>CM055895.1:52834249-53434249 GCA_029582155.1 Panopea generosa
GACGAATGGCTGGCTGGCTGGGTGAGTGAGTGAGTGAGTGAGTGAGTGAGTGAGTGAGTGAGTGAGTGAGTGAGTGAGTGAGTGAGTGAGTGAGTGAGTGGGTGAATGTGTGATTGAGCGAATTAATAAATAAACTGGTGAGTGCAACTGATAAAAGTGAACAAACCCCTTTTTCCAAGTCCTTAAAGAATAACAATAAGCACACGTGCATACACCCACGCATGCACACACGCACGCATGCACGCACGCACGCACGCACGCACGCACGCACATACGCACACGCACTGCATCAATAATGAGTAGTACCGTTGTGTTCATCATTATACATAGAAATATCTTTTCGGCAAAAAATAAATGATAGGCATGGCAAATTATGTTTTGGAAAAATATGATGTATAACGAGCACATCCCCCGTGACCCAGTAACACATATAATTTGCAATGTGTGCGGGTTACTGTATCAACTCGGCGCAATATATGATTTCGTTGCGTCGATGGTATGTCAGGCATGCGCTAACACAACCAATCAGCGGAAAGTCTTAAATCCACGTATAGCTAGTAGGCGGAACCTTATAAGTGAAAGTCGTAAAGGATCTCTGTGAATTATATTTGTAATTGTCTATATACCGTATTATTTACGTAAAATACAAAAAATAAAAAGTAAGAAAAGCAATGTTTCAGGATGTATATGTAGTATTTATAAAAAAATAAATTCAAAAACATATGACGTGCTCAAATTCGCGTTAAACGTAGAAGTTAGGTATCAAATGTACGTTAGCGGTACGTAAATAAGTTTTGAACTGTACGTGACTACGTACAACACATTTCATAACTTCAATATTTATTGTTTCTGACAACTCGTACAGTTACAAAAAACAAACATTTGTATATTAATTAATTTTTTGGATCATAATGGACACAGAAAGGTTTGTGTGATTAAAAAAACACACAGGCTCGCATAAATAACGGTTAACTAATCATACCTGAAGTTGAATTAACCGGATATAGAATGTGACATTTGGCGGGAAATTTTGACATATGGCGGGAATACTATGGCATGTTATTGGTACAGCAGCTAAAGTTTCCGATGTCAATTGTATAGATATCATAGCCATAATGTAAGTAATATATTTTCTTTCCTTCCACTAATTGATCATGATTTCCCTTCCACTACTTGATTTCCAAAGAAACAAGTAAATGACTTACAAATAAGAAACCGAAAACGAGCGGGTGGTTACCGTTGTTTTTGACAATAATGTTGTGCCTTTTATAAATACTATTTCTGTGGCATATTTATAATTTAGATATCTGGAGATCAGTATTTTTTTAGTTGTAGATAAAACTATTTAAATTAATTTACGATTTTCTGTTGTTTAAAACAAATTTACAAGACATGATTTTAAATGGATGGAAATCAATATAAATTTATACAGCAGTCATACTTCACCAGTAATTCAAAAATGGTTTCAACAGTACAGTAAGATTACTTTTTTTAAAGGGGGTGTATCAGAATAAAACGCAGTAAATGTTTTAAAAAATAAAATAATTATCAAAATAGATAAAAAGCATCTCATTATCATTAATAGTTACATACCGAATAGTTTATTATGTCAAATCCACCAAAAAGTGTGTCAAAATTGATACCGGTATGTAAATTGGAGTGGTAAACTTGAAATGAAATACCCATTCTAAAAATAGACAGCACTTAAATACTGTTTGACGACCTTTCATTGTTATTCTGTCTCTTTCAAAGATGAAACAATTTTTACTACATGTAAACCTCTATAACAGATCAAATTGAAATTAAAATGAAATCATATTACTCTTTTATTACGTCGCAAAGTATGTTGCCATTTTAAGCGAGAAATCTGTTTTCGTCTAACCTAGGCATGTAACCCAAGTTAGGAAAAACATTTTCTTTATGTTATTTTGGATGATTAAATAGATATCTTTTGGCAATACGGGGTCAGTGAGTATATATAGCCATAGTATGTTGGAAAAAAAAGTGTTCAGGCAATTTTAAAATTTTGAAAAATCCTGATATATTCCATTAAGGGAGTGTATCGGGTAAAAATGTTATAAATGTCTTAAGAAATAAAATAATTATTTAAATAGATAAAAATCATCTTATAGCATTTATAAATAGAACTCAAATAGTTTAGTATGTCACAAAATGGGACAAAATTGATATGTAAATTGGGAGTGGTAAATTTGAAACAAAATCCCCATTCTAAAAATAGACGGCGCTTAAAAACTGATTCGCACCTGTTTACAAAAGGGGGATTTTCAAAAAACGGGGGATTGTATATTTTAAACAAAATTATGTAAATATTTTTATTACTTCAGTTACAGTAAGTACACCTAGCTTTAAATGTTACGATCATGCAACAAACATTAATTGTTCTGAATAAAAACAGCTTGGGATAAACATAAAATGTTAATGTGTTCAAGACTGTAACATGTAAAATGCAAAAAGACTGGGAAATACTACAAAGACTGAAATATTCCGAATAACGAAATGAGTCTGATTTTTAAAACAGAATTAGAAATGTGCATCTCAGTACCATATGAAAATATGCCAATCACTTTGTAATGAAAATTGTACTTAGAAACTCAACAAGAAATTGCATGCTAAAGCTATCATAGATGAATGTTCAATGTCAAATTTACAAATGGTATTTACAGCAACAAAAAATACCGTAACGATTTCAGTAACGCCTTTGGATCATTTTCTTTTTACAGTTTGTTAATGTTTCGATCTCGGGCCGAAAAAATTTCATGTGCCTTGAACTTCAACTCGCATTTACTAAAACAGGCTCAGATTTGTGCATCCAGAACACAGGACGTAGGGGTAAATGAAACACTGACAGAGAAATAACAATAAGTACAATGATATTTCCTTTAAAAGTTTACTCATCCGACGGACTTGTTACTGGTAAAAGTCACTCATGCTTTTGCCAGCCCATGACATCAC
Source organism: Panopea generosa (assembly GCA_029582155.1). Taxonomy (NCBI): domain Eukaryota; kingdom Metazoa; phylum Mollusca; class Bivalvia; order Adapedonta; family Hiatellidae; genus Panopea; species Panopea generosa. The sequence continues at coordinate 52,837,223 of CM055895.1, forward strand.
AAAATATGTTGCCATTTTAACTCTTTACTCCACAGATACACGTTTTCCTGCACCAATCACAGAAGGCCTTTGAAAACAGTGCAGGAAGAGTTCAGATTGCTCGTAACGAGCAATCTGAACACTTCCTGCACTGTTTTCCACTCTGTCAATTAATATAAACATAATTCACCCATTGCTGATACATGGTGAATTAATGCTTTCAATATAAGAGGTGTCCAAAGGTGTCTATATGAAGTAAAGGGTTAAGCGAGAAATTTATTTAAGTTTAACCTAAGCATGTAGCCCAAGTTAGGAAAGACCTTTTCAATATATTATTTTAGCATGTTCAAATAGATGTCTTTTTGGCAATACGGGGTCAGTGATTGGCATGGTATATTAAAATTTTGAAAAATCCTGATGTATTTCTGTTAATACCAAAAGCATAATTGTCATGTACTTGCACAACATTTCACTCTCATGTGGCTACATTTAAAAAGCATCATTGTAGAATACTGATTTTTGCTGCACTTCTAAAATTCAGAAACTCCGAAAATGCTAGATGTACACATAGGTGGATTCCGGAATTTCAGTTAGAGGGACGTGGTGGTGGTGTTATAATTGAATGCCTATTTTGAGGGGAGGGCCAAGTATGTGTTTTTCCTCATGTTCAAGTAACTTGCTTCAGGAAATCTGATGAGGGGTCCAGGCCCCAGTCCCTTCATCCGCCCCTGGTTGTTGTTATAATCCTACATTAAATCCATCCTACATTAAATCCAAATCAATAATCCAGAAATGCAAGTTTGTTTAAACTGTATGCACATAGTTAATGATCTGTTTCATTGACAAGTCTAATTAAACATACAGAGAGGTGAATCAACAGGATATAGAAAATGACTTTCAAATGACTTTTTATAATTGATTTTTGGTAAATGTCTGCAAACCCAAGTTTTTTATACTTTATAATCTACTCATTTCTATAATAGTTCTGATTAATTTGATAATTACTATCCCATGATTTGAAGTGCAGTATTCTGTATTGAAATAAAATAAAAATTTCTTGTGTGACTTGAGATATTTAGAGTATATTATATGTTAGACACCACTATATAGTAAGCCAAACCTTTGTCTGGTATACCATACCTGTGTCAGGTATACTCATGCCTGTGTCCGGTATACTCATGCCTATGTCAGGTATATTCATACCTGTGTAAGATATTCTCATACCTGTGTCGAGTATATTCATACCTGTATCAGGTATACTCATGCCTGTGTCAGGTGTATATTCATACTTGTGTCAAGTATACTCATATATGTGTCAAGTATACTCATGCCTGTGTCTGGTATATTCATACTTGTGTCAAGTATACTCATATATGTGTCAAGTATACTCATGCCTCTGTCAAGTATACTTATATATGTGTCAAGTATACTCATGCCTGTGCCAATATACTCTTGCCTGTGTCAGGTATATTCATACCTGTGTCAGGGATACTCATGCCTGTGTCAGGTATACTCATGCCTGTGTCAGGTATACTTATACCTGTGTAAGGCATTCTCATACCTGTGTCGAGTATATTCATACCTGTATCAGGTATACTCAGGCCTGTGTCAGGTTTACTCATGCCTGTGTAAGGTATAATCATGTCTGTGTCTTGTATATTCATGCCTGTGTCAAGTATACTCACACCTGTGTCAAGTATTTTCATACTTGTACCAGGTATACTACTACCTGTGTCATGTATACTCATGCCTGTGTCAGGTATACTCCTGTCTGTGTCAGGTATACTAATACCTGTGTCAGGTATACTCCTGTCTGTGTCAAGAATACTCATACCTGTGTCATGTATACTCGTACCTGTGTCAAATATATTCCTGTCTGTGTCAGTATACTCATACCTGTGTCAGGTATACTCCTGTCTGTGTCAAGTATACTCATACCTGTGTCAGGTATACTCATACCTGTGTCAAATATATTCCTGTGTCAGTATACTCATACCTGTGTCAAGTATACTCCTGTCTGTGTCAGTATACTCATACTTGTGTCAGGTATACTCCTGTCTGTGTCAGTATACTCATACCTGTGTCAGGTATACTCATACCTGTGTCAGATATATTCCTGTGTCAGTATACTCATACCTGTGTCATGTAAACTCCTGTCTGTGTCAGTATACTCATACCTGTGTCAAGTATATTCCTGTGTCAGTATACTCATACCTGTGTCAAATATATTCCTGTGTCAGTATACTCATACCTGTGTCAAGTATACTCCTGTCTGTGTCAGTATACTCATACCTGTGTCAAGTATACTCCTGTCTGTGTCAAGTATACTCCTGTCTGTGTCAAGTATACTCCTGTCTGTGTCAGTATACTCATACCTGTGTCAAGTATACTCCTGTCTGTGTCAGTATACTCACACCTGTGTCAAATATATTCCTGTGTCAGTATACTCATACCTGTGTCAAGTATACTCCTGTCTGTGTCAGTATACTCATACCTGTGTCAAGTATATTCCTGTGTCAGTATACTAATATCTGTGTCAAATATATTCCTGTGTCAGTATACTCATACCTGTGTCAAGTATACTCCTGTCTGTGTCAGTATACCCATACCTGTGTCAAGTATACTCCTGTCTATGTCAGTATACTCATATCTGTGTCAAATATATTCCTGTGTCAGTATACTCATACCTGTGTCAGGTATACTCCTGTCTGTGTCAGTATACTCATACCTGTGTCAAATATATTCCTGTGTCAGTATACTCATACCTGTGTCAAGTATACTCCTGTCTGTGTCAGTATACTCATACCTGTGTCAAGTATACTCCTGTCTGTCAGGAATATTCTGAATATATATTTTGTTTTTCTTTAAAGAAAGAGTTTTTGTGTATTTATTTTGCATCAATCATTACACGTAGGCATCACGCACGCACACACGCACGCACGCACGCACGCACGCACACACGCACGCACGCACGCACGCACGCACACACACAATCAGAACGGACAAACACGTTTTCTGTAGAAATATAATGCATTTTGATAACATATGGGAGTTATGGGGGAGGGGGTGCCAGATATTTTAAAGAGTATTTCCACCACTGATACAGGTTTACATGACGCAAAATTGTTTCATCTTAGAAAGGGTCTGAATGATGTCAAGCAGTAGTTAAGTGTTGTCTGGTTTTTAGAATGGGGATTTCGTTTCAAGTTTACCACTCCAATTTAGATATTGAATATTGTCATTTTTCTTTGTTGGAGTAAACCATTCTGATTTGATTTATTAGTGACAATGAGATACTTTTTATCCATTTTAATAATTTTTTTATTTTTTAAGACATTTCCAGCGTGTTTTCCTGATATACTTCCATTAAACAATTATTGTAGTCCTTGAAAACGCTCTTTTTGTTAATATTTTGAATTTAAGGTTGCCATATTTCTTCAGTGCTCCAGATTAACTTTTCTTCCAATGAGTATTTTACCCTTAAATTAGTATGCAATGCTTATTTTCAAAATGTTAAGCGTAAAAATGAACATTCTTATCAAATTGCAATTCAAAACAAACTAATCAACACTGAAATTGGAAATAACCGAGGTTACTTTACCCCTTAATTTAAATTTTAATGCTTTATTCAGAAATTTCAATGCTTAAATACCCCCAAATAGTGCTTATCTGGGACACTTTCTTCAAAGAAATCAAACGAGAAATCATTTGGATAAGCGGGACATCGTGGATTTGATGAAGGCATAACAATTGAAAACCAAGAGATGCCGATAACAAAAACAACTGAAAGTGCTGAATCTATCCATAAACATTCAATGGTTTTAAACCATGTTCGATAAGTATGTAAGCTATATCATGAGTTTTGGCTCTAAAACAGTAAAAAATAAGTTAAACAGCATATTTGTGGTGTCATTATTTCCGCATTAGTAATGTGAGAGCCGTTGATAAGCCATGTGCAGTTGTATATGGCAGGTATCTGCAGAGCTTATGAGACGTTAATTACATAAACATGCTTTCCAGACATCTTTGTTTTGTTCATTTTTTTGCTATTCGCAAAGGGCTAAAAAAAATGCAAATTGGGTTTTACGTTTCTCTGTTCTATTTAGTTTTTAAGCTGTAATTAATTTTTGCGAGAAGTGTTTGGATGTTTTGTAGGATATTTATTTTAGTCTAGTTTATAAATAGAAGTCTACTTTCCTTTAACCCTTTACTTCATGTAGACGCCTTTGGACACCTAATAAAGACGCCTTTGGACACCTCTAATATAGAATGCTTTTGAATTATTGGGTGAATTATGTTTATATTAACTGACAGAGTGGAAAACCATGCAGAAAGTGTTCAGATTGCTTGTTACGAACAATCTGAACTCTTCCTGCACTGTTTTCAAAGGCCTTCTGTGATTTGTGCAGGAAAACGCGTAAAGGGTTAAAGTATCTTTTTTCTGGCCTTTGTTTCCAGCATATGTGAGTGACTTTGTCTGTTTTCAGCATATGTAAGTGACTTTGTTTCCAGCATAATATTATGTGAGTGACTTTATTTGTTTCCAGCATATGTAAGTGACTTTGTTTCCAGCATATGTGAGTGACTTTGTCTGTTTCCAGCATTATTTAAGTGACTTTGTCTGTTTCCAGCATATGTGAGTGACTTTGTTTAATTTCCAGAGTATGAAGGTGATTTTGTTTCCAGCATATGTAAGTGCCTTTATCTGTTTCCAGCATATGTGGGTGACTTTTTTTCCAGCAAATGTGAGGGACTGTCTGTTTCCAGAGTATGTAGGTGACTTTGTCTGTTTCGAGAGTATGTGGGTGACTGTCTGTTTCCAACATTATGTAGGTGGCTTTGTTTCCAGCATATGTGAGGGACTGTCTGTTTCCAGAGTATGTGGGTGACTTTGTCTGTTTTCAACATTATATAGGTGACTTTGTTTCCAGCATATGTGATGAACTGTCTGTTTCCAGAGTATGTGGCTGACTTTGTTTCCAGCATATGTGATGGACTGTCTGTTTCCAGAGTATGTGGATGACTTTGTTTCCAGCATATGTGATGGACTGTCTGTTTCCAGAGTATGTGGATGACTTTGTCTGTTTTCAGTGTATATGGGTGACTTTGTCTGTTTCCAACATTATGTTGGTGACTTTGTTTCCAGCATATGTGATGGACTGTCTGTTTCCAGAATATGTGGGTGACTGTCTGTTTCCAACATTATGTAGGTGGCTTTGTTTCCAGCATATGTGAGGGACTGTCTGTTTCCAGAGTATGTGGGTGACTTTGTCTGTTTTCAACATTATGTAGGTGACTTTGTTTCCAGCATATATGATGAACTGTCTGTTTCCAGAGTATGTGGATGACTTTGTCTGTTTTCAGTGTATATGGGTGACTTTGTCTGTTTCCAACATTATGTTGGTGACTTTGTTTCCAGCATATGTGATGGACTGTCTGTTTCCAGAATATGTGGGTGACTTCGTCTGTTTTCAGCTTATGTGGGTGACTTTGTCTGTTTCCAACATTATGTTGGTGATTTTGTTTCCAGCATATGTGATGGACTGTCTGTTTCCAGAACATGTGGGTGACTTCGTCTGTTTTCAGCTGATGTGGTAGACTTTGTCTGTTTCCAACATTATGTTGGTGACTTTGTTTCCAGCATACACGAAGGACTGACTGTTTCCAGAGTGTGGGTGACTTTGTCTGTTTTCAGTGTATGTGGGTGACTTTGTCTGTTTCCAACATTATGTTGGTGACTTTGTTTCCAGCATATGTGAAGGACTGACTGTTTCCAGAGTGTGGGTGACTTTGTCTGTTTTCAGTGTATGTGGGCGACTTTGTCTGTTTCAAGCATTATGTTGGTGACTTTGTTTCCAGTATATGTGAAGGACTGTCTGTTTCCAGAGTGTGGGTGACTTTGTCTGTTTTCAGCGTATGTGGGTGACTTTGTCTGTTTCCAGCATATGCGAGTGGCTTTGTCTGTTTCAAGCTTTAGTCAGGTATATCCCCCCTGAAATTGGGAAAAGGCTCAAGCCTTCCAGATTTGGGGAAAATAGTGTGATTGAGAGAAAATTGTAATCATTTTAAGGCTTTACCAAACTTTTGATAATAATTACTAGAAGTGCACTGTCTCCTAATCATGGCATCCATTGTGACTGCTCTGGTTGTCAAATCCTTTTACAGTAAACATTGATGTATCTACATCTATGTGACTGGTTGTCTGGTTGTCAAAGTCTTTTACCATAGGCATTGATGTATTTACATACTGTGAAATCATTATTTTTCGTGGGGTACTAATTTTCGTGGATTTCGTGGGAAACCTAGACAACGAAATCAAATACCTACAAACTTAGTTTGTGCTATATGTAATGCTGTCAATATAAATTACCTGTTTTCGTATGCTTACATGCATCGCATTGTGGTAAATAATCAATCCTTTATTTATATATTTTCTTTCATCATATTGCATCAATATTTACATTGATGATTTTGTAAATAGTGTAAGAATTTTTTTATTACTCATATCATCTTTAATTCTACATCCATCCACTCATAGACGTGTATGTGTAGAGGGATGTGTTATAATTTATTGTATTTCAATCAAATGTCAGAGTTGCTAAAAATAAACCGTCACCTTTAAGCAAAGTGCTATAGAGTTGAAACAATGTGACTTATAAGCATACGGTAAACATTGTAAAAAAAAGTGTAAAACATTGTAAAAGGACAGTATGTGTGCGTACAAAGAAAACTACAACATAAGTTTCTAGTGAAGTAATATCTTTTGTTTAGTGGTACTTTTTATTATTCTATTCTATAATTGTTTCTCTTTATGATTAAATATAATTATGGTGATACATTTTTAATAATAAAACAAACAAATCTCTTAAAATATGTAGCACATTGGTTTACTGTCCATTTTCACAGTCACGTGACGTGGCACTATTGTTATTTACACCAGGCCTGTGTTCTGAAACCCTTTCTGGATTAGATGTCGTACTTCTCCTTTCCTCACCTGGTGTTTGCATAACAATTAGTTCTATATCGTACTTGTATATTAGAGTAATAATTGGCATGTGTCAACTCTTATTGGCACAGGGGGTGCAATAAACCCTGACACACAATGTGTGTATTATAGCAAAGGTTAATAACTGGAACGCACTATGCGATATCTAAAATGTAAAAAAAAAAGTTGTTTTTTTTGAAATTGGTTTTCAACGAATTTAAGTCCCCACGAATATATCTTTGAAGTGGAAACCACGAAATTTAATACCAACAAAAATAAATGATTTCACAGTATGTGTGACTGGTTGTCTCATTGTCAAAGCCTCTTACAGCAGGCATCGATGTATCCACATCAATGTGACTGGTTGACTTGTGGTCAAAGCCTCTTACAGTAGGCATCAATGTATCTACGTCCATGTGAATGGTTGTGTTGTCAAAGCCTCTTACAGTAGGCATCGATGTATCTACGTCCATGTGACTGGTTGTCAAAGCTTCTTACAGTACGCATTGATGAATCTACTTCCATGTGACTGGTTTTCTGGTTGTCAAAGCCTCTTACAGTAGGCATTGATGTCTCTGCATCCATGTGACTGGTTGTCTGGTTGTCAAAGCCTCTTACAGTAGGCATCGATGTATCTGCATAAACGTGACTGGTTATCTGGTTGTCAATACCTCTTACAGTAGGCATTGATGTATCTACATTCATGTGACTGATTGTCAAAATCTCTTACAGTAGGCATCGATGTATATACATCCTTGTGACTGGTTGTCTGGTTGTCAAAGCCTCTTACAGTAAACATCAATATATCTACGTCCATGTGAATGGTTATGTCGTCAAAGCCTCTTACAGTAGGCATTGATGTATCTATGTCCATGTGACTAGTTGTCTCATTGCCAAAGCTCTTACAGTAGGCATTTATGTATCTACATCCATGTGTCTGGTTGTCTGGTTGTCAAAGCTTCTTACAGTAGGCATCAATGTAACTACGTCCATGTGACTGGTTGTCTGGTTGTCAAAGCCTTTTACAGTAGACATCGATGTATCTACGACTGTGTGACTGGTTGTCTGGTCATCAAAGCCTCTTACAGTAGGCATCAATGTATCTACGTCCATGTGACTGGTTGTCTGGTTGTCAAAGCCTCTTACAGTAGACATCGATGTATCTACGACTGTGTGACTGGTTGTCTGGTTGTCAAAGCCTCTTACAGTAGACATCGATGTATCTATGTCCGTGTGACTGGTTGTCTGGTTGTCAAAGCCTCTTACAGTAGACATCGATGTATCTACATCTGTGTGACAGGTTGTCTGGTTGTCAAAGCCTCTTACAGAAGACATCGATGTTTCTATGTCCGTGTGACTGGTTGTCTGGTTATCAAAGCCTCTTACTGTAGATATCGTTGTATCGAATTCTGTGTGACACATTGTCTGATTGTCAAAGCCTCTTACAGTAGACATCGATGTATCTATGTCCATGTGACAGGTTGTCTCTTTGTCAATGCCTCTTACAGTAGGCATCGATGTATCTATGTCCGTGTGACTGGTTGTCTGGTTGTCAAAACCTCTTACAGTAGATATCCATGTATCTGCATCCTTGTGACTGGTTGTCTGGTTGTCAAAGCCTCTTACAGTAGGCATTGATGTATCTACGTCCGTGTGACAGGTTGTCTGGTTGTCAAAGCCCTTACAGTAGGCGTTGATGTATCTGTATCCATGTGAATGGTTGTCTTGTTGTCAAAGCCTCTTACAGTAGGCGTTGATGTATCTACATTCTTGTGACTGGTTGTCTCGTTGTCAAAGCTTCTTACAGAAGGCATTGATGTATCTACATCTGTATGACTGGTTGTCTCATTGTCAAAGCCTCTTACAGTAGGCATCAATGTATCTACATCTGTGTGACTGGTCTTGTTGTCAAAGCATCTTACAGTAGACATCAATGTATCTACATCGGTGTGACTGGTTGTCTCGTCAAAGCCTCTTATAGAATGCATTGATGTATCTACATATACGTGACTTGTTGTCTGGTTGTCAAAGTCTCTTACAGTAGGCATTGATGTATCTACATATATGTGACTTGTTGTCTGGTTGCCAAAGCCTCTTACAGTAGGCATAGATGTATCTACATCTATGTGACTGGTTGTCTGGTTGTCAAAGCCTCTTCCAGTAGACATCGATGTATCTACATCCATGTGACGGGTTGTCTGGTTGTCAAAGCCTCTTACAGTAGGCATTGATGTATTTACATCCGTGTGACTGGTTGTCACATTGTAAAATCCTCTTACAGTAGGTATTGATGTATCTACATCCATGTGACCGGTTGTCTCTTTGTCAAAGCCTCTTACAGTAGCCATCACTGTATATACATCCATGTGACTGGTTGTCTCGTTGTCAAAGTCTCTTACAGTAGGTATCACTGTATCTACATCCATATGTTTGGTTGTTTGGTTGTCAAAGTTTCTTTCAGTAGGCATCAATATATCTACATCTATGTGACTGGTTGTCTGGTTGTCAAAGTCTTTTACAGTAGGTATAGATGTATCAACATCTATGTTTCTGGTTGTCAAAGTCTCTTACAGTAGGCATCGATGTATTTTCATTCATGTGACTGGTTGTCTCATTGTCAAAGTCTCTTACAGTAGGCATCGATGTATCTACATCTATGTGAATGGTTGTCTGGTTGTCAAAGCCTCTTACAGTAGGCAATGATATATCTACATATAGTGACGTGTTGTCTGGTTGTCAAAGCCTCCTACATTATGCATTGATGGATCTTCATCTATGTGACTGGTTGTCTCGTTAAAGTCTCTTACAATAGGCATTGATGTATCTATATCTATGTGACTGGTTGTCTGGTTGTCAAAGTCTCTTATAGTAGGCACCAATGTATCTACATCCATGTGACTGGTTGTCAAATCCTCTTACAGTAGGAAGCGGTGTATATACATCTATGTCAATGGTTGTTTTGTTGTCAAAGCCTCTTACAGTAAGCATTGATGTATCTACATCTATGTGACTGGTTGTCAAAGCCTTTTACAGTAGGCATTGATGTATCTACATCTATGTGACTGGTTGTCTCATTGTCAAAGTCTCTTACAGTAGGCATCGATGTATCTACATCTATGTGACTGGTTGTCTCGTTGTCAAAGTCTCTTACAGTAGGCATCGATGTATCTACATCTATGTGACTGGTTGTCAAAGCCTCTTACAGTAGGCATTGATGTATCTACATCTATGTGACTGGTTGTCTCGTCAAAGTCTCTTACAGTAGGCATTGATGTACCTACATCTATGAGACTGGTTGTCAAAGCCTCTTACAGTAGGCATTGATGTATCTACATCCATGTGACTGGTTGTCTTGTTGTCAAAGTCTCTTGCAGTAGGCATCGATGTATCTACATCTTTGTGACTGGTTGTAAAAGCCTTTTACAGTAGGCATTGATGTATCTACATCCAAGCGACTTGTTGTGTCGTCAAATCTTCATACAGTAGGCATCGATGTATCTACATACATGTGACTGGTTGTCTGATTGTCAAAGCCTCTTACAGTAGGCAATGATGTATCTATATATACATCACTTGACAGGTTGTCAAAGTCTTTTACAATAGGCATTGATGTTTCTACATATATGTGAGTGGTTGTCTGGTTATCAAAGCCTCTTACAATTGGCATTGATGTATCTACACCCATGTGGCTGGTTGTGTGGTTGTTTAAGCCTCTTACAGTAGTCATTGATGTATCTACACCCATGTGACTGGTTGTCTGGTTGTCAAAGCCTCTTACAGTAGGCATCGATGTATCTACATCTGTGTGACTGGTTGTCAAAACCTTCTCTGTTTCTACATTTGAAACATGAGTGATGCTTGCTGTGTTTATGTGTTATTGTTCCCTAAATTGATCAAGTAATGTGTGTTCATGGTCGCTCTTGAAAATAACCAAGACGACGTTACCAAATACTTAATCAAAGAAGTGCAGCCTGCGTCAGACCAATTCCTTATATCATCTTTTATCAAAGCCTGTGAAAAGAATATTTGGAAAACTTTTAAATATGCCCAAATCCAGTAGGACATTACAGGGCGTCATGGACCTCTTGTTTCCATCTTTGTCCATACTTGCAGAGATAAGTTGTGGTTGGTACTGGTTAATCTGCCTATGGATCCAAGAAATGAATTAGGATCTCTGATCATTTGTAAATAACTGAAACATGGTTTCAAAAAAGGCACAAAAGTCTATACAGAAAAACGAACAAGTAAAAATGTTTTTGACAATAGTTGTGTTTTGTCTGATAATAATTATATAGTAATACTGTCAAGAGTAGTGTCTGATTTGCAAATACACTGTAATGTTCTTCAACAAAAACTTAACATTCCTAAAATTTTGAGATGCATGCTTGATACAGGTGTCTTGTGTGCATCTAAGTGCATCTCTATAATCTAGCTGGTATGTTATTTTACAGCATTATCTGCATCTCGTCAGGGATTAATAATTTGATTGAAATATTTATATTTTAGAGATAAATGAGCACACAATGTCAATTTGGGAAGATACGAGGGGTGATCGAAAAGTTAGCAAACTGCTAACTTTGATAATGTTTCAATGAAAATATTATATTCTCACATATTCTGGACTAATTGCATTTGTTTATCAAACTATTTATTTTACTGCCAACTTTTAAGAGTTGCTTCAACCAGTTATGTACTGGTAGTGGCCCACTTTCTGATCGCATATGAAAATAAAGCATTTTGATACGGTAAACCTACGGAAAAGCTATAAACGATTTTAGCTCTACTGGCCAAATGCCAGAAGTGCTTATGCGATGGAGCGTTGTCTGTCATCTGTCGTCTGTAGTCTGTTAGCAGCACTTTCTCTGAAACCACTAGGCCAATTAAATTAAAACTTCACGTGGATGTTTCTATTGCATAGGAGACTATACAGAAGATTTTCTTTTTTCGATCTGAAATTCAAGATGGCTGCCATTACTAAAAATAGTCCAAAACTTAAAAAAATCTTCTTCTCATGAACGGGCCAACAGATTTTCAAAATGTTTATGTAGTAATGATGACCAACTATAGTTTTGTTAGATTTGTTCAAATGGTACCTTAGGGTTAAAAATGACCCCACCCCGGGGGTTCAATAAGGGGACACATGTCATAATAATATATTTTTTTTTTTAAATGGAAATGATTTTGCCTTTATCTTCACAGAGGCTTTGTTAGGTATGAAGGACGTTCAGATTTGTAAAAATGACTTGGTTCCACTGTCTTAAGGGGTCAGGAGGGGCCCCAAAAGGGTAAAAATTGGGAATTACTAAAATCGTTTTCTTAGGAACCGGTATGTCAGATTTGTACATATTTGGCATAAATTATCCCTATGTGTAGGGGTTTGATTACAAATAAGAATTTAGGGGCTAAAACTTATAGGGGCCCTGTAAGGGGATTTAGAATTTTACATTGGGATACTATGGGAAAACAGAAAATTCTATTTTTCTTACATCTTTTCTGAAACCATTAAGTCGATTACACTGAAACTTCACATGGATGTTTCTATTGCATAGGAAACTATACACAAGATTTTTTTTTTTCGATCTAAAATTCAAGATGGCAGCCATTACTAAAAATAGTCTAAAAATTAAAATCTTCTTCTCATGAATGGCCCAACAGATTTTCAAAATGTTTATGTAGTAATGATGACCAACTATAGTTTTGTTAGATTTGTTCAAATAGTGTCCCTAGGGTTAAAAATGACCCCACCCCAAGGGTTCAATTAAGGGACACGTCGATATTATAATTATAATATTTTTTTGTAAATCGAAATATTTTTGCTTATATCTTCATAAAAGCATTGTTAGGTGAAGGAGGTTCAGATTTGTAAAAATGACTGAATTTCTATGTCTTAAGGGGTCAGGAGGGGCCCCAAAAGGGTACAAATTGGGAATTACTAAAATCATTTTCTTAAGAACCGTTGTCAGATTTGTACATATTTGATATAAATTATCTCTATGTGTAGGGGTTTGATTGCAGATAAAAATTTAGGGGCTAAAATTTATAGGGGCCCTGTAAGAGGACTTTTACATAAGGATACTATGGGAAAACAGAAAATTCTCTTCTTTTTTTTCATTTATTCTGAAATAACTAGGCCAATTAAACTGAATCTTCACATGGATGTTTCTATTGTATTGGAGACTAAACAGAAGAATATTTTTTCTATTTAAAATTCATGATGGCCGCCGTAACTAAAAATAGTCTAAAACTTAAAAAATCTTCTTCTCATGAACAGCCTAACAGATTTTCAAAATGTTTATGTAGTAATGATGACCAACTATAGTTTTGTTAGATTTGTTCAAATGGTGTCCCTAGGGTTGAAAATGACCCCGCCCCGATGTTTCTATTGCATAGGAGAATTTCAAAAAGTGCTATGGCCACTATTGAGTCAGTAGAGTGTCCTATGGCCCTCTTGGGCCTCTGGTGTTGGTTTTTGTTTTCGAATACAGTGAACTTAGTAAATGAGTGCTGTAAGTGCTTAATTGCAACAACAGCACCCACTCTGCTTTTAAGCTTGCCGGGATAAAGTCCAAGGAGAGCTATTGCCATGAACCCATTGTTGTCATCCGCATCGTTGTCTGTGGCGGCGGCGGCGTCTTTAGACACCCAGGATAAACTTTTGCATTTAAGTTTAAGATATCTATGCATAACTATGGATTGCATTTTAGCACAGTTATGGCCCTTTTTGGACACCCAGGGGCTAGCTTTGTTGTCTTCTGACAACTCTTGTTTTGAAAACACTCAAATCCTAAATCATGTACTACTATAAGTTGCAATAGTACACACAACTGCAGTTGTGTCCCTTTAATATAAGAGTCTTCAGTACTAGATTAATTAAGGGGTAATTAAAGAACAAATTAATTTGTGGCCACAGTTGGTAAAAACATCACAAACATGCTTCATTAAGTTTAGATTTTTCAATCAATTCATCAATTGTCTTTAAGCAATTTATTTAAGAATCTGGTTGAAAATATTGCGTTATAACGAGTTTCACATTATATGGACCGCATTTTATTGAAACCGCAGTATAAATAATATCTAACCTTGTATTCAAAAGTCTATGTTACATGAACATTGTAAAATAGGTCAAATAAAACAAAATTGAGATAAGTCAACAGTCCTCCATCATTAATTTTCATTATATACTGAGAAAATGTAGAAACGTCCCACCATATTCAAAGAAAGATTGCTGGAAATCTATAAGGTTGGTTGTACTAACACCTATACAGAGAATGAAGTTTATTCATTTGTGAATTCATATCAGTCGACCTAATTTTGCTGCAATAAAATGTTTTCGAGTGAGATCATAGCAATCGGGATAGGTCAAAATAAAAAATCTGAAGAAAAGTTGTTTTTTTTAGAAATGTTTAGGGATTAATGATTTCTCTCCCTAAACAAGTCCAATGATAAAAATCGTGTGCGGCCACCATTTGCACAAATACAGGCCATAATTCTAAGGTGCATGGATGTGACGTAACACACAATTAGTGTGTTAGGCAGATTCCTCCACTCTTGCTGTAAAGCCCGTGTCAGATCTCGAATGTTGTCAATTTGGTGGTTGGCCCTCGTCTCACGACCCAGCTCATTCCATCTATCGGGTTGAGATCAGAGGAAACAGCCATGGAAGTATGGCGACATTGTTTCGAGCCTGGTATCAAGTTGTGATTCTGGCTTTGTGCGGGCGGGCATTGTCTTGCTGCAGTGTTACACCATGGCGGCAAATGAAAGGCAGTGCATGAGGAGTTAGCACCTCAGTAATGTAACACTGTGCATTGAGGTTGCTCTGTATGACTTCCAGCTCAGTCATACGGTTACCCCATGATCCCACCCCATACCATAACACTCCCACCCCCAAACCTGTCCCTCTCAACAGCACAACAATCTGCGAATCTCTCGTTTTTACGCCTGTAGACGCGTAACCTACCATCTGCATGGCTGAGTGCGAACAGAGATTCGTCAGTAAAAATAACTCGGTTCCAATCAGCCCGCCTCCAATTCAAATGACGTCGTGACCACAATAACCTAGGACCACCACGGTGAAGTTGCGTCATTATTTGACTGATATATGGGTGTTGTGCTCTGATTGGCTGAGCGTTGCATCGCAAGCGATTACGGATGGTCTGCACTGACACACCATATCCTCTAGCTGTTACCGTGGCTGGCAACAACGCTGACACAAGTGCGTTAACATGATGTAGCGGTAAGTTCTGGTGGTGGTGACGGGGGTTGACCAGAAGGGGGATGATAGTGAACAGTCCCAGTCTGTTGATACCGGGTCACAAGCCTCTGTATGGTCTTCTGACAGCAGCCGAACCTGCGGGCCATGGCACTGGCCGTCATTCCCGCCTCCAACATTCCAAAACATTACGGTTGGTGAACGTTTTTCACCGGGTGCGTTTGGTGTTGACCTTCCACAGGTGTATTTACAAATGACCGGTGTCTCGCATGTACATTCACTGAATATGTAACATAAACATAGCCGGATATATGTCGGATCAATAAGTTGGACGTTTCTACTTTTGCTCAGTATAATTATATAGTTTTATGTTACACTTACATATTCAATGGAGTATGATCAAATGGATCCAAAAGATTGTTCCCTATAGGTAATAATTATATTATATTAAAGGGACACAATCATGACAATCATCCGATGGATTTCACTCGTGTTCATGTATCAAATTAATATTGCACTTAAATATGTAGATATCGATCCCCAAGTATAAATACCTGAAGTTTATATTATAATTATATAGTGGTTTTATTTGGAACATTAAACGAAGCTTACCTTAGGGAAGGTGAAGTTTGACTGATATTTTATCAACTGCAAACCACTTTGGGGATCACACAGAGAGATGACGTAGCTGCGTCAGCCTCTGAGAATTAATCTTTAGAGCATTGTAAGCAGATCATTTTTCAAACATATACATACACATATTGTATAAATATGTATATATATTGTATGTCTAATCATGATCTACATTGGTGATTTAAGAATAAAAAAACATAGTAGGGAGGGTAGTGGTGGGTGTGTGATCCCAAAAGAGGTTAGCAGTTGATAAAATATTGATCTAACTTCACCTTCCCTAAAGTAAACTTTCTTTAATCTTCCCATTTTATTAACTGCATAACCCCTTCGGTGGACCCCACAGAGATTTTAGAGTTGATTCTTCAGAACCAAAGAAAAAGTAAGAATAATAAATAATAATATAAATTTATATTGTAATACTGTTTTATGAACAGACAATAATCTATGTATACAATTATATATATACCTGTATATTGAAATATTATTAATAAAGTTGGCGCAACTGCTAATGTCTATCACTATCCTGTGACTAATGTTTGTGTCATAATTTAAAGCATTATGCTTTACTGTTATCAGTCTTGCAACATAGACTGGTATGTTGTATTACTAATGATTTCTTTATTATAAAATTGTGCAAATGTTTTTGCGTTTTTCAAACCGGCCGTTTTTATTATCACAGAAAGGAGCACCCCGAGTTTTTGCTGCGGTGGTAGATAAACTGTCTAGCTCGGTCTTTTTTCCCCCAAACTTATTAATATAGGCACATTTATTGGTGTTGTCCATGAATATGCGGATATGTGTGTTTGATGCGTGTTTACAGAAAGACATAAGGGCTAACTGAGATGCCTTTAATTCCAAGATGTTTATATGCAGTAATTGTTCCTGTAATGACCATTGACCCCCTGTTTTCAACTCGGTTGTTTTGTTAACTGCTCCCCATCCTTGTTTTGAGGCATCTGAGTAAATAACCATCTTCGGTTGTCCCTGAGAGACCAAGTTGTTATTGGGAGATTGGTGAATCACCATTTTATAAGTGGCCTTACATGGGAAGGCATTGTCATGAACTTATCAAATTGTCCCTTATAAATGCGTAAATTCTTCTCCTTAACTTTTTATAGAGGTTTATAGTACAACGGCGCATATTGGACCCCTGGTGCATTAAAACTGACTTTTTGGGATGAACGGTTAAACCAGGTGCATCCATGAGTGTGACTGTTGACAGTACATTTTCCCTACACTTTTCCACAGATGACCCCTGTAAACACGAGTCGTCTATGTAAGTCGTACTTATATAACCTTTTGCCTGCAAATTTGCAATACTGGTTTCATGATTTTTGTAAAAATTTTTGGGGATGTAGCTAAACCCATAACAAGTGCAGTGAATTGATACTTTCTTCCTTCGTGCCAAAATCTAAAATATTTTCTATCTTTGAATCTTATTGGAATATAGTAAAAAGCGTCCACCTGATCAACTGAAGCAAAAAAACAGTTTCTGTGCATTGAATTTACCGCCGATTGTAAAGTTTCCATCCAAGTTGAATTGTTTTAGATTTAAAATGACACATATTTTTCCATCTTTTTTGGGCCTAATAAATATGTTCGATATATGCAGTCGACAATTTTATGATCTTGTTATTTAAAAATCTATCTAGTTCTAAATTTATTTGTTCCTGCTCAAACTTATCAAATTTTATTGGTTTTGGTATTGATTTTTGATATTGTGACTTAGATAACTCTACTTTATAACCAAAAATAGTCTGCAGTACCAATTTATCATTTGTTATTTTAGACGAACTATTGTAATTGTTTTTGGTTTTTCCCGCCAGGAAGTTGTCAGTGTTATTTACCAAAGATATCTGGCTGTTCACCAGACTTACTTTCATTTCCTGTGTTTGTTTCCTGCTTCCTGTTTGTCTCTTTTAAACTCTTTTTCTGTTGCCAATTTATATACGCTGGCGACTAGTTTTGACTGCTGTTGCGACTGCGATGGAATGTGTTTCTGTTTGGTTGAGTGTTTCTCTGTTGGTACCGAGACTGGGTCTGCACACCCCCCATTTCAATAAAAAAGGTTTTGCTGGCGTCACTTGGATGTCTTTTTCATTCATTGATTTTATATCATCCTTTATCTTCTCTCCAAACAGCTTTGTTGCTGACGGTAACATTGTCATACACTGTGCTTTAACTTGTGGCAACATTTTACTTGAAGAGCATTTCACTTCTTACTTTATTATTTAGTGTTATGGTCGACACCATCATCTTAAAAGTGTCTGTGATAAGCTCACGTAGTTGACCTTTGTCCACTTCTTTGGATGACTGCATCAGGTCCAATGTTTTGATAACCAGGACCAGACATTTCCATATTTGTGCATTTGCTTTCTGCATTTGCACATCACGGACCTTTGTTGTCCTCGTTGAATTTTTCGACTTTTTCTCAAGCTTTACGCCAATTTGTTAATTAAATATTATTTGTGCTTTACACAACCATAGCCTTTACTTGTAGATTACCTTAATTGAGATTTTTCCCGGACGAACGAAAACGTGTATGAATTGACAACTCTGCCTATTTGTTGCAGTGTATCACTACGCATCTTTAAACTGTTATATCTTCATCCAACAGTACCCAGTGTCATCCAAACTTGGCAGAAATCATGAAAATGTTCCAATATTCTCATAATGTACAAAAAAAATATGATCATTTTAAGCATTTAAAAATATATAATGCCCAACCAATTTACACAGCTTTAATTTCTTGGGCGCAGTACTCTTGCTACCATCACCAAGGGGAGGTAATTGGTAAGTGGAGACCTATAGCTATATTATTTAGGGCATAACTTGTATGGAAACTATTAGTTGTTTTATAAAACTCTGATTGCTGTTTCCTTGGATAAAGTAATAGAGGTTTGGCATAAAATTATTTTCAGAAATGTTGATAATTAAAAAGTTACCAAAATTGCCATGTGTCCCTTTAAATGAATTGAGATAGGCTAGACCATAAATATATAAGGGGTCGGACCGGAACCCATTACGGTATTGCCTGAGCAAGTGCGAACTGGAGAAATGTGTGTTTAAAAAAAGAGTTGCCTTGGTAGTATTATTCCAAATAAAATATAGCTAAACAATCTTAACTCAAAACAGTTGTATTAAAATAATCAAATTTTTGAAAAAATGAAATTCTTAGTTTTAGTTTACAATTAAAATGCCCATATCAGGCGAAAAAGTGCTAAATATGCAGTAAATATGTTTCGGAAATTTTCAGTCAAAATAATTGCGGGTAAAATGAACATATTCTGATTGTTATTTGGACTTTGTTTGCGCGTTCATAAAATCTAGGGACGTTGAAAATGCTGTTGTTTTTCATTGATAAAGTATATAAAAACAGTTAATTTTTTCAAAGGCACATATGTGTGTAGATAATTATTAAGACCGCGGCGTGGTCTAATGGTAGAGCGTCCGCCTTGCATGCGGAAGGTCGTGGGTTCAATCCCCGTCCGGGTCATACCAAAGACTTTAAAAATGGTACTAGAAGCTTCCTCGCTTGATGCTCAGCATTTAGAGGAGAGTTCTAGGTCTTGTCGGCCCAGTGTCAGTATAATGTGACTGGGTGGGGTGTCATACCATGTGTCTGCGGCATGATACTCCAGTGTGACAGCACTTAGTATACTGTCTCAAGTAGACACTGTTGCGATATGACTGAAAAATTGTTGAAATGACGCTTAACACCATACAACAACAAAAAGATAATTATTGTGTAGTATTGCATCATTTTTGTCCTGTAAATGGCTCACAAAATATCCATGCCCAGCTAGCAATAGTAGAAAATAAATGGAACAATTGTTCGATGTGTACAGTGTACCTGGTGATGGGAACTTTTTCTTCCATTGTTTAAGTTAAGCTATTCATGGTGACTTTAGTCACACTGATATAGTCAGAAACTTGATATCCTATAACATAATAATACTATTAAGTTTATTTATTTGTTTACTATACTTATGAAATTTAAGTTCGCCCCAAAGAGAGGCAATGCCTTAATTCATATTATATAAGATACACATAATATTATGTATGTAAAAAAAAATGTTTATGAAAATTTGTTTGATTAGATTGCACATTTATCATGAGCGTTGAAGTGGAACCAAATTGATGATATGTGTTTTATAGCCTCGAGAGAGATATTTATATCAGAAGAATGTTTTAAAAGTATATATTAATTTTATTTATATATCTGTACTTGTGTCTGGGGTGAATTTTGTTTTGCATCGATGCTTCTTGAAGTGGAATTTGTTTATATAAAGAAAGATGGTAATTTAATTAATTATTTCGCACTTCAAAGTGAAGTCATTCTAAAGTTTGAAACTGATAATTTCAGTTTTCATGAGATGTTTATGACTTGTATGTATTTTTTTATATTTTATGTTTTCTTTATCAAGCTTGGCTATATCCAGGGTGTAATTGGTTTGCGCCATTAAAGATTCCCAAAAAATTGCAATTAACACACAATTTGTAATCATTTCTTGGAATAAAGATTCACAATTAATTGCAATATGCACACAACCTATAATCATTTGTTGAAATAAAGATCCACAATAAATTGCAATATGCATACATGTAATCATTTTTGGAATAAAGATCCACAATAAAATGCGATATACACACGTACAGCCTATAATCATTTCCTGGAATAAAGATCCACAATTAAATGCAATATACATACACATACAACCTGTAATCATTTCTTGGAATAAAGATCCACAATAAAATGCAATATACACATGTACAACCTGTAATCATTTCTTGGAATAAAGATCCACAAGAAATGTCATTATACACACAACTTGTAATCATTTCTTGGAATAAAGATCCACAATAAATTGCAATATACACACAACCTGTAATCATTTCTTGGAATAAAGATCCTTAAGAAATTACATTATACACACAACCTGTAATCATTTCTTGGAATAAAGATCCACAAGAAATTACATTATACACACAACCTGTAATCATTTCTTGGAATAAAGATCAACAATAAATTGCAATATACACACAACCTGTAATCATTTCTTGGAATAAAGATCAACAATAAATTGCATTATACACACAACCTGTAATCATTTCTTGGAATAAAGATCCACAATAAATTGCAATATACACACAATCTGTAAATATTTCTTGGAATAAAGATCCTTAAAAAATTAAATAATACACACAACCTATAATCATTTCTTGGAATAAAGATCTACAATAAATTGCAATAAAGGGTCACTTAATTGTGATAGTGTGCATAATTTAATTGTAATTTCTTATTATTTTTTAAGTTTTGACCCTTTTTAGCTCGCTGGGACAAAGTCCAAAGAGAGCTATTGCCATGATCCTGGCGGCGTCGTTGGTGTTGGCGTTATCGGTGTCGTTTTCTGTAGACACCCAGGTTAAACTTTTGCATTTAGTTGCGTTTAAGATTAAGATATCTTTGCAACCACTGATTGGATGTGAATGAATCTTTGCATGTGTGTTCACCATCATCAATGGAACACACATAGACAAGAACCATAGCTCTTGATTGCATTTTGGCACGGTTATGGCTCTTTTTGGACTTAGACACCCAGGTTAAAATTTTGCGTTTTGTTGCGTTTAAGTTAGGATATCTTTGCAACCACTTATTGGATGTGAATGAAAGTTTGCATGTGTGTTCACCATCATTAATCACGATCATCAATGGAACACACAGAGACAAGAACCATAACTCTGGATTGCATTTTGGTAGAGTTATGGCCCTTTTTCGACTTAATTATTCAGGTTAAGGTTTTTTATCAGGTAAGATATCTATGCAACCACTCATTGGATATGAATGAAACTTTCGTGTTCACCATTATTAATCACGATCATCAATGGAACACACAGAGACAAGAACCATAACTCTGGATTGCATTTTGGGTAAGTAATGGCCCTTTTGGACTTAATTTTTCGTCTGTAAACACCTAGGTTAAACTTTAAGTTTTGGTGTTTGCCTCCAATCTCAATCTTTGCATGGGTGGTGAGTTTTATCCCATCAGCGAGCTTTGTTGTCCTCTGACAACTCTTGTATAAATTTTGTTTTCAAAGGTTGATTGCTTTGTACAACTTACACGTGCTCATCTCAAATTTCATTTAATGATTAAAAGCCAAATTTTTAAAGCATAAGTCAGTTTAGTGTTCGTGAATGTAATGGCGACATTGTCAGCATGCTGAATAAAGTGCACGCATTCATATGGAATCTTACGTCAAATATCATGTGAACCTAACAGCAATGAGACGTCCCATCAGCAAAACAAAACAGTGCAACCAATGAAATGCAAACTGGTCCTTTTTACATTCGCCCAACTGCAAATTCTTTTCATTTGGAAATGAAATGCAGTTAATCTTTACAGTTTGTTTAGGCCAATTGCAGTAAAAAAGAAAAAGGTATTTAAATTTTATAATGGGTCAGTAAAAGCATTTAAATGGTTAAAGTTGTAAAATTTAAAAAATATCTCCTTGGTAACAACCAGTCGTATTCAGCATGAATTATCACTATCATAATATGTTTCAAGTTTCAAGGAGGGCTATGTTCAATATAGGCCCTTTAAAGTGACTTTAGTCCCTCATGACCTTCTTCCCTCATGACCTTCCTTTTTCCATTGAGTTTTGTCTTATAAGCGTCCTCCTTGGCCGAGTGGTTTAAGGCGACGTCTCAAGGTCACGTACCTCTCACCAGTAAGGTCGTAGGTTTGAGTCCCACTCCAAAAACTTTTTGTGAGAAAGTTTGCCAGGACAGTGGTTCTACTCAGTCTGACTCAGTCTGAGGTCTTCCTCTACCAGTAAAACTATAACCTGAAATGTGTTAAAAACTGGAGTTGAACCCAATTCAAGAAAAAAAAATTCTCTTAATTTTGTTCACCAAAGGCAATAGACGTTAGTTGTACATCACTTCTAAGTACATTAGTAATTGATTAATATTTCCTGGCAACAGGTCTCTTGTTTATTTTGATAAATTTTTGTTTACAACACATATGTTCTGAAATATTCTACTCAACATGTTTGTGTGTACCAATAATAAATCTGTCTGAAGAAGTTGTCTCAGTTTACATTTTAGACTGTCTGCATGCAACGTGAAAATTCATTCTGTTTTAAAATGAACAGAACATGTGCTTATAGATTTGCAGGAGTACCGAAAAACAACAGCAGTAACAAAGTTTCAACAACAACAGCAACACATTCAGGATTAAATTACAGCGGTGGTTGGGTCATTAACCAAAGACTTGAAAAATAATACACTCGGGGTCGGTTGCACCACATTATTTGGCAATACTTTATCCAGTCAAAGTACAGTAAACAAACACATGACATTGTGTGATAAATATGGCATACAATTATTTGCTGGCATGAATCAATTAGAAGTGATTTGTTTATAACAGTAAGAAGTTATAATGATGTCAGTCTGAATTATCAATGTGTAATTGATGCACAAATACATAGTCAGAGTTTTGAGAAACTTAATGAGCTTGCAAACACTTAGTGATTAAGTTGAGTTTTTTGATCAATTCAACAATTATTATTCCACAAATTTTTAATAAATCCGGTTGAAAATATGAATTTTAAATTTGGGTGCCATAGTAACACTGCATAATAATGAGTTACTCATTATAGCGGACTGATTTAGAACAGGACCCGAGTGTACTACTCCTGTAAAACCTTCCTTGCTTGGTGCTCAGCATTAGGTCTGGTCGGCTTGGTGTGAGTGTAATGTGACTGAGTGGAGTATCATACCATGTGGCATGATACTCCAGTGTGACAGAGCTAGAAGTAGATACCATCACGATGTCTGAAAAATTGTTGAAAGCTACACTAAACATCATACAACAACTTGTTGCACCATTGCCATTATTGAATGCCATTTATAGATAGTGCAGTGTTTGAGAGCTGTAACAAAGTGATGACATCAATAGAAATACAATATGCTCTCTATTGGATGAAGTTAATTGTGGTACCAGCAATTAAACACCATTCGTAAATTGCACAGATGCGGGTCGTGGGGGGAGATGTTCAGAGAGAAGGTCCAATAATCTGCATCCACTAGGTAATTGATTCCAGTGGGGAATAAAAAAAAAAATCGTAAAAAAATTAATGAATGAATGGCAGAGGAATTGTGTAGAAAATGGGCATATGTTTATTATTTATATTCATTCATAATTTCAAGATTACAATGGCGGTGAGTCATATGCCTGCAAACCCTGTTACTGCAAATGCCTGCTCTGTCTATCGTGTGCAGAAATGCATGTGTGAATTTGGTATTGGGAATAACCCAGCAGGGACATGCTGTGGTTCGGTTTAAAGGGAAAATATCAGGGGGGGGGGGGGGAACACTATAAATGTCTTAAATTATAAAATAATTATTAAAATAAATAAAAATCTTCTCATTATCATTCATAATATTGAAAGGTTTTGTATGTCAAATTCAACAAAACATGCAAAATTGATATTTAAGTGGGGAGTGAAACGATTATGAAATCCCAATAATGAAAATAGATTAAATACTGATTGACGACCTTTGCACTGTTTTTAAGACTCCTTCTATGACAAACAATTATAACTACATGTAAACGTGTTTAACGAATCAAGTTGAAATCAAAATGAAATGATGTGACTCATTTAATATGTTGCAATTTTAAGCGGGAAATCTATTTTAGTCTAACCTAGCGCATAGTCAAAGTTAAAAAATCCTTTTTAAATATATAATTTTGGCATGCTTTGATAAATATCCTTTTGACATTATGGGGTCAATGAATTTAATGATATAGGCATGTTTTATTGAAAAAAAAAAATGTTTTAGCCAATTTTAAAAAATTGTGATTATATTCCCTATAGGTCTCAGTTGTCGACCTCAGTTAACCCTGCAGCTTTGCTTCATGAACATTTCTATCTTTAGTTTTCTGCTTTCTGTATAAGATTGGAACTCATTCAGAGAATTCTTTATGTTAACTTACTGCTGCGTGGTGATATCAGCTAGACAAACATCCAACACGAATATGTGTTTCCAACAGTTCAAAGATTTAATAATGACGCCAATCGATCTTCTTAATTATATGTATATTTTTATATAACATGCTTGTGATTATCACAGCACTTTGTGAACATGTCTTGACTATGTGTAGAATCATCTTTATAACCTTACTTTTTCTCTATCTCTTCTTTAAATTATTTCCTTTTACCTAAGTTATTGTTTCATTCTATTCTTGTGTAAAGCGTGAAAAGAAATGATTACAAAGAAACTTTTATAATGTTCCATTTATGCCATGTTTTATCTCTGTATCAGCTACCGGTATTTATGGGAAGAGCTGTAAGAACTTGTGGCTCGACCCTATTGTACACATATAGCTATAAAATATGTTTAAATGAGAGATTTCTTTGAATTTGTTTGGATACAATTCTTGTTTTGTGTAACTTGTATATTTATATCTTGTTAATAGGCACATAAATTTAATTTGGAGTTAACAGGACCTGTTGAAAGTTCAAGGTCATTGACATTTTTCTGTAAACTGGTTTCTGGTACTTGTTAGTAAATACAAGGAATGGTAGCATAAAAATCGATGATTCATGATTTTTTTGTATATTTGTGTAGACTTGGTGAAAGATAAAGATCTGCTGATTGTGGGGTCAATAGATCAAAGTTCAAGGCCAGTTGACCTTTGAAGAAAATTTTATATCATTCAGTCAGTTATACACTTTGCTAGTGTCTGTCAGTGTTATTCCAAGATAGTCGTACATAGTAATTCAGCAGTACAGAATAGCCAATATGGCACAAGTTGTGGCCCCTTGTACATTAGCTGTAACAGAATGGGTTTCACACATACTGTCTTATCAGCGTGCTTCGCTGTTAGCTGTATAGCAATATCAAAATTTTGAATGCTCTCTTTATAACACTAAAAAGTCAGAAAATATATTTAACGGATGTTAATGTATGCAGGTAAAATCATGCTAAATGTATTTTGAATTGTGATATTTTTGTGGTTCAGTTTACAAAGTAATACAAAAGTAGTGGTGATCAAGTGATTGTATGCAGAACGTAGTGGTTTCGTTCCCCAAGAGGATTAAATGGTCCTTACTTGCTCAGCATTTAGAGGATAGTTCTAGGTCTTGTCAGCTCAGTGGCAGTATAAGGTGACTCAGTGGGGTATACCCTGTGAGTGTAACATGGCGTTCTATTGAGTATTGTTTTTTTTAGAGGCATCAAGTAGAGCTGGGGATCGAACTCGTAATCTCTGGCATGAGTGGCCAACGCTCTATGTACTACACTACCACCTGCTTAGTTTACAATACTGTCACAAGCAGATTCCTTCGTGATATGACTGAAAGTTGTTGATTGATTGATTGATTGATTAATTGATTGAATGGTTGTTAAGAGCGACATTCGACATCATTCAACACACATTTTTATTTTCAATCTGTTTAATTAATATCTTCCTTATTTATTCTTTATCTTCTTCTTCTTCATCATCTCATACTCTCCTTTATCCCTTCTTTTGTTTGTCTTTTTTTTTTTTATACTCACAGGTGAGCTTTTGTGATCGCCTGGTGTCCGTTGTCTGTCATCCGTTGTCCTTCGTCTGTCGTTAACTTTTAGCTTCTAACAACTCCTCTGAAACCACTGGGCCAATTTTGATATAACTTCACAGAATATTCCTTGGGTGACCCTCTACCAAGTTTGTTCAAACCATCTTGATTCGTCAAAAAACATGGCCACCAGGGGGCGTGGCAAGTTTAATTAGTAAAAACTTAAAAAATCTTCTTGTCAGAAACTACTGGCTTGATTTTAAAATTATTTCACAGAAATGTTCCGTGGAGGACCCTTCAACAAGTTTGTTCAAACTGTAGTGATTCGTAAAAAACATGGCGGCCAGGGAGTGGGATTAGTTTACTAAATAAGCTATAGTAAAAACTTAAAAAATCGTCTTGTCAGAAACCACTGAGCCAATTTTGATATAACTTCACAGAAATGTTCTTTGGTTGACCCTCTACCAAGTTTGTTCAAGCCATCTTGATTTGTCAAAAAACATGGCGGCTAGGGGCAGAGCAAGTTTAATTAATTAGTAAAAACTTAAAAAATCTTCATGTCCGAAACTACTGGCTTGATTTTAAAAAAGGTTCACAGAAATGTTCCTTGGAGATAATTTTAACCAAGTTTGTTGAAACCGTAGTGATTCGTCAAAAAACATTGCTGCCAGGGGTTGGGGTTTGTTTACTATACAAGCT
Source organism: Panopea generosa (assembly GCA_029582155.1). NCBI lineage: Eukaryota > Metazoa > Mollusca > Bivalvia > Adapedonta > Hiatellidae > Panopea > Panopea generosa. Next base: position 52,864,297 of record CM055895.1, read on the forward strand.
AAAGTAAAAATCTTCTTTTCAGAAACCACCAGAATGATTTTAAAACACTTTTGCAGAAATATTCCTTGGGTGACCCTTTATCAAATTTGTTCAAACCATTGTGATTTGTTAAAAAAAACATGACCGCCACAGTGAGGTGCTAGTTTACTATATAGGCAGCTATAGTAAAAACTTCAAAAGCCTTCTTGTCAGAATCTATTGACCTGATTTCGGTGTAATTTCACTGACATTTACCATGGGTGAACCTCTACCAAGTTTGTTCCAGTCATTGCGATACGTCGAAAAACATAGTTGCCAGGAGGGGAAGCTGGTTTTCTTTATATGAATATATAGTGAAAACTTACTTCGATATCTGATATCCAGATATCCGCACAAGGACATAACTCTTCTATGCATCTGTTACATCTTCAAAACAAATCAAAATTCTAACTACTCGCCCACCTCGTTTTACTGGAATTTTGAGTGTACATGTATTATATAATCTACTTGAGTTGGGTGACTCAAGGTCACTCAGAGCGATATAGGACCATCTTGGCCCTCTTCTTTTTTTTTCTAACATATAATTATAGAAAAAGGCAAATTCAGAATTTCTCATCTAGAATAATTTGACCTTTTGACCTTTTTGTATATACCAACCATTTAGTGACAGAGATCATTAACAGATCTAATGAGGTGACGATGGATAATAAAATAATCATGCATGCCAACAGCATTTTCCTGAAAGGTCAGTTGAAGGCACATTAGGTTTGTAATATAATTTGAAGTAACCATTGATTTAATAAAAATACATGCACATACATGTAACATATTCAGGACCCCAGTCTGTGAATTTAATGTTTTTTTTAGCTCTTTTAAGCTGATGGCTTATGGGATAGGGCATTGTCCGTCTGTTAGCAGCATTTTATATGAACCCCTTGGCTAGTTATACTCAAGTTCACATGGATGTTTCTTCATGTATAGTGCCGGGCCCGATTAGCTCAGCCGGTAGAGCGTCTGACTATCAATCCAGGGGTTGAGAGTTTGAATCCCCACCCGGTAACTATCACCGTGATGACTGATATACAACATTGCGTCTTATTATCATTCATCTTTTACTGCTGATTCAAGTGAGAAAGTTATCAGTTACTTGCAGAGATGGGATGTGCTCGAGTACTGGTTAATCCCAGGAAACAGTGGTTAGGTTAACTGATAGTCTGTTAGCCCATGATGGTATAAAAATGACGCTAAATATTCACTCAATCAAGCAAGTTAACTGATTGTCTATCAGACCTCAATGGCATAAAAATGATGCTAAATACTCAATCAATAAATCTTCCTGTATGTGAGACTATCCACAAGATATTCAGCTCATCCAAGTCGAAGGCTCAAAAGTGAGCTTTTGTGTCCGTCATCATTCTGTCCGTCGTCAAGTCTAAAACATTAATTTGATGATGCTTAAAGAAACAAAAAAATATTAATGTTGATATCATGTTTTCAGCTTTCATGAATTTACTTCTGGCTGCTTTAATATTGATTTTTATTTAAAGATTTTTCTCCTTCCTTTAATTTGGGAATATAAATAAAATATAATTATTTAAAATTTATTTTTATCAAAATAATTCTTCACAAAGTTTATACTTTTTTTCATGACGAGGGTCCTACAGTGGCCCTATAATCTAAGGCGCTGTCTCAAGCTCACTAACCTCTCTCCGCTAAGGTCGTAGGTTTGAGTCTAATGTGAGAAAGTTTGCTTGTTACTTGTCGAAAGACAGTGGATTTGCTCAGATTTAATCTGAGGTCTTCCTCCACAAATAAAACTGGGTATGCCATTATATATAACCTGAAATGTGTGGAAAATGGCACTAAACCCCATTTATAAAAATGGTTTTAAGGCTTGTTATTTTAGTGCTCATAAAATAAACATCAAAGTGTTTTGTGTTTTGATAAATTGGAATCCCAGTCACGTCATTAAATTTGGGTAAACCACAATCTTTTAATTATATCCAACACAAATTAACACCATTCTGTGGCATTAAACCTGTCAAACTTGCTTTACATATTCAGCATGTGTCAAGGTGATGGTCGCCATTTCTAGACTTATTCAGATTTCTTCCTTAAAATCAATTACAGTAAACCCTGGTTCCTGTAACTTATTTAAGTAAATATACTTAAAAACTTAAATCAAAGAAAAGCATCCATAAAGTCATGATTTTAAACTGGCTTTAGAAAAACTGCCGTTAATTTCATTGACACTGATTAGAGAATATTAAAGTAACCAGTCAAAACTACTAAGATTTAAGTAAAACGTAAGAAAATAATGGTGAAACAGGAGACAAGTAAAATGTAGAAAGTTAAGTTGTCAGCATATTTTATTATGGGAGGTTTTAAAATAAACTACTCGGCAAATATCAAATCAAAATATAATGATGTTATGTCTCACTCTGTGAGGTTCAATAGACTCAGATTTTTCATTTCTTAAAAATTTATAGATTGGAAAAAAATAGGAAAGACTTTTATTTGCAGATCTGTGTATGAAATCATTATTTTGAGCAACTTTTTTTATCTAAAATATCCCCAGAATGACCAGAAGGTGTCAATAAAGCTCACAATAAAGCCATTTTGTTTTGCAGACTTAATGTGACCTCCATTGTCACCTTTTCATGATTCAATTTATCCTGTGAGATTCTCTGCAGAATATTTTTAGTCGCCAATAAAATCAAAGTATGAGAGGCAATCAAGCTGTTTTTTTGACAAAACCCATACATTTAATAATTATGTAGTTTTTCATGATAGTACAACCCTTCAAAGTACTCGCCATTGACCAAACCTGTACTACATCCATTGCTGGAAAGCCACAGCATTGTCTGTAACTGACACACTCTGCAGACACTGACGGAACCAAGAGCACTGTTTGTGGTGTAACGTAGGTCAGACAAAAAAATTAAGTCAAAGAAATGGGAAGAAATCACACGGTCTCGCCTGGAGAGTATGGTGGGTGTAGTAGCTAGATGACCATTTTGCTTGACAACTTTGCTGTTGGCGACTATCAGGCAGGAGGCATATGCCTTGCGATACAGTTGCTAGTCTTCTATTTTTGTTAGCAGGTTATATAATGACACTTTCGTCCAAGGCAACATTTCTATATTTGGCTCATATTAAGCTGTTGCAGTTTGTACTTGTTAATTGATGTCGTCAACATTTTGTAAAACACTTCCTGTCTGAGATTTTGGTCTGTAATTAAATTCTTTAAATTCAAAATTGCCAAGCCATAATTAAAAATTGTTTTTCAAAATCAGATTAATTGTCAACAGTTTTATCATCCTGGAATACTGGTCAGATTTTATTCAAACTTGGTCACAAATCTTCTTTTGATGTTGCACAAGGTAATACAATGGTGCTCATGGTGACAATAGTGAGCTCTTAGATAATATCCACAACAGTGTATCACAACACTAAAATTGTCTGCAGAAGACGGTATTATAAGCATGCCTATGTCACATAACTGCTTTGGATGGTATTATAAGCATTAACAAAACAGTGTCTGCAGAAGACAGTATTATAAGCATGCCCATTGTCACAAGTGTGCTTTGGATGGTATTATAAGAACTAACAAAACAATATCTGCAAAAGACGGTATTATAAGCATGCCCATGTCACATGCATGATTTTGGTGGTAGTATAAGCATTAACAAAACTGTCTGCAGAAGACGGTATTATAAGCATGCCCATGTCACATGCGTGCTTTGGATGGTATTATAAGCATTAACAAAACAGTGTCTGCAGAAGATGGTATTATAAGCATGCCCATGTCATATGCATGCTTTGGATGGTATTATAAGCATTAACAAAACAGTGTCTGCAGAAGATGGTATTATAAGCATGCCCATGTCACATGCATGCTTTGGATGGTATTATAAGCATGCCCATGTCACAAGTGTGCTTTGGATGGTATTATAAGCATTATTGGAACAGTGTCTGCAGAAGACAGTATTATAAGCATTTTTTTAACAAGTGTCTACAGAAGATGGTATTATAAGCATGCCCATGTCACAGGTGTGCTTTGGATGGTATAAGTATTATTGGGACAGTGTCTGCACAAGATGATGTTATAAACATGCCCATGTCACAAGTGTGCTTTGGATGGTATTATAAGCATTATTGGAACAGTGTTTACTGGAGATAGTATTGTAACACTGAGGTATCACGGTGCAGACACATTTTTATAATTAATAACAAATAAAATGTTTTATTGCCTGGTTTATTCCAATAAAGGGACTTGTGACACTGTTAAAAATAGAATTTTACTTGTATTGACGCATCAAATTAATCTTAACATCTGTGAATGAGTAGTCATGGGAATATTGTAATCTTTCAAGTATTGTTTTCTGAAACTTTATATTTAAAAAAATAATAGATTTGACAGAATAGTAGTAGCATCACTCTAGTGTCTGAAATATGAGTAAAATGTCTTAAAAAAAAAAAAATTATTAATTCCTATCTATCATACAAAAGAATAAAAACTGATAAAAATAAAATATTTTTCTTACACTTTTGTATCTATGACGAAAATGGAAAATATGTTACAAACATACTGTAGAATTTGCATCATGTAGATAAAATATATGATTTTCAAAAAATTTTAATAGTTATACAAACATTTATTTTGAAATTACTGTGTGTCACTTTAAGCTGTTAGTACAAAAATAATTTGACACCGTACATGGTGTAGTGATAGAGCATCTGCTGCACTTGCTGAAGGTCATGCGATCAATCCCCTATATGGTCATACCAAACACTTGGAAAATGGTATTAAAATCATCTTCACTTGGTGCTCAGTATTCAGAGGATAGTTCTAGGTCTGGTCGGCCCGATGTCAGTACAATGTGACTGGGTGGGGTATCATACCATGTGTCTGCGGCATGATGCTCCAGTGTGACAGTGCTCAGAATACTGTCTCAAGTAGACACCGTTGCGATATTACTAAAAAATTGTTGAAAGCGATGCTAGACACCATACAAAAACAACTACAATAGTTATTCAGAGTTGACAGTTTTATTCCTTTTTATTATGCTCCCCCAAAGGGGAGGCAAATAGCAAAAAAAATTTCTTTTGCCAAATTTTGGTTTTGTATAGTGAATTTATGGAAAAATGGAACAGAAATCATGAAGAACAAAATAAATACTTTGAAAGTCAATAAAAAAAAGTTTGGGTAGCTGCAATTTTGAGTGAGTAGGTAGGAGCACGGCACACAATTTATTTTTTTACAGACTTCCCTTACAATGGTCATTCAGTAACTCGCAATGAATGGAAATAAATACGAGGAGACTACGTGGGAGTGTGTGTGGGTAAAATGCTTAATCTAATGATTAATAATTTAATGGTTTAATGTTGCTACGTGCAATTTTCTATTTGATTGATATAAAATGTTTTTCAGGGTTAGGGTTATAAATGACATTTATGAGGGTTCAGTGCACGCTCTGTTTCCTTATTTGTTTAAATGTAGATAGAACAGTATTGTATTGAACCCTGGAATAAGAGTAAAATTTGATTCTGTAAACTGTGATCTTTGTAATGATGACGTAAATACAGCATTTGATATAAATTCAATAATAAATAGGGAAGAAGAGTACGGTGACATTATTGTTTTTCTGTGCTGTTCAAGCTTTTTTTGTGTTTTTTTATCGGCTGCTGCATGATTTTGTGGGGGAGGAGAGATTTTACGCTGTCAGAAGACTGGAGACTGAACCAAGGAGATTGAACCACATGTTGTTTAAATCAATACGAGTATTCCCAGCCACTATACTCCTATTGTGATCAGTATACTGCGGGATGAATATCGATGCTTCTGTACAGTGTCTCATATGTATACAGTTTTCAAGCCCACTACATTTGCATATTGTTTAATGGATTCTCCTTTTCACTCTGTGTACATTTTTAGTACATTTTCTGTAGTCTTGTGTACATTTGGGTACTAATTGATTACTTTGGATGAAGTCTCGTCAAATCCCAGGAGCTCTGACTTTAACAAGTAGGTGAGTTGTTTTTTTGATGATGAAATAAGGGATTGTACAGATGGCTCTGGATGTTGTATTGCATAAGATGGCTGACATAGGGGGGTTGGATGGGCTATGTTTTCCGGTGTGTATTTTTTTAATTTAAAATTTTCATTTTGTATTCTAAGTTGCTCATATTAATAATATATGATATTATGATATTCCATATTGTCCTCATTAATATGTGTAGTGGGCGTCTTCTTTCATCATCAACTTGGCACCAGATCTGTCCAAAAGTTCAAATTGGTTATATTTGAAATAACCAGTTGATAATATATGTATAGTGTTGTATACATAGATAATTTTTATATACATATTGATGTTATATGTTATTTATATTACAATATAGAGTTATTTTTGTCTTTGTCATTGAGAATGTTGCGATAACATTTAATCCAAGATCACAGTCTACATATATATTACTGATTCCTGATAATGTAGGAGATACATATATTACTGATTCCTGATGACGTAGGAGACACATATATTACTGATTCCTGATAACCTAGGAGACACACATATGACTGTTTCCTGATAATGTAAGAGACACACATATAACTGATTCCTGATAATGAAGGAGATGCACATATTACTGATTCCTGATAATGAAGGAGACACACATATTACTGATTCCTGATAATGTTGGAGCCACATATATTACTGATTCCTGTTGATGTAGAAGACGCATATTACTGATTCCTGATAATGTAGGAGACACAAATATTACTGATTCCTGATAATGTAGGAGATGCAAATATTTCTACATATTACAGATTCCTGATAATGTAAGAGAGACATATATTACTGACTCCTGATAATGTAGGAGACACATATATTACTGATTCCTGACAATGTAGGAGACACATATATTACTGATTCATGATAATGTAGGAGACACACATATTTCTGATTCCTGATCATGTAAAAGACATACATATTACTGATTCCTGATAATGTAGGAGACACATATATAACTGATTCCTGATAATGTAAGGGGCATACATATTACTGATTCCTGATAATGTAAGGGACACATATATTATTGATTCATGATAATGTAGGAGACACATATATTTCTGATTCCTGATAATGTATAAGTCACATATATTACAGATTCATGATAATATAGGAGACACATATATAAATGATTCCTGATAATGTAAGGGACACCTATATTACTGATTCATGATAATGTAGGAGACACACATATTACAGATTCCTGATAATGTAAGAGACGCCCATATTACTAATTCCTGATAATGTAAAAGACACATATTACTGATTCCTGATAATATAGAAGACACATGTATTACTGATTCATGATAATATAGAAGACACATATATTATTGATTCCTGATAATGTAGGAGACACTAATATTACTGATTCCTGATAATGTAGGAGCCACACATATTACTGACTCCTGATAATGTAAGGGACATACATATATCTGATTCATGTTAATGTAGGAGACACTAATATTACTGATTCATGTTTATGTAGGAGATACTAATATTACTGATTCCTGATAATGTTAGAGACATACATATTACTGATTCCTGATAATATAGGAGACACATATATAATTGATTCCTGATAATGTAGGAGACACACATATTACTGATTCCTGATAATGTAAGAGACATACATATTACTGATTCCTGATAATATAGGAGACACACATATTACTGATTCCTGATAATGTAAGAGACATACATATTACTGATTCCTGATAATATAGGAGACACATATATAACTGATTCCTGATAATGTAAGAGACATACATATATCTGATTCATGTTAATGTAGGAGACACTAATATTACTGATTCATGTTTATGTAGGAGATACTAATATTACTGATTCCTGATAATGTAAGAGACATACATATTACTGATTCCTGATAATATAGGAGACACATACATAACTGATTCCTGATAATGTAGGAGACTGATTCCTGATTATGTAAGAGATGCACGTATTACTGATTCCTGATAGTTTTGGAGACATATATATTACAAATTCCTGATAATGTAGGGGACACATATATTACTGATTCCTGATAATGTAAGAGACGCATGTATTACTGATTCCTGATAGTTTTGGAGACATATATATTACAAATTCCTGATAATGTAGGGGACACATATATTTCTGATTTCTGATAACGTAGGAGACACATATATTACTTATTCCTGATAATGTAGAAGACACACATATTACTTATTCCTGATAATGTAGGAGACACATATATTACTGATTCCTGATAATGTAGAAGACACACATATTACTTATTCCTGATAATGTAGGAGACACATATATTACTGATACCTGATAATGTAGGAGACACATATATTACTTATTCCTGATAATGTAGAAGACACACATATTACTTATTCCTGATAATGTAGGAGACACATATATTACTGATTTCTGATAGTGTAGGATACACATATATTACTGATTCCTGATAATGTACGAGACACATATATTACTGATTCCTGATAATGTAGGAGATACATATATTACTGATTCCTGATAATGTAGGAGACACATATATTACTGATTCCTGATAATGTAGGAGACACATATATTACTGATTCCTGATAATGTAGGAGATACATATATTACTGATTCCTGATAATGTTATATTACTGATTCCTGATAATGTAGGAGACACATATATTACTGATTCATGATAATGTAGGGGACACATATATTACTGATTCCTGATAATGTAAGAGACGCATGTATTACTGATTCCTGATAGTTTTGGAGACATATATATTACAAATTCCTGATAATGTAGGGGAAACATATATTTCTGATTTCTGATAACGTAGGAGACACATATATTACTTATTCCTGATAATGTAGGATACACATATTACTGATTTCTGATAGTGTAGGATACACATATATTACTTATTCCTGATAATGTAGAAGTCACATATATTACTGATTTCTGATAGTGAAGGATACACATATATTACTGATTCCTGATAATGTAGGAGACACATATATTACTGATTCATGATAATGTAGGAGATACATATATTACTGATTCCTGATAATGTAGGAGACACATATATTACTGATTCCTGATAATGTAGGAGACACATATATTACTGATTCCTGATAATGTTGGAGATACATATATTACTGATTCCTGATAGTGTAGGATTCACATATATTTCTGATTCATGATAATGTAGGAGATACATATATTACTGATTCCTGATAATGTAGGAGACACATATATTTCTGATTCCTGATAATATATTTGATTCTCACCAAACTTACATGGTAGTTATATAAGCATAATATCTTGGACAAGTTTTTGAAGTGGCTAAATTGGAATATTTATGTCAGAGTAATGGCTTTTGAATTGTCAAAAACTGCACTATTTCACCTTGTGTGCACATTAGCACCAGCATTTTTCATTTGGTTCTCACCAAACTCATACAGTTGTTATATAACCATAAACTCTTGGATAAATTCTTGAACTTGCCAAATCAAGTAATTAATGTCTGAGTTATTGCCCTTGAATTGTCAAAAAAAGCATTATTTGACCTTGTGTGCATTCTAGTTCTTGCAAATTTCTCTTGATGTTAACCAAACTTACATAATAGTATATAACACTAATAGCTTGAACAGGTTCTTGAACTGGTCAAATCAGATGACTATTGTCTCAGTTATGACCTTTGGATCATCAAAAATGTGTTTTTTGTTGTTGTGAACACTAGCATGTGCAGTTTTTATTTGATCCACAATAAACATATATAGTAATTATATAGCTATAATGTATAGGAAAAATTTTGAACTGGCCAAATCGGATAATTATTGTTGGAGTTGCGGCCCTTTTATTGTCAAAATTTGTGATATTTGACCTTGTGTGACTCTAGCACTTGCTGTTTTCATTTAATATTCAACAAACCTACACAGTTATTATGTTACCATAATATATTGAACAAGTTCTTGAACTGGCCAATTGGATAAATATTGTCAGAGTTCTGGCACTCGAATTGTCAAAAATTATGTGTATTTGATGTGTGCTCTCTAGCACTCACAGTTTGTATTTGATCTTCATTAAACTTAAACAATTGTTATGTAACCATATTATCTTGGACAAGTTCTTGAACTGGTAAAATCAGATATTTGATGTCAGGTGTTGTGGTCCTTGAATCGACAAAAATTACATTATATGAATTAATGTACACTCAAGCACCTGCAAAAATTTGGCATTGTCTCCTCTGCCAAAGGTAAGCAATTTAGGGCCAATCTGGCCCTCTTGTTCTTGGGTTTGAGAAGTGGATAGAGAAAGATATTGTAGGATCAGAATGTAACTTGAACAGAAAAAACAACACCTGATTCCTTTTCATGTATACCATATATACTCACTGAATATATTATTTTAATTTAGTAGTTATCTATATAGTTTCAATGTCCTGGGGGAAAGAATTGGATAGGTGATTTTACCCCCCACCCCTCTTCTCCCCATACTTACTTATATTTTGACTTTCAGGTGGAAATGATTAGGTGGGGGGGGATGGGGGGGTAAGATTGACTACTTCACCGGTTATATTGAGGTATGGATCTTTTAACGTTGCAGAGGCAGACACAGTTCTCCTGGCTTGTCTTTAATTTAAATTAAATTGATAAAGAAAAGAAATCTATTTATTTGAATTGTCTGCAAAATCAGAAGGAATTTTATAACTTTGACCTTATTGTCGCCAGTAGAGATGCTATTTATTTATGAACAGAATTTAGATTTAACTGATAAAGTAAAAATCTATTTAAATTGTCTGGCAAATACAACTTTGACCTTTTTGTCGCCACTCAGAGATGCTGTTTATTCATCAACCAATCCATACCAAAGACATTTAAATGCTTCCTTTTCACAGCAGCAATTTAATAATCTGAATTTATTCTTTCATAAAAAATGTTATGAATTATTATAGTGTGCTCTTCTGAGCTTGTTGGAATGAACTATGTTAACATATGATTAATGGAACCTCAAAGTTGCAACCTATCTGTTGGCTTCATAGCCGGAGTTAGGGTTTTCTGCTTGGATGGTGTGTAGGAGTGCCGTAAATGCCTGGAAGGGCCTTAGTGTATGTTCACATTAAAATGGCTTCCACTCAATATGTGGAGAAATAAAAACAATCCAATATGGCTACAGTTACTAAAAATAGACAAAGAATTCAGATAACAATTATAATTTACATTTGCATATACAAATTTATTTTATGAACACAATTTATGGAGGAAAACATAAACTAATTGGGAGACTAATTTTGTTGATTTCGCGGGGGGCCTTAACAACAAAATTTAATCCCAAGGAAGTGGTCAATAAAATTTTGTTAAATCTGAACTGTGTAGCATTTATCTGTACTGAAAAAAAAATAGACCTGCCTTCCACAGCTTGATATAAATGTTATCCGATAATTTCTATTTAGTGTGCGCATTTAGCTATTAGATCTATAATAAATTCGAGGGCTTGGCGCAAAACTATTGTAACTAGGTTTTTGCAAATTGTTCAGGAGAAGGAAAAAACTGTTTTTTATATTCGTCTTTAGATATTTTTGCAAATAGTTTTCAAATTCAAATGAAAACTGCATTACTTACATTATTAACAAGTGTTATGAATTAAAGCTTTAGTATTACTTGATTTATTTGTAAAAGTTTGAGTTACAATAGTGTTGCGTTGAAAATTCAATAAAACTGAATTTATATTTGGTGCAAAACTATTGTAACTCAAGTTACAATAGTTTTGCACCAAGTTTTACGAGATAAATAATTAATTTCTAAGTTTAAAAATATTGTAACTCAATATAAAACTGTTTAAAATTATGTTGTTATTAATCCAAAATCAATTTTAATTCTATTAAAGTTTAACACAAACATATAAGAAGTATTGGAAATAAAGAAAAACATATACAAAAGTATATAAAGTTGTATTATTTATGTTTTAGCCTATAAATACAATAATTTTGATAGTTCTCATGTTAACAAACAATTAACCTATGTCATTAACATTATAAAGCATAATATTTCAGTTATGAAAGTATTAAATTATGTTAATATAAGTAAATATATAAAATTATATTTCCAAATTAGTATTTAAATTGTGTAAATTTATATAGTATGCAGATACTATCTGGACCACAACATAATAGTAACTAACTGTCATGTTAAAGGATGCGACATTTTGATATTAATAACCAGTAAATATCAAACAAGATAATAAAACTGTTGTTTTCAGTCTTATAAAAAATATTGGTGAATTTTTACCTAGGGTGCAATAGGCAGTTGAGATCAAATTGCATACTACATGATTGTTTTGGTTAAAACCTCATTTATAGACAGACAAATAGACAAAAAATAAACCTGTGTTTTATTCAGTTAAAAATTTGGAAAAAATTTAAACAAGCAGTAAGTGGGTACTGTGCCCCATGGGCCGACTATACCAACATCACTAACAACTGTACCATCTACATTTGTCATACTGACTCCAATTCCAACTGCACCTTCAAAATCCATCATACCAAATTAATAACACCTTTTAGTCTTCATACATGTACCAACTCCACCACCATGGTACTGTACCCTTTACACCCACAAACTAACATCATTATACCCACTGTACCCTATACAACCACCATACAAACATCATCAACTTTACATTCTACATCTAGTATACTAGCACCATTTTCAACTACATCCTCAACATCGTCCAAACCAAATCCATAAGACACTGATCCTTTATATTCATTACATGTATCCACTCCATCGCCATACCAACTCAACTATCCACTGTACCTTCAACATCCACCATACCAACCCCACTTCCCATTGCATCCACTACATCCATCATACTGACCTAATTAACCACTGAACCATTACACCCACCAATCCAGTACCATTATCCACTGTACATCTACATTCACTTTATGAACTCCAATGTTCCCTCTACATTACTTCAGTATATAGGTAATGTATTCTCTCTACCAACCATTATCTATAATACCAACCAGAACCTCATTACTTACTGTACCCTCTACACCCGCCATTCAGACTCAACTACATACTGTACCTTTTACATCAACAATACCAACATCACTACCCACTGTGCCCTAAACATCCACATACCAAATTCATTACTCACAATCCACATTATATCAACATCACTACCCACTTTACCCACTGCACCATACCAACATCGCTACCGTCTGTTTCATGGACACTACATCCACCATACCATCTCAACTCTTCACTGTTCCTTCTACATCCTCTATAATTCTTTACTTATTTCACTACTCACAACCCCCTAAATATCAACATCACTACCCATTGCAACCATTACATTCATTATACCAACTGCAACACCACTACTCAATGTCCACTCTGCATCCATATAACTACTCGCTGTACTAACTACATCCACTATACCATATCAACCATCTTTATCACCCATTGTTCCCTTTACACCCATAATACCAACTATACTACTAGCTTTAATATCAATACCCACCATGCCAACTACACTACCAGCTGTACACTTTATATTCGCATTACCAACTACACAACTAGCTGTACCCTCCACACCAAGAAAACAAACTACACTACCAGCTATACCCTCCATACTCACAATACCAACTACACTACCAGCTGTACCCTTCATACTAACATTACCAACTACACTACCAGCTGTACCCTTTATACTCATATTACCAACTACACTACCAACTATACCCTCCATACTCACAATATCAACTACACTACCAGCTGTTCCCTTTATACTCACATTACCAACTACACTACCAACTATACCCTCCATACTCACATTACCATCTACACTACCAGCTGTACCCTTTATACTCACATTACCAACTACACTACCAACTATACCCTCCATACTCACATTACCATCTACCCTACCAGCTGTTCCCTTTATACTCACATTACCAACTACACTACCAGCTGTTCCCTATTGTCTACACCCACCATATCAACTATACTACCAGCTGTACTGTCTACGACTACGATACCATCTACACTACCAGCTGTACTCTCTTCACCCACCATACCAACTACACTACTAGCTGTACCCTCAACATCCACCATAATAACTACACTACCAGCTGTACCTTCAACACCCACCATACCAACTATGCTTCCAGTTGTACCATCCACACCCACTATCATCTATGCTACAAGCCATACCCTCTACACCCACCATACCAACTACACTACCAGCTGTACCCTCAACACCCACCATACTAACTACACTACCAGCTGTACCCTCAACACCCACCATAGCAACTATGCTTCAAGTTGTACCCTCAACACCCACTATACCAACTATGCTTCCAGTTGTACCATCCACACCCACTATATCATCTATGCTAAGAGCCATACCCTCTACACCCACCATACCAACTGCACTACCAGCTGTACCTTCTACACTCACAACACAAACAATGCTACCAGCTGTACCCTCTACACCAACAATATCAACTACATTACCATCTGTACCCTCTACACCCTATATATCGACTACACTACCAGCTGTAATGTCTACACCCACTATACCCACTACACTACCAGCTGTATCATCTACATCCACAGTACCAACTACAGTACCAGCTGTACCCTCTACACCCACACAACCAACTATAGTACCAGATGTATCCTCTACATCCACCATACCCTCTACACTACCAGATGTACCCTCCACACCAACACAACCAACTATAGTACCAGATGTACATCTACCATACCCACTACACTACATGATGTACCCTCTACACCCACACTACCAACTATAGTACCAGATGTACCCTCTACACCCACACTACCAACTATAGTACCAGCTGTACCCTCAACACCCACCATACCAACTACATTACCAGCTGTACCCTCTACACCCACCATACCCACTACACTACCAGCTGTATCCTCTACATCCACAATACCAACTACAGTACCAGATGTACCATTTACACCCACACAACCAACTATTGTACCAGATGTACCTCTACATCCTACATATCCTCTACACTACCAGATGTACCCTCTACACCCACACAACCAACTATAGTACCAGATGTACATCCACCATACCCACTACACTACAAGAGGTACCCTCTTCACCAACACAACCAACTATAGTACCAGATGTACCTCTACACCCACACAACCAACTATAGTACCAGATGTACATCCACCATACTCACTACACTACCAGATATACCTTATTCAACCACACTACCAACTATAGTACCAGATATACCCTCTACAACCATTATACCCCCTATATTACCAGCTGTACCTTCTACACCCACAATACCAACCACAGTACCAGCTGTACCCTCTACACACATCAAATTAATTCTGAGAAACCAAGGTTTATTGATATCTAAAATATATTGTTTTGGTTCTTTAACAGCCATTTTAAAATAATTAGATACAGTGTTGACTTCTAGGACTGATATATTAAAAAGAATAATACTGAGTGTACCAGGTAATTAGAATAATATCTCATTTTGGAAGTTTTCAAAAGGGATATATTGGTTAAGTAAAATTATAATTGGTATACATTAAAAGTATGTTGAGTAATATTGTTCGATTGGACGGCCTTTTTATTATAAAAAAAATGCAAACCAAACAATTCACTGCAAATTTTAATAATCAGATTTTTATGGCTCATTTATAGCACAATTAATTATTAATCATCGATTTCATTGTCACTAATGTCCAAATCAATAAAACATTTAACATACTCATCTGACTAAATTACTTTATTATCAAATTAAAATGTTTTCAAAGATGAGTAAAAAAAAAAAAAAAAAAAAAAAAAGTCTCTATACCTGTATTTCTTCAAAATCTTGCTAGATTTTTCTGAACTATCATTTGAAACTAATGTATTGCAATATTCTTGGACTAAATAAAAGTGTGGTTATACAAGATAACTGGGTTTAATAAAATTTAAATTCAAGTTACAATAGTTTTGCACCAATATAAATAAAGGTCTCCAAGATATTATTTGGTGCAAAACTATTGTAACTCAAGTTACAATAGTTTTGCGCTAAAGAATTAGTGTATTTGAGATACAATATTTTCACCAAAAGTGAATATCTTCAAAGTTATTTAAAATATCAGGACCAAATTTTAACACAAGATGCACATTGTAAAACTACAGTAATTTATGCAAAAAAACGATTTTTGGAAAAAACGGAGTTACAATAGTGTTGCGCTGAGCCCTCGTATTGAAAGTTAAATTTAAATTTTAAATCTTTGATTTAGTGCACTGATTAAGTTTAAATACGGTAACTTTCAATATTCAATCTGTTTCATTACATAAAATATGCACATCAGTATCAGAAATTGTGTTTACTCGCATGTATTTTATTTTCATCACTGGAAAGTGCTAAAAATAAACTGTTTCTTCGAAGAATATGCCAATTACAATAGTGGATGACACATTTTACGTATGACATGTTTTCCCAGCACTCTTTTTTTAAAGAAAAAATATGCGTGTGATTAAATACAATACAGATTTCTAGTATTTAATTAAAAAGTAGCCTATAAGGCTATTGTTTTTTTTTATTTCTTTTTGTCTAAGAGGAATAAAATATTTCTGACGAATGAATTTGTGCTGGACTCAACCTATTTACATCTTCTTTATCTATTTACAACTTGCAACACATTCTCTCCAAATGTTGTTTTCATAACAGTTTGATGAAAACTCATAACACCAAAGTGCAAACTAATTGACATAAATCTCTGTACAATTACCCCATGTTCATAGATGTGATATTTTCAGGACCCCAATCTGTGAATTAAGTGATTATTTTCTGTGAATTTATGCCTAAAACTGTGAGGTTTTTTAAAGTATATTTTAGCGCGCGACTGTTGTATTTTGGACTTTATTGCAAAAGGAGTCAACGGCGTGGTTTCGATACTTTTATTAGCGTGTATATTCTGTCCTTAACACCGGTCATAATAAAACAATTACGAATATATGTAAGACGAATGGAATGTCGGATATAACATTCCTCCCCAACTTGTTTAGAAAATGTTATCAAACATAGAATGTATCAATTAACATTAATATTAAGAATCACTATATATTTAGTACAGTAAAATATTTTCACAAAACTTCTTTTAATGATTCTAAATCTTTGCATCTGCTTATAGAATATTTGAATTGTCTTTGTATGATTTGCAAAGTATTATTGTGTCCAATTTATAAAACCCTAATGTCCAGTCTCTCAATTGTAACTTGACTAGTTCCATTTAAAAACACTTAAATGTCAAATCTCAAATTATGTTAAATGAAGATGAACACTAGAATTCTATCAAATTGAATAAGAATGAAATAGCTAATGAAACGTAATATTATGCAATCATGTTAACATTTAAAGTTTATAAAACCCTTTTTTTTTTTATAACTATAATGACTAGAAACTAAGAACACATTTACATGTGACATATAATACTGTAAGATGTTTTGTAATGAAGGCATTGTTTCACAGGGATTATTATGCCCTTAACACAGTGAAACAATTTGCTTGTTATCAAGCTTTCAGATATCTGACATAATCTTTGAAATGTGCAGGTTCGCGCCTGGTGCGAATGGGTCGTGGAGACGTTTCTGTTGGCATAAAGTTTCCGGCCATTCTGGATGCTGTTGGTGCTGTCTCAATGTCAATGTCTTCTGGTTCTTCAGTTGTATCGACTTTGTTCTGTATTTCCGGACTAACTTTTTTGAATCTTGAAGAGTTCCTAGTGATAACTTTTGTGTTGTTTGTGGCAGTTATCATATTTCCTTTTTTCTTTTCAACAAAAAGTGTCTCAGGTATGTATTTTGAAGTTAACTTCGTTTGATTTTCGTTCTCAATCAGGACTTTGTCTCCAATATTAAGATTTTGTCTTGAAACATTTCTTTTACTATCAAAATAGTCTTTACTCTTTGCTTTCACTTTCCCATCATTTTGGCGTGCTAATTCATCAACCTTTTTCTCAGTTTTTTCAATATGTATTTCAGGTAGTCGTGTGGTAGGTTCACGCTGAAATAGTAATCTAAACGGTGTAAACCCAGTTGATGTATGAGGAGTGCATCTGTATTGTCGAAGGAATCGAAACATTTCCTGCTTCCAGTTCTTTCCTTCTATGTGGCTACTTTTGATTGATTTCATCAGCGGTTTGTTGAAACTCTCTGCTTGAGCATTTGCTCTTGGCCATCTGGGAGTAATTCTCCTATGTGTAAAACCACAGTAAATAGAAAATTGTCTGAATGCATCCGACTGGAATGGACTACCATTGTCCGTTTTAATGATTTTTGGCACACCAAATTCAGATAATATTTTGTCAAACACTGGAATCACTCGATTTGCACATACTGATGGTATGATCTCAACAATAGGGTATCTGGAATACTCATCTGTCACAACTAGTAAGTATTCACCTGATGGCAGTGGACCACAAAAATCTGCACTTAGATTTTGCCATGGACCGGATGGCATTTCAGACATGCTCAGAGGTTCAAACCTCTTGTCATAGGTGTTTGCTTGACAAGGAAGACAGTTTTTTATATTTTCCTCGACATATTCATTCATTTTTGGGAACCACACTTTTGAACGCATGAATGCTTTAGTTTTAGTTACACCTTGGTGCCCTTCATGACCTATGTTGATTGCCTTAGAATGCAATGATCGCGGTAACACAATTCTGTCGTTCCTTAGCAGTATGTTTTCAGAGTGAACTGTTAACTCATCTCTCACATGTCTCATCTGTGTTAAGTCTTCAGTGTTTAAATCGTTGTCCTCAATTAATTTTACTTCATACCATCGACCATTCTTTGTTAATTCAATGGCTTTTACCATGGTTTTATCGCGACTTGTTGCTTCTTTTACTTCATCAAGAGTCATAGCATTCATTACTGCATTCTCTGTTATGAAGTTTACGTATTCTTCGGCCACACTTTGCGAGTGTGTTTCTCTCTTAATTGGGTGACGCGACATGTAATCTGATGGATTTTCTTTCCCAGGACGGTATTTGATTACCATTTTAAATGGCTGTAGACGAAGACCCCAGCGTTCAATCCTTAGAGGTGGTTGTTTTTTTTTCCAGATGTTCTCAAGCGGTTTATGGTCAGTGATTACTGTAAACTCAGGAGCACCTCTGAGATACATGACATAATGTTCACATGCCCACACTATAGCAAGTGCCTCTCTTTCTGTCTGACTGTATCTGCTCTCAGTTTCTGTAAGAGCTCTGCTCGCGTAAGCGATTACTTTATTTTCTTGCATGAAGATTCCCGATATTCCGACCGGACTAGCGTCTGTGACTAACTCAGTTTGTTTATTTGGATCATAGTAGCACATCACTGTGTCACTAGATAGCTCTTTCTTTAACACTTCAAATGCATTTCGTTGCTCTGTGCCCCAACACCAATCAGTGTCAGACTTTGTTAGTCTTCTCAAAGGCTCTGTGATAGTAGCATAGTTTCTGATAAACCGCGAGCAGTAACTCGTCATACCCAAAAAACTTTTGAGTTCTGATACATTTTTAGGTTGTTCCATTGTTCTGATTGCTTCAACTTTGACTGGATCTGCTGAGACACCTGATGCTGAGAATACTACCCCAAAAAATGAAATTTCAGTTTTATTAAATTCACATTTTTTCTTGTTCAGGGTTAATCCGTTTTTGTGCAAGACATCAAAAACTTTATTCAGTGCTTTATCATGGTCTTCTTGTGTTCTACCATAAATAATTATGTCGTCTGAAATGTTCTTCGCGCCTTCAATCCCCTGAATTAAGGAACTTATAGTTGCTTGGAACACTTCTGATGCTGATGATATTCCGAAGTTCAGCCTTTTGTATCTATATATGCCTAAATGAGTGTTAAATGTTGTGATGGATCTACTTTCTGTATCCAGTTCTAGCTGGTGATATCCAGATCTTAGATCCAGTTTACTAAATATCTGTGCTCCATTTAGATCATTTATCAGTTCATCTATCGTTGGGAGCAGGTGTCTTTCTCTTTCAATCGCATTGTTTGCTTCGCGCATGTCTACACATAGTCTGATTTCATCTTTGTCTTTCTTTGGCGGCGTTACAATCGGCGATATCCAAGGAGTAGGTTGATTTTCTACTTTTTCGATTATGTCTTGTTGGACCAGATTATCAATTTCCTGTTTGACTTTGTCGCGAAGATGAAAAGGTGTTCTGCGGCTTCTTTGTGCTACTGGCTTTACATCTTTATTGATATGTAATTTTACTGTTCTGTTCTTTAGTTTTCCAATACCGTTAAATATGTCTGGAAACTGTTCAGTCAAGTCAGTTTCTTTTATTCTGTGCACAATTTCAATCAATTTCAAGTCAAGAGCTGTGCTGTACCCAATCAGAGTTCCTGATTTATGTGCTTTTACAACAAAGAAAGTTGCTACAGTTATGTTCTTGTTTTTTTCAACAGTCAATTCACACTTTCCATGGAGACTGAGTGGCATATTGTCACCATATGGTAGCAATTTGGGCATGTTCTTTCTTGACAGCTTAGGGCATCCTAGTTTTTTGTATGTGGATTCATCAAGAATATTTACTGTAGAGCCAGTGTCTATCAAGACATTGCAGTTGATTTTGTTACTAATTAATACAGTAGTATTGGGTGTTCTGGACCTTCCTTCTTTTATAGAGTAACAGTAATCATCATCTGAACTTTCTGACTGACTGCCTTTCACACCATCATCCTGTATTGTCTTAACCGATCCTTTTTTCTTGAAACATACTTTCATGAAGTGATTTGGCTTTTTACAGTAGTTACAGGTTTTGCCCTTGGCTGGACATACCCCTTTATGTGGATAATCACCTCCACAGTTTCTGCACTGGGTTGATCTGGCGCCATGGTGCCTTTGTTGACCTTGGCTACGTCGAGATACCATTGACCACCTTCTGCCACGACCACGGCCACGATTCACATGATTTGAATTATTTATTGCATTTACTGTTGCATTTGGTTGCTCCATTTCAGTTGCCTGTTCATCGGCCAGCTCCATGGCACGGCCCATTGTTAGAATGTCTGACAACTTCTTATCCGGCTCTCTTAGTGCCCTTCGTCGCAGGCGATTGGATTTGCAATTTTGAATAACCTGTTGGAGGATTTCATTATCCGCATCCACAAATTCACAGCTTTTTGATAATGCTCTAAGTTCGGTTACATATTCATCTACAGACTGACTGTCTTTCTGTTTACATGTACGGAATTTGTAAACCTCCATCTTTGTATTCACTTTTGGGGCAAAATAGTCTGTGACTATTTTTTTTGTATTATCGTAGTCTTCTGCACTGTCCCCTTTTTCAGCATCATATATGTCGTACACTCTCTCGCCAGCATAATGGAGGAGCAATGCCCGTTTTCTCCCATCATTGGTTATGTTCAAACCGACAAGCAAATTTTCTAAACGCCCGACCCACTTTGTCCAACGGTGAGCAGCGTTTGTTTTGTCTGCATCGACATCAAAAGAGGGAAACGGCGGTAAACTCATCTTATGTGGACAGAATGCAACTATAGCAAACCCTTTTGACAGTAATCCTCGTCGCCAATGTTGTATTTTGGACTTTATTGCAAAAGGAGTCAACGGCGTGGTTTCGATACTTTTATTAGCGTGTATATTCTGTCCTTAACACCGGTCATAATAAAACAATTACGAATATATGTAAGACGAATGGAATGTCGGATATAACAGCGACATTCAATCATTCTTATAAAAATTTACATATGTGGATAAATTGATTTAATTAAGAGCACCATAATGATGTTTAAAATTAAGACAGTGTATAATTAAGTAACTTATAACATCTAACAGGAAAAGAAGTTTCAAAAACAAATATTTTCTTTATTTATATTGTACTTTATTTTCATGATTTATATCATTTTTAGCTGTACTGGCCAAAGGCTTATGCGATGGCGCGTTGTCTGTCATCCATCGTCTGTTTTCTATTGCATAGGTGACTATACAGAAGATTATTTTTTTTCGATCTGAAATTCAAGATGGCAACCGTTTCTAAAAATAGTCCAAAACTTAAAAAATCTTCTTCTCATGGACGGCCCAACAGATTTTCAAAATGTTTATATAGTAATGATGACCAACTATAGTTTTGTTAGATTTGTTCAAATGGTGTCCCTAGGGTTAAAAATTACCCCACCCCGAGGGTTCAATTAGGGGACACATGTCAATAATATTTTTTTATTATTTTTTTTAAAATGGAAATGATTTTGCCTATATCTTCACAAAAGCATTGTTAGGTGAAGGAGATTCAGATTTGTAAAAATGACTGGGTTCCACTGTCTTAAGGGGTCAGGAGGGGCCCCAAAAGGGTACAAATTGGGAATTACTAAAATAGTTTTCTTAAGAACCGGTGTGTCAGATTTGTACATATTTGATATACATTATCCCTTTGTGTAGGGGTTTGATTGCAGATAAGAATTTAGGGGCTAAAATTTATAGAGACCCTTTTATAAAGGGATACTGTAGGGAAACAGAAAATTCTCTTTTTTTTTTCATTTATTCTGAAACCACTAGACCAATTAAACTGAAACTTCACATGGATGTTATTATTGCTTAGGAGACTATACAGAAGATTTTTTTTTTTCTATCTAAAATTCAAGATGGCCGCAATTAATAAGAATAGTCTAAAACTAACAAAATCTTCTTCTCATGAACGGTCCAACATATTTCCAAAATGTTTATGTAGTAAAACTATAGTTTTGTTAGATTTGTTCAAATGGTGTCCCTCAGGTTAAGAATGCCCCCGCCCTGATGTTTCTATTGTATAGGAGAATTTCAAAAAGTGCTATGGCTACTTTGAGTCAGTAGAGCGTCCTCAGGCCCTCTTGGGCCTCTTGTTTTACTTATTTCTACATTGTTTCTATTACATTTCAATTCCATACTTTGAGTTTAATTACACACACCAAGGTCTATACACGACTTCTTTTTATAACTCCTTGCACACTCTCTCTCGCCCTCTGCAGTTTTAAAAAGACACAGTCTTGTTCAGTTTGATACTTCTGACTGATTATTGATTTTGACACTCAAAAGATTGAATAATTTCACTATTCAAAACTGGTAGTTTTAACTACAGTGATAATTATTGAAGATAATATTTATAATATGATATTACTACAGTGATAATTCAATTTAACTAAAGTGATAATTATATATATATAACTATAGTGATTATAATTATAATATTACTATAGTGATAATCATTAGGGAAAATAATTATAATATGATATTACTATAGTGATAATCATTAGGGATAATATTTATAATGATTAGATATAACTATAGTGTGATTATAATTATAATATTACTATAGTGATAATCATTAAGGAAAATAATTATAATATGATATTACTATAGTGATAATCATTAGGGATAATAATAATAACGATTAGATTTAACTAAAGTGATAATAATTATAATGATATGATATAACTATAGTGATAATAATTATAACAGTTAGATATAACTATAGTGATAATTATTAGGGATAATAATTAAAATATGATATAACTATAATGATAATTATTAGGGATAATAATTATAATATGATATACGCGGGAGGATTAGAAAGTTCATAGACTTTTGCTATTTTGATGATTTTCCACCGTTAGTTTATTTCCTATGGTAAATATGGAAACATTGATTTACGTTAAGCGGGGCAGTTTTTGCTTTTTTTCTACTTCTACTATTCAAACAAGCATACTGTTGCCAAAACAGATTCTATTTTTAAATAAAAACAATCAATTTGTGCGGTATCATATGTTTGTTTGCATCATTCAAGGTAACGGCACCATTTATGCACATCTTAGAATAATGTCAATATTATGGAGTTACGGTATGCCAATTTTGTTTGAAACAAAATGATGTCAGAGCACTTGAAAATGGATAAGCCCTGGAAATGCTGCAGTTCCATTAGTTCTGCTTTTTGTTAGGTTTTACACCTGCTCAAACAGAGAAACATTTTAAGGGTGGGTACAGTGATTCTAATGTTTCAAGGGCTCTATTGTTTAAACATCACAAATGTTTTCGAGATTGCCAGGAATCAGTCATTAAAAAAGAACAAACGGGACGCTATTTGAAGATATGTTAGAAATAAAAAAAGTGCTTTACAGAATATTGTGTGCAGTATACCGTCTTCATATTTCCTTGACAAGTTCACTCAACAGTGTAAACAATGGCAAAAATGTTTAGACAAATTAAAGGAGGAGAGTATTTTAGAAAGAGTGACTCAGTAAATGTGATTTGACGTCGGTTTTTGGTGAGTACAATGTCATCATTTTGCACTGGTATATGTAACTGTTATGCTTTGAATAGCATCTTATTTTTTAGCTCGCCGGGACGAAGTCCAAGGAGAGCTATTGTCATGACCCCGGCATCGTCGGCGTCGTATGTTGACACCAAGGTTAAACTTTTGCGTTTAAGTTTCAGTTATCTATGAAACCACTCACTGGATGTCAATGAAACTTTGCATGTGTGTTTACCATCATCAATGGAACACACAGATATAAGAACCATAACTCTGGATTGCTTTTTGGCACAGTTATGGCCCTTTTTGGACTTAGACACCCAGGTTAAACTTTGCATTTAGTTGCGTTTAAGTTTAAGATATCTATGCAACCACTCATTGGATGTGAATGAACCTTCACATGTGTGATCACCATCATCAATGAAACACACAGAGACAAGAACCATAACTCTGGGTTGCATTTTGGCACAGTTATGGCCCCTTTTTGACTTAATTATTCAGGTTAGTTTTTTATCAGGTAAGATATCTATGCAACCACTCATTGGATATGAATAAAACTTCGCATGTGTGTTCACCATCATCATTGAAACACACACAGACAAGAACCATAACTCTGGGTTGCATTTTGGCACAGTTATGGCCCTTTGTTGACTTAATTATTCAGGTTAGTTTTTTATCAGGTAAGATATCTATGCAACCACTCATTGGATATGAATAAAACTTCGCATGTGTGTTCACCATCATCATTGAAACACACACAGACAAGAACCATAACTCTGGGTTGCATTTTGGCACAGTTATGGCCCTTTAAGACTTAATTTTTCGTCTGTAGACACCCAGGTTAAACTTTTATGTTTTTTGGTGTTTGCCTCAAATCTCAATCTTTGCATTGGTGGTGAGTTTTATCCCATCGGCGAGCTTTGTTTTTCTGACAACTCTTGTTTAATAGTTGACGTTTCATGCTAAATTTTTCAAAATATGTCCTATATACATCTATTTTAAATACAATAACAATATTGTGCATGCATTGTATAATTGATATAAGTAAGTTACGGCAAATGTCTACAAACTTTCCGATCCCCACCCCCTCTCGAAATTTTTGTGATAATCACGAGGGATAATAATTATAATGATTAGATTTAACTACAATGATAATAATTAGGGATAATAATTATAATGATATGATATAACTACATTGATATTTATTAGTGATAATAATTATAACAGTTATATTTAACTACAGTAATAATTATTAGGGATAATAATTATAATATGATGCAACTACAGTGATAACTATTAGGGATAATAATTATAATGATATAATATAACTACTGTGATAATTATAAGTGATAATAATTATAATATGATGTAACTACAGTGATAATTATTATGGATAATAATTATAATGATATAACTACAGTGATAATTATAAGTGATAATAATTATAATATGATGTAACTACAGTGATAATTGTTAGGGATAATAATTATAATGATATGATATAACTACAGTGATAATTATAAGTGATAATAATTATAATGATATAATATAACTACAGTGATAATTATAAGTGATAATAATTATAATATGATGTAATTACAGTGATAATTGTTAGGGATAATAATTATAATGATATAATATAACTACAGTGATAATCATAAGTGATAATAATTATAATATGATGTAATTACAGTGATAATTATTAGGGATAATAATTATAATGATATGATATAACTACAGTGATAATTATAAGTGATAATAATTATAATATGATGTAACTACAGTGATAATTATTAGGGATACTAATTATAATGATATATGATATAACTATAGTGATAATATATATTTTCTGCTGCATTTGACATCAGATAGCAATAGCACATTGAATCACATAATTATGCATGCTACTGGGCCAGTATGTTGCAGCAGATGTAAACTTGAGTTTATATTTGCTCAATTTTTTTGAATGTAAGCAAGGTCACAATATATTGCTACTTGGCAAATGACAACCAATGTGTTTCCCCAGATGACATCACCAGCTAAACTCACATGTTTTATTAAATTCTACTATAGTTCTACTGAAAAACGTTCATTTTTTGCATTGCACCCCATGAGTGTGTCCCCCATAAAATGAAATCCTAGATCTGCCCCTGTGATTTGGGTTAGTTTTTATAGTGCAGGTGGTTACAAGTCAAGGACTATTTTAACATAGAATATGCTCATGATTTCTCTATGATTTCACATTTCCTCGAAATAAATGTTTATGTAAATTTTTGAATAAAGATATATATTTATAAATAATATATACACTTGGGGGTCCTGTTATAACGCAGTTGCCGGGATCCTCTGAATGAAACCGCAATAAAGGGGGAACCGTGTTATAAATATCCCAAGATGCACTGCGCTACACTATTTGGCAATACTTTATCCAGTCGAATTACTGTTAACAAATACATGACAAAGTGTGATAAATATGACAGACTATTGTTTGTCTGCGTAAATCAATTGAAAGCGATGTTGTTTATAACAATAAGAAGTTGTCTGAATTATCAAGGCATAATTGATGCACAAATACATGGTCACAGTTTGGAAAAACGTAACGAGCTTGCAAACACTTGGTGATTTAGTTGAGATTTACGATCAATTCATCAATTTCTATACTGCGAGTTTTTAATAAATCTGGTTGAAAATATCAATTTTAAATTTGGTAGCCACAGAAAAAAACGCATTATAATGAGCTTCACATTATATCGGACTGTCTTATAACTGGACCAAGTGTAATGTGTAGTTCATGAATTTTAACAAACATAATTATAAACTTCACCCGAACCATTTTCTTATCAGAACTATTGCTTACCATGATATATTTTCTACAAGAGTCGGCACTGTCTCTCGGAATCGCCAAACCACTTAAAGGGATTATATCAGGAAAAAAGCGCTATAAATGTCTGAAAAAATAAATTTATTTCAAAAATAGATCAAGAGCATCTCATTATCATTAATAAATAAAATTCAAATGGTTTGATATGTCAAATTCACCAAAACGTGACATAACCGATATTTAAATTGGAGTGCAAAACTTGAAACGAAATCCCCATGCTAAAAATAGACAGCACCTAATTATTTTTATATCGTCATTCGGACACTTTCTAAGATGAAATAAATTGTATTACATGTAAACCTGTATAATGGATCATATTGAAATCAAAGTGTAATCGTGTGACTCATTTCATACATCACAAAATGTTTTGCAATTTTAAGCAGGAAATCTGTTTTAGTCTAAATTAGGTGCGTAGCCCAAGTTTGGAAAATCCCTTTTCAATATAATATTTTGGCATGTTTAAATAGATATCATTTTACCAATGCAGGATCAGTGAGTATATATAGGGATGCTATATCTAAAATAAATGTTTTTAGCCAATTTAAATTTTTTGAAAAAATCTTGATGTATTCCCTTTAAATGAGACCAAACTGAGTGTTTGACTGCTGTTTCATTGTGGTACCCCAGACTTGTTAGGGAAACACTTCAAAATAAAATAGTTCTAATAAAAACAAATCCCAGGGTTCATGCTTTGGGACACAGGTCAGTGCAGAAGCGACACCTAGCGGTAACACAATGATTGACAACTTGTGTATGGGTTAAAGCGGCAGAAAGTAAACATGGCAATATGTGATTTCTTTAAAACAATGTGGCAATATTAAATTTTGGCATTGGTTAGGAATATGTGATTTCTGTTACCAATATGAACAACATATAATTCACACTATTGTGGCTTGAAGTCGTAAAATGAAATTTTTTTGAAAGAAATAAATTTATTTTGTATCTATAGAATTTACATTACATGTCTGCATTCTGTTTATTGCATGATCATAACAATGAAGACTAGTTGTGTACCTACTGTAAATGAAGTAATAAAATTAATCAAATTTTGCTTAAAATATAGTCCCCCCCCCCCCCCCCCCCCGATTTTACCTCACCCGAATCAAAGTCTGACCCACAAATCCTCAGGTCAATGGCTCCTGTATCATATATCTATTAAACAGGCTGTGCTCTCATAAATAAAAATTGAAAATTTTATTTCATTTTGTTTTAAAATCATATGCATAAAACGAACATTAAAACTGCCTTTGATGGTGGCAAACTTTGCTGAAAATACCCACAATCCTTGGTACAATGGTCACCATGAAGAGTCCTATATATTACCGGACACTTAACTGGATCCATTATCAGACATTTTACATAAACATCTAGACAAACAGGAGTCTCGTGGGAGAGTCACTAAATACTAAAGACACAATATTGCCGCTTTTTATAATAGTTGCAGACGCAAATATTGACTTTCTGATGTGGTATGCTTAGCTGACCAGTATTTATTGCAACAAATATTTCGCAATACTTACAAACCAGCCTATGATACTATAAAAAAACTATCATCATTAAGATATTTAGACTCGGAATGAAAATGTCAAAAATATTAAGATTCAAAAAACATCTATAAAGTAAATTACTTTATTTATTTGCAGAAACAAGCAGTTTTAATGATTATTAAACAAAATGTTACAGGCATAGTACTACCATTGGAACAAGAGGTTGCCACTAAAGTGGTCATATCCTCGGCCACCTTGTTAATCCTTAGAGACATCTCCAGAGAATTGCAGTGTTCGTTTGTCCTACCGTCCGTCCGATATTTTGTGTCTGGCCTGTAACTTTATCATGCATAGATGGATTTTATAAATACTTGCAATAAATGATCAACATAACATGACCATGTGTTGCAGTAAACTTACTCCTACTTCAAAGGTCAAGGTCACACTTTAACTTTGTTTGACAACATTTTCAGTGTTTGAGATTTTGTGTCCGGTCTGTAAATTTGTCACCTATGTATACATTTCAAAAACACTTGGCTCAATTCATCAGCATGAAATAACAATGTGTAGCGCATAAGAAGAACATTTATATCTCAACGGTCAAGGTCACACTTTGAGTTTGTTAGACACTTGTTATTTTCACAGACCATTTGGGGGGCATGTGACACTTACTGGTGACATTCCTTGTTTTCCCCTAATTTTACTGAAAATATCCACCTTTTTTTTTTCAATTACTCTTAGGGGGAATTTTCTAGTTAAAGGTACTTAAGAAGCCTGGGACAGGTTAGGCTAATCTTCATTATTTTTTGTCCCTCACTTTGTGAAAAGCGGGAGACACTAATTTTGGTTTGTCCGTCTATCTGTCTGTCACACTTTGGTTTCCATACAATAACATTAAGAATGCCTGAATCAAATCTTTTGAAATTTTAGTACAATGTTTATAATGGCAAAACACAGGCTAAGTCTAATTTTAGGGGTTGTGGCTTTTGCCATTGTAGAGTTTTAATTTGAAAAAAATCATGTTATTTTTGTTTCCGTGCAATAGCTTATGAGCTTATGAATGCCTGAATCAAATCTTTTGAAATTCTAATACAATGTTTATGATGACAAAACACAGGCTAAGTTTGATTTTAGGGGTTATGGCATTTGTTGTTCTACAGTTATGCCCCTTTAATTTATGAAAAATTGTATTTTTTGAGTTTTCTGTGCAATAACTTAAGAATGACTGAATCAAATTTTTTGAAAAAAGTGGGGAATGTAAATTCCCTGAAATTGCTTGTTTAACTGGTTATACAATCATGTATTATGAGTTTTTCTGCACAACCATAGATGTGACAGGACACAAAAATGAGACGAAAATTCTTTTCTCAGAGGAAAATTCCCCTCTCATATGGCATCCAAAATTGTGGGAGAAGATTTTCTATATATGTAGTGCTTTTCAATACTTTAATTAACCTAAGAGTTATTAAATTGATACTAATTACAATATTGCCAATAATTCATGATGGGTTGTGAAAAAAAAAATTAATTTTACACAATATATACATTAATTTGTCTCTGAACTTTCCAAACATAGCTTTGTGTTTCTGATAATATCTTTGCATGTACTAGTGCAGGTTGAAACATAGCAACTGTCAAGCAATATTTTAACAATGGATTATAATGTTGTTTTTTGTAACTTAGATACTATGTCTATAATAAATTGGAAACAAAGATTTTTTTTAGTTTTTCTGACATTGAAATGTGGTAGCAAGGATAAAATACAGCTGAAGAATTTACAAAAGGTATTTCTAGACACACAGTTACACAGTTGAAAACATTGGAACTGTTATGTTAGTGATGGGATTTTGTTTCCTTTCAATTCTTGGCATTGTGTCCATGATTCGTTGGGTACTTCAAGGGAATATAATTATCAGGAAAACATGCTTGAAACAAAACCCAACTAGACAACACTTAAATACTGCTTGACATCATTTGGACCCTTTCTAAGATTCATTATATTTCTACTCAAAAATGTGTGTGCCCGTTCAGTTTTTGTGTTTTGCCCCTTCTAAACTGAAATCCTGGATCAGCCCTAATGTATAACAGATCAAATTGAAATCAAAATAAAATCACGTGACTCATTCAATAAGTGACAAACTATAATCACTTTAAAGCGGGAAATCTATTTCAGTCTAACCTAGGCGCACAGCCCAAGTTAGGAAATCTCTTTTTATTATATAATTTTGGCATGTTTAAATAGATATCCTTTTTGCAATAATGGGTCAGTGAGTATATATAGGCATGATATATTGGGAAAAATATATTTTAGCCAATTTTAAAAGTTTGAAAAATCTGATAAATCTCCGTGAACTTGTACACAATTATTGACACCATTGACTTTTACAATGACTGGTCTGAACCCCAGTCCATTCAAATTTGGAAAGGTAACCAAATCAGATGATACCAACCTATAAAGTAGGGCAACAAGGAAATACTATATTTTGTATATATTGTTATGAATTGACAACAGTTTGTCACTTCTAGCTCAGCTTAGCTTACTGTGTATTGTTCTGCAAACATGAGCTTAAATTTCTTTTTCTTTACTTCGATTGTGAAACAATTTATTACAATTTAGACAGATCATGCTCAAAGTCATCAAGGGTAATGAACCTTTAGACATAATTATGCCAAAATATTGAAGCATTGCAAAGTTTCATTAAAATATGCAGACCTTATGTGATTTGACGTAAATGTCTAAAAGACAAAATGTTATTGATATGAGTTCAAAAATACTGCTGTAAACAATAGTATACCTTTTTTTTAACAGGCAATAAAAGAATGTTCAAATTGCATGACATTGTTGGCAAGAATTTAATTTGGAAAAAAACCCAACTTAAATTGTATTGTTAATTACAGATCAACCTTTTTAACAAGTATGAAAACAGGTGCATAAACAATTGAAGAAACCCTGCTCCTGTAACAAGATGCAATGTGCACTTAACCCCATTATGTGCTTCCATATAATCACCAGCGTAATTAAAATACCTGTGCTAATTATTTAATGGAACAAATGACTACAGGTGTGTATAGTTCCTTTACAATTCCTGGTAAATCTCAAATTTTCATTAATTTCTACCATAGTCTATGATAGATGGATAAATAGATAAACAGATAGATGCGGGGATGAGAGGTGTGGTGTAGAGGTACGTCTTATATTTGGGGAAACAGGTGGTTCGATAATGTTTCTGACTCACAGTCTGATACTTTTATCTCCTTGATAAGAAACACAATTCATCTTGGGCTTTTATCTATCCACTGCTGGTTGTCGGATAACTATACTATACCTGTTTAAAGGAGAACAAAATTTAGGGCAATATTTCACTAACATGTGGTCAGGTATACAGAGTGGAAAGGTAGATTCGGTGCTTTGCAGCATTTTTGCTGTAACTAGGTCTGTATGGTCTTTCCCCGTATAACTATCATCACTGAATCACTTACTGCAGTATTGTTTTACTTGTTCTTGATCCATTTTTCCGCTGCAGAGGTGGATTTCATGAGTTTGATGTTTGATCACGAGGTTGATGACTATCATCCGGACTGCTGTTCCAGTTGATCATCTGGTGATATTTGTGCCGGATTTCTGCTTCGTGTGAAGATCGTTAGTCAGTGATTCACCTCTGCGAATGCCAGAATTGGATTCTAGGTGGATATTTTTAAATGTAATCAAGGTTCAATGGCTTTAAAAGATGCTAGTGTGTTGCTGTGTTTTCTATATTTAAAAGATGGCTTATGTTCCTAGGCAACCTTTTGAATGTTTCACTTTAATAATTTTGAATTATGCATGTTGTATGCATTAACCACTAAAAATCATACTTTATCTTATGCAGTTTGGATTTTTTATACAATTATGCATAATGTGTTAATATTGATAAATGGGAACCTCTCCAAAAAACTGTTAGTCTGCATATCAATAAGCATGGCAGTATGAGGTTTGAAACTGATTACCATTTCTTTAGAGTAATATATTTAGTGTACAGTCAGGGTCACGTAAAGAGAAGGTCACACACAGTCAAGATCACATACAGTCAATGGCATGCACATGTCCTTGTTCAAACACATGCTGTGATAAATTATATGGCTCGTTTGGTCAATGTAACTCATTAATAATCTCAAAATCTTTACAAGAGAGAAAGACTTGTCTCTGGATCTTTCTAAATTGTAGCAGCTAGTGCCATTCTAGAATGAGGAGTGACATTATATTACAGTGGTGCCCCTGCCAATCTGTTTGTTCATCCATCAGTAACTTCAGTTTCGTTTAGTATGTAACTGACTTGAACATGAAGATCATACCTCTTGTAATGCAGCTCTGTAATGCAGTTATGTAATGCAGCTCTGCGCATATCCAGTGCTCATAATGTAGATTTGCAAATGGTAAATGAATGACATATCTGACCTGAATAAGAAATTATATCACTTGTATATTTATAAATATAATGTTTTCTCCAGAGCGTGTTTCTTGCATTTTTGACACAATTAACTATCATTAGATGCAATCTTAAAAAATACCGAAACTCAAATTACGCATATTTGTTTACCTACAATCCCCAAGTTGCTTTCACCAATTAATTATGCAAGCTATTTTTACAATGCTAGCCGTTTTTACAGGTCACATGGTATGATTCAGGGAATCCTCGGTCACATGGTTATACTGAGTTACATAAACGCTTTAATTTGTTATATGTGCTATATTGATGCAATCGCATTGACAATTATGATCACATACATAATTTCCCACAAAGCAATATGGAACCACAATCAAAATAACAGCATTTCACCAGTTTCTTTACAAAAACAGATGATAAAAAAACTTGAATTGAAACAGTAAGTCAATCTTCCCCGCAAACGCCGCATCAGTCCGAAATTTCTGTTCACGATTCTAAAAGAAAATTGCCCAAGTGAGAATTTAGAGATGAATGGCTTGAGAACAATTCATAGCTGCGTAATGAGCAGGCAAATATTATTTGTGACGTTTGTCGTTCAGAAGGAAAATACAACCCATTAAACAGTGGATGCACAAATTTCAGACATTCAACAATTTTACGGCACATTTCATCAGTGCAGTATAAGGCTGCATTAGAAGCAAGATCATTTCGATGTAACATGCAAAAACAAACACAGTCATTAATGTATAAAAAAATGAAGCAGTCATTGGAGCTCTACAAACTGTTTACCTCCCATATTACAGCAGATTTACAAGACGCAATTTCCAGTGTGCTAGATGATGAACTCGACTCCAAATTAGCCAGAAGTCCATACACTGCAATTCTATTGGATGACAGTTGTGACATGCCAGTTGCTAACTACATTTTAATATATGGAAGGACTATAACTTAGATTTTGACTTACAAACACACTTCATTATGCAATGTACAAATACCTGATGGTAGAACACCAACAATGTATGATTCAGTCAAACCCTTGCAGCTCAAGATGTCCCATTAGGAAAGGTTCTAGTTATTGGTTCAGATGGAGTTTGAGTAATGGCGGGTGTCAAAAACGGGTTTGTGGCTCTCGGAGGCAGGCATGACTCACCCTTTGTACTTGGTAAATAAAAGTTGATTTGATGGTGGTACAGATTAATATTTATCCAAATAATACATTATTATATTTAGTTATTGATAATGTAGCTATATATTTATTTGAACATTGTGCAATTTATCTTTAATATTAAATTTGATTATCATTTATGGTTAGCTCTTTGTTCCAGTCAGGCTGCTGAGAAGGTGCCTTACTTGAAGTTATATCAGCAGATCTTGTTGGATGCGATTCAAGAGGTCAGCCCTGCGTAGAGAGCAACTCAAAGAAATTCAAACTGTTCTACAAGGCCCCGTTGATCCAGTATAAAGAGCTTACAGCATTAGGTGTTTTCTGAGTAATTTAATCCAAGAGATTGAGAGAAGATTTCCTGCAGTGGCCACAGAAGTTATCTCTTAACATACCCGTACTGAACACGAGTAGTCTGTCCCTGCTGTCAGAGAATGACAGTAAAGAATATGGAGTTACCCATTTGAAGGCTACTATTGATCATTATGGACAGGATGACAGTGGAAATCCTCCATTTGTTGATGCTCCAGAAACCTTGCTGGAATGGGACAGATGTAAAGCCCTAGTTGTTCAACAGCAGTATCCTTGCCATACTGTTACATCTACAAAATCACCCAGATAGTTGACAAAACCTGAAGAAACTCAGCATGGTAGCAGTATTGGCACCACTTCAGACAGCAACTGTTGACTGACGGTTCAGTGTCCAAAATGACATAAAAGTTGCATCAAGAAATGGACTCTCTAGACTGGATACCTTTATGAAAAAATCACTTAGACAGGATATTGAGGACTATGATTACCAGGAAGCACTGGTGAAATGGAAGGTAGTGAAACAAAGAAAACTGTTTGCCAAATAGGACTGAGCGTGATACAGATTAATTGTTGGCTGCAGTAGGGTTGAACTGAATTGGTTATGACAGTTAAAGTTTAGTTCCAAGCATCATTTGATGTTAATCTGTCTCTTCTAGTTGTTGTAACTTGTTGAAGAGAAACATTTTAAAGTTGAATTGTTTTGAATTTGAAGTTATTTACTAAAGTTGCAGTTTTGATTTTGATATTTGTGTGAAACAAGAAATAAAACAATTTTAGTAAAATATGTCTTTTTTACCTCTACTTCTTCAAATTCATTAAGTTTTAGACTAGTCAACTTGTGACCAAAAGATTTTGAAAATGACCCCCAGGTTCTAGTCAGTGGGTCGTTAATGACCCCCAAAAAATTGGAGCTGGAGAAAACACTGTGTATATATATATATATATATATATATATTAGGTTCCTCTGTTGCTAAGTGGTCTAGAGATAATTTAACTATCATCACTGCTAAAGTCGTTGGTTCGATTTCCGCTCACTCCAAAAATATTTATTTGAGAAAGTTTGCCAGTTATACTTGTTGAAAGACGGTGGAGGTGGATCTACTCAAATTTATTCTGAGGTCTTCCTCCAATATATATAACCTGAAATGTGTTGAAAATGGTATTGAACCCCATTAAAAAAAAACACAAAGATATATATGTATATGTTTTACAAACTATGTTCTGGTTTGTAAATATGAGATTTGAAGTTCAATAGTGTCAATTATTTTTTATACCTGTGTAATAATTACGCTGGTTATTTCATATTTCTAAATGCCATCCTATGTAAGAAATTGGGCTATAGGCCATAATTAATTCCTAGATTTTCATCATTTTTTTTAGCTTGCCGGGACGAAGTCCAAGGAAAGCTATTGTCATGACCCCGTCGTCGGCAGCGTCGGTGGTGGAGGAGGCGTCTGTAGACACACAGGTTAAACTTTGAGTTTAGTTGCGTTTAAGTTTATTATATCTATGCAACCACTCATTGGATGTGAATGAACCTTCATGTGTGTTCACCATCATCAATGGAACACACAGAGACAAGAACCATAACTTTTGATTGCTTATTGGCACAGTTATGGCCCTTTTTGGACTTAGACATCCAGGTTAAACTTTGAGTTTAGTTGCGGTTAAGTTTAATATATCTATGCAACCACTCATTGGATGTGAATGAACCTTCACATGTGTCTTCACCATCATCAATGGAACACACATAGACAAGAACCATTTTGCATTTTGGCACAGTTATGGCCCTTTTTGGACTTAGACACCCAGAGGCGAGCTTTGTTGTCTTCTGACAGCTCTTGTTTTTAATGACAATGGGGAACCATCATATGCCAATGCAGCACTGATTCTAATTTATTGGAAGTCCCTGCTGGTAATGAAACATACCTGCAGTAAAACCTAGTATTGACATCAACACCTGCTGACATGTATCACTCTCATCATGTTTAAACACCCACACAGTCCTAGCTTATTAGGCAAAATCAGATTGTATTATAATATTGTTTTACTACAAGTTTTCTGTGAAATTACCTGGTCTTTTATTAGTTTTCATTATTTATCCATTTCAGTTCATTATTGTAAGCCAATTCAAAAACCAATTGAACAAAACATCCGTACAACGTCACTACAGTCATAAGGTAAGTTTTGTTTCTTTGATA
Organism: Panopea generosa; assembly: GCA_029582155.1. Taxonomy (NCBI): domain Eukaryota; kingdom Metazoa; phylum Mollusca; class Bivalvia; order Adapedonta; family Hiatellidae; genus Panopea; species Panopea generosa. The sequence goes on from CM055895.1 coordinate 52,901,111, forward strand.
TTTTATGATAAAAGTAATTTTTTTTACATCTGTTGTTCATCTGTCTGTTTCTTTATTTTTGTTTGTTTGTCTGTACAGTCATTCGTGCATGTGTCTATCTATGAAATGGAAAGTATCTGTATTTAATTGTGTTCCCTCCTGGGCATATGTCTCTCCATCCTTCTGTCCGTCTGCCTGTCCTTCCATCCATCACAAAATTTTGTGTCTGCTTCATATCGTGTAATGTCTACAGATCGTGTGACTTGTAAACAATCTTATAACATCCACAGATCATGTGACTTGTAAACAATCTGATAATGTCCACAGATCATGTGACTTGTGAACCATCTTATTATGTCAACAGATCATGTGACTTGTAAAAAATCTTATAATGTCCACTGATCCTGTGACTTGTAAACAATTTTATAACGTCCACAGGTCATGTGACTTTTAAACAATCTTATAATGTCCACAGATCATGTGACTTGTAAACAATCTTATTTATCCACAGATCATGTGACTTGTAAACAATCTTATAATGTCCACAGGTCATTTGACTTGTAAACAATCTTATAGCGTCCACAGATCATGTGACTTGTAAACAATTTTGTCAGCATAATTATGTGCCTCTATTCAGTCCAGTCAGGACGTCCCAAACAGTATCATGTAGGACGTCCCAAACAATATCATGTAGGATGTATGTTCCTTTATAAACAGTTCATTGATTATCACACACAGCATTATGTCACATACAGTACAATGTCAAATAAAATATACATTTCCTGTCGTACGAACATCATGTGACCAGACGGAATGTCACATGACCACCACTAAATCCTAGCATTTTCTACCACTTATGGATAATATGGCCAGCATGATGTCTGAGGAGGACAATCATTGGATGAACTAGACGGAGTAATCAAACTATCGATCATAAAACCCTGGAATCGCCAGCTATATCATTTTTTTCATATTTTCTAGAGTGGAATTTGTTGGGACGACCATCAGAATGCATTGCTAACTTTGTTAAATAATATGTTGTTGCTAAAAGAGTTGATGGAGTTTTGAACAGAATGGAATGCTTGAGGAAGAAAAAAAAAAACATGAGTAAAATCTTTATATCGGTGATGAATATTGACATCTTCTCCATTCATATATAGACTATCCCTTGTGACTTTCAAACAAGCAGATATAATTTGAAAAGCTGCTGATTACTGATAAGTGAGATTTCTGGTGATAGGGATGGGTGTGGATTTACTACAATAGATGAGGTTTCTGGTGATAGGGATGGGATGTGGATTACTAAGTTAGGTGAGGTTTCTAGTGATAGGGATGGGTGTGGATTACTATGATAAGTGAGATTTCTGGTGATAGGGATGGGTGTGGATTACTAAGTTAGGTGAGGTTTCTGGTGATAGGGATGGGTGTGGATTTACTACAATAGGGATGGGTGTGGATTTACTACAATAGCTGAGGTTTCTGGTGATAGGGATAGGATGTGGATTACTAAGTTAGGTGAGGTTTCTGGTGATAGGGATGGGTGTGGATTACTATGATAAGTGAGGTTTCTGGTGATGGGGATGGGTGTGGATTACTACAATAGCTGAGGTTTCTGGTGATAGGGATGGGATGTGGATTACTAAGTTAGGTGAGGTTTCTGGTGATAGGGATGGGTGTGGATTACTATGATAAGTGAGATTTCTAGTGATAGGGATAGGTGTGGATTACTACAATAGCTGAGGTTTCTGGTGATAGGGATGGCATGTGGATTACTAAGATAGGTGAGGTTGCTAGTGATAGGGATGGGCTGTGGATTACTACAATAGGTGAGGTTTCTGGTGATAGGGATGTGGATTACTAAGGTGAAGTTTCTGGTGATAGGGATGGGTGTGGATTAATACAATAGGTGAGGTTTCTGGTGATAGAGATGGGATGTGGATTACTAAGTTAGGTGAGGTTTCTGGTGATAGGGATGGGATGTGGATTACTAAGTTAGATGAGGTTTCTGGTGATAGGGATTGTTGTGGATTACTACAATAGGTGAGGTTTCTGGTGATAGGGATTGTATGTGGATTACTAAGTTAGATGAGGTTTCTGGTGATAGGGATTGGTGTGGATTACTGCAATTGGTGAGGTTGCTGGTGATACAGATGGGTGTGGATTACTACAATAGACGAGGTTTCTGGTGATAGGAATGGGGTGTTGATTACTATGATAAGTGAAATTTCTGGTGATAGGGATGGTTGTAGATTACAGCGATAGATGAGGTATCTGGTGATAGGGATGGGTGTGAAACACTTAGATAGGTGAGATTTCTGGTGATAGAGATGGGTGTAAATTACTATGATAGGTGATGTCGATGGTGATAGGGATGGGTTTGGATTACTTTGATATGGATGGGTTTGGATTACTTAAATAGGTGAGGTTTATGGTGATAGAGACGGGTGTTAATTACTATGATAGGTGATATTGATAAGAATGGGTGTGGATTACTTTGATAGGTAATGTTGATGGTGATAGGGTTAGGTGTGGATTACTGATAGATGTGGTTTCTGGTGGTAGGGATAGGTGTTGAATACTATGATAGGTCAGGTTTCTGGTGATAGGGATGGATGTGGATTTCTATGATAGGTGCAATTTCTGGTGATAAGGATGGGTGTTGATTACTAAGGTGACGTTTCTGGTGATAGGGGTGTTTGTGGATTACTAAGATAGGTTAAGTTTCTAGTGATAGGGATGGAATATGGATTACTATGATAGGTGACGTGTTGGGTAATAGGGATGGGATGTAGATTACTACATTAGGTTAGGTTTCTGGTGATAGGGATGGCTGTGGATTACTATGATAGGTGAGGTTTCTTGTGATATGGATGTGGATTACTATGATAGATGAGGTTTCTGGTGAAAGGAATGGGTGTGGATTACTAAGGTAGGTGATGTTTCATTTCTCATTAATGGCAGTGTGTTTTAGGGCATTTTACACACATTTCATACAAAACATTTGCCCAAATTTGCAAAATGTAGGCTGCCTTAGGGAGGGGGGACATTTAGGGGGGGGGAGAGGAATAGGGTATATGGTAAAAATTATGTCTATGCTGTGAGAATCTTCCTGTTGTCAAGGCGAGATAATTGTTCAGTAAAACAATACCTTGCGATATATCTGCTTATCGCAGAAAATGGTTGATTATAATATTTAACAAAACTATTTTACCTTTTAATTCACTATAAATTTGATCTTCTTGCAGCATAAACTGTTAAAGGGATTATATTGGCATATAACCGTCAATTCCCTCTCCTTAATACACACGCCCAGCAAGAATATACCTTATAACTTAGAGATATACGCGTTTTAAGTGTCTAATTGCATTGCCTCTTTATTACAAACATTGGGTTTCTGAAGCCACGTTCTTGTTTTTGTTTATGTTCACAATTTTCAACGACCCGCTTTCGGGTTTCCGATCACTCGTCAAATAACATCGTGAAAACTAGTTCTCAATCTCGTTTTTCGAGGCTTTGTTCGGAAAGTTTACGGAGTACAATGTCAACATTGCGCAATACTTTATTGCGGGACGTATTAAAGTTTTGGCCAATATTCACTTACTGTTAATTTGATAACTTTCAAGTAAATAAAGGTTATACGTCAATACATTAGCATTATTTTGTGCACACTACATACAGGAAAAGTCTGGATTAACAGCGTGTTTGTGTTACTTGCCAATATAATCCCTTTAATAGTTATTGGTCCTAGCTTGAATTCAATGTTAATTATTTTACTGATAGTCTTAAAAGATTTTGTTCCAATATATCATGACTATAATTATAATTATACTCGCTGACAACATATTATCAAAAGGATATTTATTTAAACATACCAATATAATAAGTGAAACCTGTCTAAAGCTGCCAGTCAAGGGAATTAGCAAAAGTGGCCTTTTAACACAGGTTGTTGCATAATACAGGTTATTTTGCTCTTTAAGCATATAAATAGGAAATAAGACAATGTGGCTGCCTAAGACAAGTGGTTGCTTAATAGAGGTGACCACTTACACAGGTTTGACTGTTTATTGAATAAGGATTTCCTAGCTTGGGCTACACCCCTAGGTGTCCCACTTAACATAGTTTGAAAATATATGAATTACATGATTTTATTTTGATTTTCCTTTGATCCGCTATACGTTGTAAAAATTGTTTCATCTTAGAATGAGTCCGAATGACAAGCAGTAGTTAGTGCTGTTTATTTTTAGAATGTGGATTTCATATCAAGTTTACATCTCCAATTTAAATATCGATTTTGTCACATTTTGGTGGTTTTGACAAATCAAACCATTCGGATTTTATTTACTAATAATAATGAGATGCTTTTTATTCATTTTAATAATTATTTTATACATTTTTCCAAGACATTTTATATCTTTGTTCGTGACATACTACCTTTAAAAACTGGCGACGAAATTGGACTGAAATACAACTCTGATCACAGTTGTGGAATTCAGTAAGAATTCAACGATATTTAGTAAAAGGAGAGCCGTAGGGATTCTCTTCTGATGGTGAAATTAATGGCGGACCATCAAATGATTTATGTTTCAAATAACTTCGACCTACATTTTTTACAGCTATCTACCTGTAATTTGCATAAGTTAACTGCTTTATTTTCCCATAAGTGCCGAGTAGAGGTTCACCTTATTTGCATATTTTATACTTAGGAAGTCAGACTGCCACATAAAGTAGATACAACCGATGATGATAGTATGGGTTATTAAAAAAGAAAGTGGATCAACTGAAATTTGTCATGAATTATTTATTATTAGAATGGAATGGGGTTTAATGCTATTTTCAACACATTTTCATTGATGAAGGAAGACCGTCCTTATGTATGTAACTGGCAGACTTTCTCATGTAAGTTTTTGGAGAGAGCTGGACTTGAACTTATGACTTAAGTCGTGACAGGTAAATGATCTTGCGGTGGTACCAAGGAGGACCCATATTTATTTAACCCTTTACTTCATATAGATGCTTTTGAACACCTAATATAGAAAGCTTTTGAATTATTGGGTGAATTATAATGATATTAACTGACAGAGTGGAAAACAGTGCAGGAAGTGCTCAGATTGCTCGTTACGAGCAATCTGAACTCTTCCTGCACTGTTTTCAAAGGCCTTCTGTGATTGGTGCAGGAAAACGCGGTGCTATGGAGTAAAGGGTTAAAGCTGATTTGACTAAATTGGCATTAGTTGTGTAACTCTGTTGTATTTGTCGTAACCAGATTGGTATTGTCTAATCTGTAATTGAGTAGAATATTGTCATCAAATTTTATTTTTTTGATGCCATTCTGTATGTATGGCCAGTTAATACAGTAGACAATCAAAGTATGGTTTACAGAAGAGTGACCATTTGATTATGTCAGCAGTGAGGGCAAAAGGCATTTAGCAGGGCCTTTACCAACTATGTGTCCTTGCAGGCCAGGGCCTTTACCTAGGCTTTGCATAGGAAAAAGTCGAAAGTCCCTGCCATGACCAGACCTGGGAAGGGCAGGGGTTACAATTGACTGGTGCATTATTTGTTATGATAAGCCAATGGAAACCAGCTTATCAGCCTTTCGTGTTACAAATAACTTTCTTTAAAAAGTTTGAGTTGTCAGTCATTCATTTGATACAGTTTTCAATTACCGGTATGACAGTACATACATATAACTATATCAGCTGATCTGAATTGACCAGTCCTGGGTAAGAATAGGTAAAAGCAAACAGCGGTATTACTGTCATTCTGGTGCAACATACATGGATTTTACTTACTTGTCATGCAAGGCGTAGTATGACACCATAGCAAACACCTAGTGATGTCATGATCTATGCACATATTCTCAAACTTTGAGTTATGTGATAATCTATGCATATGTTCTCAAACACTGAACTATTTGGCACATGTTCCCAAACAGAGTTGTATGACGATCTATGCAAATGTTCTCAAACATTGAGTTATGTGATGATCTATGCACATGTTCTCAAACACTGAGCTATGTGATGATCTATGCACATGTTCTCAAACACTGAGCTATGTGACGATCTACACACATGTTCTCAAACACTGAGCTATGTGACGATTTATGCACACGTTCTCAAACACTGAGCTATGTGACGATTTACGCACACGTTCTCAAACACTGAGCTATGTGACGATCTATGCACACGTTCTCAAACACTGAGCTATGTGACGATTTATGCACACATTCTCAAACACTGAGCTATGTGATGCTCTACCACCAGACCACGAATTGGACCTAGTGACGTCAGGATCTTTGTACCAGTTCTCAAAGATTAAGTGATGTCACCTTCTCAAACACCTAGTGTTCACTTAATTCAGATAGCAGCATAACTTTCTTTACAAATTTTTTTTTCTGTTGATTTTTTTTCTGCAACAATCTGATGGGTTATCTGCCAGTTCATGTTGTAGATATTTCTAAGTTGTTACAGAGGTTATAGCCGGAAGTTAATAGCTTTAGAGATAGCACAGAGTGTAGCTTTGTTCCTCTTGTTTTAAGTAAAAAAAAATATGTTGCTATAAAAGAGATAAAGATTAAATAATGGGATAAGCATAATCTTATGAAAGTCTTGTTAATATCTGGTTTCCATGGAATTAGTCAGCAACTATATCAATCAAATGAATTTAAAAATTTTAGAACTTGTTTCTTAGAATCTTTCTTTCTAACGCCTGGAAATAGTTATTTCTGTATGAACCTATATTCCTCAGATTTTATACAAAAATAAAGTAATAATTTTGTCTAACATCAGAATTGGGCTTTTTAAAACCATTGTTGTTTTTATTTTCCACATCTAATCTTGTATCTAGTTACATAATTGTGTATTTTATAAACATATCTTACTATGTTTTTCCATGGCCTGAATACCTCTACCAAAGTTCGTTGCATGATCTTTTCTAGAAAAATGTCATAAATATTAGGAGTGTAATAAAAAAGTGTGACAGTCTACAAGGCAGTACTGTACTGTGACACTTACAAACATTATCACTTCAAGGCAGTACTGTACTGTGACACTTTTCTAACACTTGTCACTTCAAGACAGAACTGTACTGTGGCACTTACAAACACTTGTCACTTTAAGGCAGCACTGTACTGTGACACTTACAAACACTTGCCAATTCAACGCAGTAGTGTACTGTGACACTTACTCACACTTGTCACTTCAAGGCAGTACTGTACTGTGACACTTACAAACACTTGTCCTTTCAAGGCAGTAATTTGACATTTTACAACACTTGTCACTTCAAGGCAGTACTGTACTGTGACACTTACAAACACTTGTCCTTTTAAGGCAGTACTTTGACATTTTACAACACTTGTCAATTCAAGGCAGTACTGTAGTGTAAAACTTACAAACACTTTAAGGCAGTACTGTGACACTTTACAACACTTGTCACTTCAAGGCAGTTCTGTACAGTGTGACAGTTTACTAACACTTGTCACTTCAATGCAGTACTGTACTGTGACACTTACAAATATGTGTGAACTCAAGGCAGTACTATACTGTGACACCTTACGAACACTTGTCACTTCAAGTCAGTACTGTACTGTGACACTTTACAACACTTGTCACTTAAAGGCAGTACTGCACTGTGACACTTTACTAACACTTGTCACTTCAAAGCAGTACTATACTGTGACACTTTACAACTCTTGTCATTTCAAGGCAGTACTGTACTGTGACACTTACAAACACTTGTCCTTTCAAGGCAGTACTTTGACATTTAACAGCACTTGTCACTTCAAGGCAGTACTCTACTGTGATACTTTACTAACACTTGTCAATTCAAGGCAGTACTGTAGTGTAAAACTTACAAACACTTTAAGGCAGTACTGTGACACTTTACAACACTTGTCACTTCAAGGCAGTACTGTACTGTGTGACAGTTTACTAACAATTGTCACTTCAAGGCAGTACTGTACTGTGACACTAACAAATACGTGTCAACTCAAGGCAGTACTGTACTGTGACACCTTACGAACACTTGTCACTTCAAGTCAGTACTGTACTGTGACACTTTACAACACTTGTCACTTAAATGCAGTACTGCACTGTGACACTTTACTAAAACTTGTCACTTCAAAGCAGTACTATACTGTGAAACTTTACAACACTTGTCACTTCAAGGCAGTACTGCACTGTGACACTTTACTAACACTTGTCACTTCAAGGCAGTACTATACTGTGACACTTTACAACACTTGTCATTTCAAGGCAGTACTGTACTGTGACACTTTACTAACACTTGTCACTACAATGCAGTACTGTACTGTGACACTTGACAACACTTGTCACTTCAAGGCAGTATTGTACTGAAACACTTGTCACTTCAAGGCAGTACTATACTGTGACACTTTACTTACACTTGTCACTTCAAGGCAGTACTATACTGTGACACTTTACAACACTTGTCATTTCAAGGCAGTACAGTACTGTGACACTTTACTAACACTTGTCACTACAATGCAGTACTGTACTGTGACACTTGACAACACTTGTCACTTCAAGGCAGTATTGTACTGAAACACTTGTCACTTCAAGGCAGTACTGTACTGTGACACTTTACTAACACTTGCCACTTCAAGGCAGTACTGTACTGTACTGTAACACTTGTCACTTCAAGGCAGTACTGTACTGTAACACTTGTCACTTCAAGGCAGTACTGTTCTGTGACACTTTACTAACACTTGTCACTTTAAGGCAGTACTGTACTGTACTGTAACACTTGTCACTTCAAGGCAGTACTGTACTGTAACACTTGTCACTTCAACGCAGTACTGTTCTGTGACACTTTACTAACACTTGTCACTTTAAGGCAGTACTGTACTGTACTGTAACACTTGTCACTTCAAGGCAGTACTGTACTGTAACACTTGTCACTTCAAGGCAGTACTGTTCTGTAACACTTGTCACTTCAAGGCTGTACTGTTCTGTAACATTTGTCACTTCAAGGCATTACTGTACTGTGACACTTTACTTACACTTGTCATTTCAAGGCAGTACTGTACTGTAACACTTGTCACTTCAAGGCAGTACTGTACTGTAACACTTGTCACTTCAAGGCAATACTGTACTGTGACACTTTACTAACACTTGTTACTTCAAGGCAATACTATACTGTAACACTTGTCACTTCAAGGAAGTACTGTACTGTGACACTTTACAACACTTGTCACTTCAAGGCAGTACTGTACTGTGACACTTTACAACACTTGTCACTTCAAGGCAGTACTGTACTGTAACACTTGTCACTTCAAGGCAGTACTGTACTGTGACACTTTATTAACACCTGTCACTTTAAGGCAATACTGTACTGTAACACTTGTCACTTCAAAGCAGTACTGTACTGTAACATTTGTCACTTCAAGGCAGTACTGTTCTGTACACTTATCACTTCAAGGCAGTACTGTATTGTGACACTTTACAACACTTGTCACTTCAAGGCTGTACTGTACTGTGACACTTTACAACACTTGTCACTTCAAGGCAGTACTGTACTGTGACACCTGACTAACACTTGTCACTTCAAAGCAGTACTGTACTGTGACACTTTACAACATGTGTCACTTCAAGGCAGTACTGTAATGTGACACCTTACTAACACTTGTCACTACAAGGCAGTACTGTACTGTGACACCTTACTAACACTTGTCACTTCAAGGCAGTACTGGTTAATGAATAGCCAGGTCAGTCATATAAAAGCTACTTTTAATGAAAGTTCATTATGCTCACAGTTTGTACTCCGTAACATGTAAAGAGCCATCATTGAACATGAGTGTTCATTTTTTAAGTAGTAAAACCCCTCAAAAAAATTAATAATCACATATAGTTACAGTTTTGTACAATGACACACCTCTCTGTGTATCTTGATATGTCATTATGCTGTGTAAAGTCGAAGTGTTATGTCATGCATCTGTTTGACAGTCAGCTGGAGACATGGCAAGGAGTGTAACATTTGGTTTACAATATGTCTCTGTTTTACGGAGCTTTCTATAGTGTTTGTCCTTTTTTCCCCTATAGATATAATTTAATGAAACTTCATAGTATTTAAGTTTAATGTATGTTCATGCAATATCAGAAATAAAAAACACATGTTACTGTACAGATTTTTTGGTATTGCCTCCTCATAAACATACCTATCCTTGAAATTTGGCAAAAAAAAGTAGGGTTTACATGCAATGCGAAAAAAAAAATATTTAAAATTGTTTACATCTAGTATTTATAGATGCATGCATATAATATCAGTTGTTATGGAAATGGTAATAATAAGCTTGAATTTAGCTGTTTAGGGTTTTTAAAAACACAAATCTTTTTGGCAGAGTGTCAATTTTTTGTTTTAAATATTTTGATATAGTGTATGGATAAATTTTGCTTAAAACCTGACAAAATACTCTCTGATACCTATTCCAACAAAATAAAAAACACCCTTACCATGTAATTTGAGAAAAAAAAGCTCTTAAAGTATGCCATCGTTAAATAAACTGCAGTTGCAAAATTAACGTTTTTATACTAAATGAGCATATTTGTATTAATATTAAGATTTCTATTAATCTTATATTCAGGTTAAATTGCCATAAACAATTATTTTATACCAATATGCATATTTCATAACATTGAACCCAATATAAGAGACCAATTTTAGGCGTACCTGTAAATAATTGTGCCATCCGAAATAGGGTCAGTTGTAGTAGAGTAGTATGTAGTGTCACTCTGGCAGCTCTCAACAAAATTGCTTCCCTTTGTGGGTGGAATTGGTGCATATGAAAAACTATAGAAAATGTCTGGAACACTTGTGATACAAACACAATACCAACTATATTTCCTGAGACTAATTCTAAGTTTAATGATGGAGGAGGAGAATGTGGTCAAGAACAAATTCTGCCTTTGTGTGGTATCTCCGTAAAGGCCATTCTAATACTTGTGCGATTGCTGTGTTCGGTAAACAGCGACTGAAATGAAATGAGATCCATATTAGTACACCATAAAACAGAAAAAGGTAAATTGATTATTTATTTTAAGAAAAAAATATTAATAACGAGAATTTTTAGTATTTTTGCGTAAAAAAATAAAAAATAATTGCAGAACTTAAAATTAAAGTATATAACTTTTTACATTATTTAGATTAATTCAAATCATTCAAACAGGTTCCTAGTGAAATATATATAAGAAAACAAATGCAATTTTCAGGATGCAAATATGTTGCAATCTTCACATGAAATCATATACAGGTGCTTGCGTCAAAATAAATTGTATTTTTACAGAACTAATAATCTCAGGCAAACATTGAAAAACTGGAAGTTTGTCTTCCGGAAGTTGGAAGCTCTATTAAAAATAACCAGAATGCATCCACAGAGAATGAATAGATTTCTTCAAGTATAGGTTTAAGCCACATCGAGATAAGATTAGAAATGACAGTGCAAAACTTTAGTCAATGAAAGTGAAAAAGGAGGAAAACCGAAAATACAAGAAGTTGGAAATAAAAAGAGAATGTGATGAATGCTAGATGAACAAGTCAACTTAATCAAAGGAAATGGATGTATACATGCCGCGAAAGAAGGCAATAAAGGAACAAGTCAAACTTAAAAGAAATGGACACATAAGTGCCGCGGAAAGAAGGCAATAAAGGAACAAGTCAAACTTAAAGGAAATGGACACGTAAGTGCCGCGGAAAGAAGGCAATAAAGGAACAAGTCAGACTTAATCAAAGGAAATGGACACATGTGTGCTGCAGGAAGAAGGCAATGAAGGAGCAAGTCAAACTTAATCAAAGGAAATGGACATGTATGTGCTGCAGGAAGACAACAAATGAACAAGTCAAACTTAATCAAAAGAAATGGACACGTATGTGCTGAAGGAATAAGGTAATAAAGGAACAAGTCAAACATAATCAAAGGAAATGGACGCATTCATACTGCAGGAAGAAGGCAATAAAGGAACAAGATGAACTTAATAAAAAGAAATGGACACATAAGTGCTGCAGGAAGAAGGTAATAAAGGAACAAGTCAAACATAATCAAAGGAAATGGACGCATTCATACTGCAAGAAGAAACATTCTGCAGGAAGAAGGCAATAAAGAAACAAGTCAAACTAAATCAAAGGAAATGGACACGTATGTGCTGCAGGAAGAAGGCAATGAAGGAACAAGTCAAACTTAATCAAAGGAAATGGATGCATACATACTGCAGGAAGAAGGCAATAAAGGAACAAGTCAAACTAAATCAAAGGAAATGGACATGTATGTGCTGCAGGAAGAAGGCAATGAAGGAACAAGTCAAACTTAATCAAAGGAAATGGATGCATACATACTGCAGGAAGAAGGCAATAAAGAAACAAGTCAAACTAAATCAAAGGAAATGGACACATACATACTGCAGGAAGAAGGCAATAAAGGAACAAGTCAAATTAAATCAAAGGAAATGGACACGTATGTGCTGCAGGAAGAAGGCAATGAAGGAACAAGTCAGACTAAATCAAAGGAAATGGACGCATACATACTGCAGGAAGAAGGCAATAAAGGAACACGTCAGACTAAATCAAAGGAAATGGACACATGTGTGCTGCAGAAAGTAGGCAATGAAGGAACAAGTCAAACTTAATCAAAGGAAATGGACGCATACATACTGCAGGAAGAAACATGCTGCAGGAAGAAGGCAATAAAGAAATAAGTCAAACTAAATCAAAGGAAATGGACACATACATACTGCAGGAAGAAGGCAATAAAGGAACAAGTCAAATTAAATCAAAGGAAATGGACACATGTGTGCTGCTGGAAGAAGGCAATAAATTAGGAACAAATCAAAGAGCCCATTGAAGTAAAGAGTATATACCAAAACCTCAAAAGGAGTCGAAGGGACCAGAAAGAATTCTGGTGTAAGAAAAAATGCTGAACATGATCAGTGCAAAGTTAACCAGGACAGCCCAAAGACATTGGCTAACACAATTCAGAATACTTAGAAATGCCACACACAGAAGGAAATCTCTGCTAAATGACTGAAAGATGGGTATAACTAAGATTGAGTGACCAAGGAAAGAATTCAAGTGCTAAAAAAAAAACAGTTGGAATTTTCAAACACAAATAGAATGTAATAGTTTACGGGGCCAAAGGAAAACTGTACAGCAATGTGATAGCATATATCTGTATACTACTACAGATTTTGTTACCATAATATTATATTACAGTTTAAAAAGTGATTTGGTCTTACATAAAAGTATTATAAGTAGTGATTATGTGAATTATATTTATATTTTATAAGCTTCAACATGTTGTCACGTCAGTATTTATAGATAGTTCTATGCTGTTCTCATCTGTTTGAGTGGTAAAGATAACAGCTTTAGTATGTTCTTCTTAAGTATTTAAAGGGAGTATATCATGGGGAAAAATGCTGTAAAAAGTTTTATAAATAAAAAAAAAAAATTAAAACGGATACAAAGCATCCTATTATCATTTATAAATGAAATCCGAATGTTTTGGTATGCCAAATCCACCAAAACGTGACAAAAACAATATTTAAATTGGAAGTAGTGAACTTGAAATGAAATCCCCATTCTTAAAATAGACAGCACTTAAATACTGTTTGACAACCTTTGCATCAACATTCAGACTCTTTTGTAAGATGAAACAATTTTAGTATGTATTGTATCAATTCTTTAACGCTTTTCTCCATAGATTCGCGTTTTCCCGCAACAATCATAGAAGACCTTTGAAAACAGTGCAGGAAGAGTTCAGATTGCTCGTAACAAGCAATCTGAACACTTCCTGCACTGTTTTCCACTCTGTCAGTTAATGTAAACATAATTTACCCATTGCTGATACGTGGTGATTTAATGATTTCAATATTAGAGGTGTCCAAAGGCGTCTATATGAAGTAAAGGGTTAAATTGTGAACAAACTATTTGAAGGTAACTTGTCTTTTACTAGTTTTAGCTTATGAATTTAACACCTTAGACATTTTTTAATATAAGTTTAAGGCCGCTTTTTTTTCATGCCACCCTGACCCTTTTTATTTTCATAAAAAAAAAAAAATAAAAAAAAAAAAAATTTAAAAGAAAGCAAAAAATTAAAATAAAAAATAAAATCCCCCTCACCCAACTTCCCCTTTCGAAGAAAAATTGGGTGATAATCTATTAATTAATTTATAATGGCCTTATTTATATTGCACTTATTAAAGTTTATTAATATCTTGTGGGTTACTATAGTGCCCAGCGTTTAATAAAACTAATATGTTATATATCCATTACACACTTTGTATCCAACTGAAACAAATATCATTCGATTACGTGTTCAGAAACCCTTATAACCGCAACTTCTTTGTCACAACACACTCAGTTTATAAGCATTATAACAACTGAGCAAATAGGTAAAAACAATTCCAGTTATTGTAAAATCTTGATGTTAACATAAAATGAGTAAAGGCTTAAACTGACATAATATACAACATAATTTTACCAATAAAAATAGTTGTAAATCACTGATGCTGATGACATTTTGAAACAAACTCGGGCTGACAAAAAACTTGAATTATCCTTGGAAGTAGTAGTTGACAGTGTATTTGAAATCGGCTGCTTTTCTAAACTTTTTTAGCATATTTTAAGACATTGAATTTCTACCTGCGTAAAAAAATGTAAGTAGCCTAGATCGTCCTTGAAAAAAAATTTGTTTGTCGTTCTCCTGCCTACTCACTCAAAATTGCAGCTACCCAAACTTTTTTATTGATTTTCAAAGCACTTAATTTTTGTTCAGGTTTTCTGTCCATTTTTCTTTAAATGACTGCAAAATCAAAATCTGGCAACAACAAAAAATTGGCTACCTACCTGCCCCACATGAAAAATTCTGGGTCTGAGCACAGCAAACAAATATTTTTATAAAGATGGCCCTATATATAATACCCGTACATAGAAACGAATATGCCGTTTGTCATTACGCGACCATGTGACCACCTTTAGCTTACCAATGTATTGAACTTGAGTTAAAACAATGTATTTTGAAACATGGGAATTGGCCACAGCTGATTTCCTTGTCACAACCACTTTCACAAAAGAGGAAAGATTTGCAATCACCATGATTATTTCGAAAATGAAGAAGAGAATTACAATGCCTGACATTTGACAATCATAACAGTGCAACATATTTATTAAGAATGCATTGCATCGTGATGTATTGGAAGTTTCATTTACCGGTAAGTCACGATCCATCGATGAATCCTTTCAATGAAATGTAACAAACTGCTATACTAAGTCTTGTAATATACTGAACTGAACAGGTAACGCCCCACTTTTGTATTTTAAACATCTTCAAAAATATATTTAATAGCGTTATCAAAGATTATATATGACATTAACAGACAATTATGTATTTATTTGACATAGCAGCGTTCTTTCTAATTCAATTCCAAATTTCAAGGAATTTAATTCGATATTTTTTGAGAAAATTCATAAAATGTGTGATACATAAAATGTCATGTGACGGGTTAACTGTTTCGTTCAGTATATCTAGCAGAAATTGTGAGTATCTTGATTATAATCTGGTGCAAAATACCTTTGGGTATCATCAAAAACATGTATCGAAACTCGCTTTTATTATTATCACTGATATTTGAATTAGACTCTTGGAATAATCCCAATGCCTTAGTCTATCAGATCTCGACTATGCCCGTAAATGTTCGGAAATTTCAAGGTATTGTCAATCAAGACTGCAATTAACTGTACCGACAGGCACGTTCACAGATATCTTCAGTTACTGGTTATGCCAATTTTAATCATGTCACAATTCTTTAAAATTGTACTTCTTGTGAACTATATAAGTACTAAAAAACAAAATAAAATCATACAATTGTAATAACTGAAAAATATTATACAGATTGTCATCATTTTAGTGCTGACAACTCGAGCCATATCAATGCTACGTGTCCAGATTTTATCACCAAAATAGTATATATACAATAAAACACTATTTGTTGCTTAAGCTATCTTGCTTATAATGCACATGTCATATCCCTTAGCCATACATGATAACATTTTTCATTGGTCAACAACAGTCACATGTACTATTTGTAGCTTAAATTATCTTGCTATGAATTTTTCAAATCACCTAGCCATACATGAAAACATCTTTTATTGGTCAACAGCAGTCACATGTACTATTTGTAGCTTAAATTATCTTGCTATGAATTTTTCAAATCCCCTAGCCATACATGATAACATTTTTCATTAGTCAACAGCAGTCACATGTACTATTCTAACTTAAGTTATCTTGCTATGCACTTGTCATATCCCCTAGCCATACTTGATTACATCTTTCATTAGTCAACAGCAGTCACATGTACTATTTGTAACTTAAGTTATCTTGCTATAAACTTGTCAAATCCTCTAGCCATACATGATAACATCTTTCATTGGTCAATAGCAGTCACATGTACTATTTGTAACTTAAGTTATCTTGCTATAAACTTGTCAAATCCTCTAGCCATACATGATAACATCTTTCATTGGTCAACAGCAGTCACATGTACTATTTGTAACTTAAGTTATCTTGCTATAAACTTGTCAAATCCTCTAGCCATACATGATAACATCTTTCATTGGTCAACAGCAGTCACATGTACTATTTGTAACTTAAGTTATCTTGCTATAAACTTGTCAAATCCTCTAGCCATACATGATAACATCTTTCATTGGTCAACAGCAGTCACATGTCCTATTTGTAACTTAAGTTATATTGCTATAAACTTGTCAAATCCCCTAGCCATACATGATAACATCTTTCATTGGTCAACAGCAGTCACATGTACTATCTGTAACTAAAGTTCGAAAAAGAAATTTATATTTTTATCTTTTGTTTATTGTTATATAAGGCTCAAGTAATTACATTTTTTGATTTTCATTTTGTGGTAATAATGTATGACATGCAAACTTACATAATGTACTATTTTGAGTGTGGATCAGAATACTACATAGTAAGTTACAATCAATACGAAAAGAGTAACAGGTCTTTGATATAGATGTACAGGCTGGTCCTGTAATAAGTTGTAATAAATCTGTTACTTGGCACCTAGTGATGACCTCTCCTGGGTTATTGCCGGCTGGAGATTGGTTTCTTGAAACATCAAGGTAAACTATATCAGTATCATATATCTTTATGGTTATTTATTACCTCTGCATCAGTGCATTCAGGTTCAATATACCACCAGCTCTACTGGTCCAAAAACTTATCAGGTTTTTGTGTCGGTATGTTGTTTGTTGGTTGTCTGTCATTAAATAGTGTTGTTGCCTCTCCTCATCAGGTTTTTACCAAACTTTGATGAGAGAGTGTTAACTGCATATTTCTATGCTCCCTAAAGGCATAGTACCACCATTGCAAAAAGGAAGTGCTTCCATGGGGTAGTCGCATAATGAAGGTTATAAATAATCATCATTTCTTCTTCTTTAAAAATGCATTTTCCTTATTTTAATGCTCATTTTTTTTTATTTGAATGGCATTATTGATGTATTTTGAACATTTTGATAGCATTGTCATGTTTGAATTGTGAAGTTAGAAAAAAAAATTGATGCTTGGAAATTGGGGTATGAATACATGATTTCGGAAGTCTACTTTCACTTTGTCACCAGTGTACACACTGAGCAGAAAAAAATCTCTTATATGACACATGACCCCTACTTTTCTCATCATATTTTGATAGTGCAGAGGTTGACAAACAGTAAAATGTAAGTTTCACTTCTTTAATTTGGTATTCTCTATGAATGACAACCCTTCAAACTTTTATTATTTACTATAGAATAAAGACCAAAAAACAATGGGGGGTTTACACCTAAAGGGGGTTGGGGGCATATTATTGCTGCTTTGTCCTTTCATCTGTTCATGTATTACCAAATTCATGTCAAAGCTATCTGGTTGAAATTTTATGAAAATTGCACTACTACCAAGTGAAAATGTGCTTATTGTCTGTGAGTTATGATCCTTTCATTCTGTTCATAAGCGAATTTTGACTGTATTATTTCTCTATAACTTTGTCAAAAATTTATGAAATTTGCTAGGATCTGCACATTGTCTTTATGTTTTGGTTTGAAGATTTTTCATAGTTATGGCCCTTTGATTCTGTCTATTCCTTACAACACGGATAGAGGGCAATATGTGAAAGTGCAGAACAAAAAAAAACATGACCCTCTTGAATAATGACAGAATTATCTATCCTTTTGTACTAATTTGGATATTTTTTTCTTGTCCTTAGCATATCTTCAAACTATGGTAAGGAATCCAACTTGACAGGGAACACGGGAAATGTGTTGAAGTACAGAGTAAAAGTACTCATCTGTAATTATAACTGAGTTATCTCCTCTTGGAACATGGAAAAATGTCAATATTTAGAAGAACCAAACCGTGCAATTAAATTTAGCCACACCCCTTGGAATTAATCTCTTACGTTTATAGCTTTATAAAAATTATACAGAAAACATGTACAAGTTTCTTAGTGTGAATCTAAATTGTTTTAAAAATAACTACAGCCATGTCATACCAGTAGAGTGACCTCAGCCTTCATTGGCCTCTTGTGAAATTTGTACCTGCGGTGGAATAGTTTGTTAAGTGAAGGGGGGAATGCCAGAATGTGACAGTTCATTTACTTGTTGTGCCATTTATATGATTTATATAGACATGTACATTAAGAAGAAGACCCCCTTGTTTTCTGTCTTCAAACAACACTGATATTGTGCCCACATGGACTTTTGAACAGTGTGGGAAGTCTCCAAGCAAATGGACACATGGAAATTTTAATTCTGTTTTGTCTTGTTTTTGTTTCTGAAAATCATATATCTTCATGAAAATTAAAATACAGATCAGAGTAGAACTTCAGACAAAATGCATAAAGCAGAGTAGAACCTCAGATCAGAGAAAAACCCAGATACACATGCATGAAATCAGAGTAGAAACTCAGATCAGAGTACAACCTTGGACACAAATGAATAAATCAAAATAGAACATAAGATCAGAGTAAACTCAGACCAATGAATAAAGCAGAGTACAACCTGAGACACAAATGAATAAAGCAGAGTAGAACCTCAGACACAAATGAATAAAGCAGAGTAGAACCTCGGACACAAATGAATAAAACAGAGTAGAACCTCAGACACAAATGAATATAACCGAGTTGAACCTCAGACACAAATGAATAAGAGTAGAACCTCAGATCAGAGTAAAGCCTTAGACACAAATGAATAAAGCAGAGTAGAACCTCAGACACAAATGAATAAAGCAGAGTAGAACCTCGGACACAAATGAATAAAACAGAGTAGAACCTCAGACACAAATGAATATAACCGAGTTGAACCTCAGACACAAATGAATAAGAGTAGAACCTCAGATCAGAGTAAAGCCTTAGACACAAATGAATAAAACAGAGTAGAACCTCAAACAAATAAATAAAACAGTAGAATCTAAGATCAGAGTTAAACATCACAAATAAATGAATAAAACGTTACAAGCAATCTGAACTCTTCCTGCACTGTTTTCAAAGCCTTCTGTGATTGGTGCGGGAAAATGCGTATCTATGGAGTAAAGGGTTAAGAGGATTGTTCTAGGTCTTGTTTGGCATGGTTTCAATATTATGTTACTGGATCGGATACCATGTGACTGTGGCGTGATACTACAATGTGGCAGCACCTAGGATAATGTCTCAATTAGAAACCAACGCAATAAAATTGTTGGAAGCAATGCTAAACACCATACAACAACAAAATTTCGAGGTAAGTGATCATGAAAGAGCACCTTAAATCTCTTGACCATAGTTGACATTTATAAATATACAAAAAGAGACGTGCACAGTAACATTTATTTTCAACGAAAGTGATTCATTGATAAAGAAGACCAGACAACACAGTTTTAAGACTATAATCACTTTTGCGACAACTCAGCACCTTGTTATGTTGTTTGGTTCACCTTGCTCGTTTTTTTAAACGTTTTTTCATGTACTTCGCGTAGGCATGTTGATAAACAGTATCATTGGAGGGAAGAGAAGTAAGAATGCAAACTAGAATGAGCCTACCACATTCCATCTTGATCAGACATTCCTGTATTTCTACTAATCTCTCAACTCCAGATCTTATCAGTCTATAATCTTACACAAAGCCGAGATTTTTAGCTTTTTTAGGACCTACTTCTGGAAAGAGATTACAGCAAGTGAAGTCAGTTTTTTGTTTTTTTTCACTTTTCATATTCAAAACAACACTCAATTGTCCCCCAACCCCATACCTAAATTGTATCGTTGTATTGTTCGCTAGTTTGTTTTTTATTTAAGACGCATTAGCTCCATTACGACAACAAAATTATAGTCTTCTTAGGGGTGTAAAAAGTCCCCTTCCCAGCTTGAATGGTAGAGTTGATGTCCCAGTCTGATTTTTTAAATCTCACAACGTATGTGTTTCTGCTGAATTATTATTCCAAAATGGGAAAAAAATATTGCAAAATCAAAGCTTTTTGATATTGAAACAACATATCAATATCTGTATCACTAGATGCTTTATAAATCCTGATCATCAGGGGTATATTGCTAGGAAACAAATGTAAAATGTAATGCAGAATGTAAAATTTTCTGTTCATCAATGATAAATAATTGTAAAGCATTTCACCAAGAGATATCACTTTTTAGCTCGCCGGGACAAGTCCAAGGAGAGCTATTGTCATGACCCCGGCATCATCTTCGGCGTCATCGCCGTCTGTAGACACCCAGGTTAAACTTTTGCATATAAGTTTCAGATATCTTTGCAACCACTCATTGCATGTGACTCAAACTTCCCATGTGTGTTCACCATCATCAATGGAACACACAGAGACAAAAACCATACCTCTGCATTGCATTTTAACACAGTTATGGCCCTTTTTGGACTTAGCCACCCAGGTAAAACTTTTGCATTTTGTTGCGTTTATGTTTAAGATATCTATGCAACCACTCATTGGATGTGAATGAAACTTCACATGTGTGTTCACCATCATCAATGGAACACACACAGACTCTGCATTGCATTTTAACACAGTTATTGCCCTTTTTGGACTTAGCCACCCAGGTTAAACTTTTGCATTTTGTTGCGTTTATGTTTAAGATATCTATGCAACCACTCATTAGATGTGAATGAAACTTCACATGTGTGTTCACCATCATCAATGGAACACACACAGACTCTGCATTGCATTTTAACACAGTTATGGCCCTTTTTGGACTTAGCCACCCAGGTTAAACTTTTGCATTTTTGTTGTGTTTAAGTTTCAGATATCTATGCAACCACTCATTGGATATAAATGAAACTTCGCATGTGTGTTCATCATCATCATTGAAAAAAACCCATAACTCTGGGTTGCATTTTGGCACAGTTATGGCCTTTTTTTTACTTAAATTATCCCATCGGCGAGATTTGTTGTCTTCTGACAACTCTTATGTATCATCATAAGTAACTTAATATCATATAACAGACTTTTTAGCTCACTTTTTTGTGATCGCCTGGTGTCTGTCTGTCGTTCGTCGTTAACTTTAAGATTCTAGCAACTTCTTGTCAGAAACTACTGGCTCGATTTTAAAATAATTTTACAGAAATGTTCCTTGGGTTACCCTCTACCAAGTTTGTTCAAGCCATCTTGATTCGTCAAAAAACATGGCCGCCAGGAGGCGGGGAAAGTTTAATTAGTAAAAACTTAAGAAATCTTCTTCTCAGAAACCACTCGATCGATTTTAAAATAATATCGCAGAAATGTTCCTTGGGTGACCCTTTACCAAGTTTGTTCAAGCCGTTGTGATTTGTTAAAAAACATGACCGCCACAGTGAGGTGCTAGTTTACTATATAGGCAGCCATAGTAAAAACTTCAAAAGTCTTCTTGTCAGAATCTACTGACCGGATTTCAATGTAATTTCACTGACATTTACCACGGGTGAACCTCTACCAAGTTTGAACTCTTCTACGCATCTGTTACATCTTCAAAACAAGTCAAAATTCTAACTACTTGCCCAACTCGTTTTTCTAGAATTTTGAGTGTACCTGTATTATATAATCTACTTAAGTTCGGTGATTCAAGGGTCAGTCAGGTGAGCAATATAGGGCCATCTTGGCCCTCTTGTCATAATTTACTCTTCAATAAATCTTTAAAGAGAACACCATGAAATGCTATGCGTAAAATATCTAAGGTCTTGGCCTGGACTTTTGGAGAAAATGTTTTTTTATAGTTTCACTTAAAATGTGCTTATAAGCTCTGTGGTGAGGACTTTTGTGGTTGAATCACGCTGGTTCAAGAATTCGTACGAGATCTTGTGGTTAAATAACTGCTGTACAAGTTTGGTTAAGATTCAATGAAAAATGAAGGTGCTATCGCATCTACAACATTTTCCCTATATAACTCTTTGTGAAACGGTGACGCCTCTGCCGTCCCAAAATTGACCCATGGGACTTGGCTTCAACATATCTTTTAGGGACCTCCATTCAATGCTACATGTAAAATATCTAAGGTTTAGGCCTTGAACTTTCAGAGAAAAAGTTTTTTTAAAAAATCGCTTAAAATGTGCTTATAAGCCCTGTGGCCGGGGCATTTGTAGTTGAATCACGCTGGTTCAAGAACTCGTCTGAGATCTTAATGTTATATAACTGCTTTGCAAGTTTGGTTAAGATTCAATGAAAATTGAAGATTCTATTGCATCTACAAGAAAAAGGTTAACGGAAGGATGGACAGGTGACGACGGACAATTTACCATGATATAGGCCCTGCTGGACTTGACCAGTAGAGCTAAAAAGCGGGCTGCATTGTAATGGAGTGTTGGCCACTCATGCTAGAGGTTGATGGATTGATTTCCAACTTGACTCCATGGCCTCTCAAAAACAACACCTAGAACCGGGTCTAACCTGGAAGGAGACTTGAGAGTAGTTCATATAAAATTTGAGCTAACTAACAATTTTTCATTATATTCTATCCTACTTCAGCTCATTTAGCTGAAGTAAGTTGGAATACACTTGGGGGTCCTGTTATAAAATGGTTGCCAGGATCCTCGGAATCAAATCGCGATATATGCGGAAATGCATTATAAATATCCCAAGGAGCACTACGCTACATTATTTGGGCAATACTTCATCTGGTCAAAGTAATGTAAAGAAACACATGATAATGTGAGATAAATATGACAGACCAATGTTTGTCAGCATAAATCAATTAAAAGCTATGTCTTTTACCATGCCAGTCTGAATTATGAAGGTGTAATTGATGCACAAATACATGGTGAAAGTTTGGGGAAAAAAAACGTAAGCGATTTAGTTGAGATTTCGATCATTTCATCAATTATTTTCGCAAGTTTTTAATTGATTTGGTTGAAAATATCAATTTTGAATTTGGGAGCCATAGAAATAATGCGTTATAAGGTATTTCGCATTATATCGGACTGCATTCCAACAGGACTCGATTGTACAATGAAAACTACCATTTTTCAGTTGTTAGATTAAAGATTAGTTATTAAATTAGCAGTTTGTAATTGAATAGATTGTACAACTTTTTTCAGTGGTAATGCACTTTCTCACATCTCAGCCAGATCCAGCCGGGTGTTATTAGTTCAAATCAATGCATGGCACAGTCTCCGTGATTATTGTTGTACAACACTGCTTCATCTCTTCATCTCTCACTGCTGTTTCAAGTGGAAAAGTTATCATTTAGTTGCGAATATTGCTTAACTCTCCAGAATCTCAGGAAAGAGTGGTAAGGAAAGGTCAGATAAGTCGACTGATTATCTGTTGGTGGTTGATGCCATTGAATGATGCTAAGTAATGAAACGTCTTACATCTCATGAATACAACAGAAATGTAGTCTCGACGTGTGGATGTAGTGGGATTTACGGGCGGCAAATGAATTAGACAGGGTTTAAATCCTTGGTATCTCTGATGTCTTCCAACAACAAGTGCACACTAATGTCATCTTCATTATCAATATCTTAAAATTCTGTTTTCTGATCATTGAAGACAAACAAATCCATATCTTTTAGGGGGAAATACTTTGTACAATATTACAATGATGCAAACTGTCTAAAAACACATTTCACCGTTAGTCTGTCCTTTGCAGACTTTTGTAACAAATATTCAAATTTTATACAGAATAGTCAATGAAGTAGTTTTTAAGCTTTTTCAAAGACATTATCAAAGGTATATTGCATGTCTGATGACTTAGAGAAAGTACTGCCAGATAATGATATCTTGTCGGCGAGAAAGGTCTGCTAGATAACGCGATTTTGTCGGAGAGACATGCAATTGAATTAATTATATTTTCATATGTATGACATTCGCCTTATGAAAGCCTTTGAAAGGAACAACTCATTATTTATTTATATGCCTACATATGTGGGGTATTTATATATCTTCATAATTATGTGGGGTATTTATATGCCTACGTTTGTGGGGTATTTATATACCTACATATTGAGGGTTTAGGGCTAGAACGTAGTAAGTGCATTTTTTATGAAACTGAGAAAAAGGCAATTTTAACAAAGTTTTTGGAATACACAGTTTTAAAACAGAAAATAGCACAGTAATAAAAAGAAAGATTATACTGATAATATTAAGAATACATACAGAAAATATGAAATGATAATATTAGAGATTAGCAGAAAAAAACACTTTTAAATATCTTACTGCATTCTGGCATAACTTTAAAAACAGCTATTTCATTAGAACTGTATTGGCGTATATGTAATTACTACGTTTTGGCATGTTAAAACATTGAACCAAAAATCTATTCTTAAATGATGTTAGTGTACTTACAACATACTGGCATAACATACAATACTAACTGTCAGTGTTATAAATACTGTAACTGCACTTATTACAAAAATATCGGGATTTATTTAAAGATTGAAAATCAAAACAAGTACAGTTTTCATGCAAATTGTCATACGTGCAATACTCATAATGGTAATAACATAATGGTTGTTATTTTATACATGTGTATCAAAACGAAAGTTACTGATATTGCCTTTTGACTGTTTTTATAACGTTTATACTGCACTAGAGTCTATGTCTTCTTCCAACATATCTGGAGCTGGAAGACAATCTCATGTGCATGGAAACCAGATTGGATAATTCCATCCTTGCAAAGAGGCACCAAGTCGTTTCATTAAGCTGTAGATACGGTTAATTTCTCACTACAACAATGTGGCAATAAAGCTGTCACAGACACCTGCTTTCTTGAGTCTTTGATTTCATACAATGAAAGGCAATCTGGTCAAAATCATACTTAAAGTATTTATTATTTGGTTCATATTTTCTGAATTGCAATCATCTAATTTTCATCTACTGTATCTTTTTGCCATCCATATCAACTGCACTTAGAGAAAGAATAGCTTTGGTCAAAGAAATAATGATCTAGAGCAAGCTCTTCTTTTTTATGATTATGAGCTCATCTTTCCAGGTTTGTTTTCCATTACATTGGCACATATAAAATATTTTGGCGTTTTTATGAGCCAAGACTCGAGTATGATTTAAAATATCTCTCTGGCCTAATGTGAGAAGTTCTCATAATATTTGTATCTACATTTACGATTACTTTCCAGCAATTATTTAGCCTCGACTTACTTTCCCACAAAAATGTATATAATACAGACCAAATTTCTCCTTTTCTTTTATGTTTTTTTCTTTTATCTGGCTGTGCTATCCTTTTATGCTTTGTAGTAAACTTATTTTGGCTGGTAAATTGTACTTGTTTTCTTGGAGTTATTGTTTCGGCGGTTCTACCTAGCTGTGGTTGGATTTGATCTAAATCGATTTGCTCAGTAGTCACTGCTGGTAATATTTTGCATTATGCATCATAATGTTCAATGTCAGGTATTTGCAAATATGCTTCATTTAAAACACTTTCAATATCTTGATTGTGATGGTGAATTGTTGGTTTTATTTCATTGATAGGATCCGACCAATTACTACATGTACAATATATTTTCAATTCTTTGCTTAGTTAATTTAAAATAGCTAATGGTAAAGCATCAGAAAGATCATTAGACTTAAATACACTTACTTCATTATGACTTCATGATAAACTTGAAACTGTGTTTTTCTAAAATGTAAATGTACTTACTACATTCTGTCACAAAATATCTGGCTAAAGTAGAATAGACACATTGCAGTAAGTACACTTACATCGCTCTGGTATTATACAAAATGTACTTACAGCATTCTGGCATAACACAAAGTAGATGATAAGTAGTTACTACATTATAGTTTTTATGCAATATTTATCTTAAATAAAATGACATAATACTCCATATACAGACCCTAAACCACTCAAGTACCCCATGATTGCACTCCGTTTGCACACAGTTTGCACTCCGTTCGCGCTCCGTTCATGCTCAGTTTGTGCTCCGTTCGTGCTCCGTTTACGCTCCGTTTGCGTGCACTCGATTAAGTACGGGTAATTTAATGCACTCACAAACGCAAGTATTTGCTCACGAGCAATGTTTACTATCTTTATTTTATACTTCTCTCAGCGTTCGCTTCATTCGTTCAGCGTTCACTCATCGTTCAGTCAGCTCAGTTCGGTTTCCGGCCCATAACCAATCGCAACCTCTCAACTCTTAAAATGATTCCATATTGACTTTTTAATTGAAGCTGTTAAAAAATGGAGCAATAAATAAAATGTATCCATGGGATTTAGTCAAGGTAATTGAATTCATAATCCGATTGTTTGTCTGCATATTGTGTCACCCGCTGGGCTAAAGGTTGTAAATTTCGGATTAACCATTACTGATAATAGGGAAGATTAATGGAAGAGTCTATATTTTGATATGTGACCAGTGGTCTGTGTGATCAAAGAATATCGCACGTTCTACCTACTTCTACTATCCAGACCGAAATGTGTTTGCGTCAGTAACTTATATATATAATATCCAGGTCTGCTCCGTCAGTGCTCAATCTACACATCAGGCCTTCTAAAATTCCAAAATGCAAATCGGTCAAGGTTTTTTACTACCGTAAGAATCGCACTTATTTTAAAAAAATCACTATATGACATATGCATACCCCACCCACCATGTCAGCTGCACCATGTATTTTCTCCGTTTATTCATTAATAGGGAACTATTTCAAGTTTATGTGTGTATTATTTATAACATACTTTATCACATTGTGTACATTTTAATGACTGACATTATGTTTCCGCTTTACTGAATAATTTTCATTCACACCAGAAATGACGCAAGTTCCGGAAGCTGCGTGAAATAATCACCGTGGAAACCAATGTAACGGTTCATTCAACTTTTTTATTTTTGATATGCGTTGTGCTGCAGCGAGCCACTATGTACAATTACCAAAACTAGCTCGTATATATAGTTATTTTTAACAAATGAAACAAACAAGTAACACTGCACGTTTTATCAAATATTTTAAATGACGCAAACAATATTCGGTCCGACCGTCCCAGCTTTGGCAAGCGGTATATCAAAGAAATTACGGACACAAACCCAACCTTTTGATGAACCGACAGAACGCTATGGGTCGCTGAGCACACATTGAAGGTGTGCTACATAGCGATAGACTCTTCCGATAAACTCCCCCTAATATCATTAATGGTTTAGTCAAAATTTACATGATTTCGCACAGCAGGTGACAAAACAATCCGATTATTGGGTCAAATGTTATTGCCGCAAGGCGTATATCACAGGTCAGTATGGCATGCTAAGAGCAATTTATGAGAATTTATACGACCGATAGAAAATATCTGGACCGATTTTTTATTAAACTTTGAAAATATCTGGACCAATTTTTTATTAAACTTAGAAACGAAAATCGGTTTTGAACTTCAGAAATCGGTCCATAAACCGAAAAACCGGCAATTTTAGAAGGCCTGCTACACATGTGGGGTATTGATATGCCTACATTTGTGGGGTATTTATATGCCTATATATGTAGGGAATTTATCTACCTACATATGTAGGGTATTGATGTGCCTATATATGCGGGGTATTTGTATACTTTCATATGTGGGGTATTTATATACCTACATTTTAGAGGTATTAGATATACCTACATTTATATTATTTACTTTTGTGGGGTATTTTTATACCTACATGCATTTTGTAGTTTGCACTCGGATCCCATTATAATCTATGACTCCCAAATTTTAAACTGATATTTTCAAACAGATTTATTATAAACTCTCAGTATAATTATTGATGAATTGATAAAAAATATCAACTAAATCGCTTAGTGTTTGCAACTTGTTAGGTTTTTATGCTACCCCAAAGGGTGGAAGCATATAATCGCTGCTTCGTCTGTGCGTGTGTGTGTCACCGAATTCTTGTCCGGGCTATTTCTCTACAACCTCTGATTTGAATTTTATGAAACTTGCTAGTATGCATTACTACCAAGTGGAGATGTGCATAATATCTTTTTGTTCTGGTTCGATGATTTTTCACTGAGTTATGGCCCTTTGATTCTGTCTGTGACCAAATTCTTGTCCGGGCTATTTCTCTACAACCCAATATTTCTCTACAACCCAATGTTGGAATTTCATGAAACTTACTAGAATGCATCACTACCTAGTGGAGATGTGCATAATACTTTGTGTTCCAATTCATTGATTTTTCACAGAGTTATGGCCCTTTAATTGAGTCTGTGAACATATTCTTGTCCAGGCTATTTCTCTACAACCTCAGGTTGGAATTTTATGAAACATGCTAGGATGCATCATTTCCAAGTGCAGATGTGCATGATATCTTTGTGTTCTGGTTCGATGATTTTTCATGGAGTTATGGCCCTTTGATACTGTCTGTGAACAAATTCTTGTCTGTGCTATTTCTCTACAACCCAATGTTGGAATTTTATGAAACTTGCTAGGATGCATCACTACCAAGTGGACATGCGCATCATATCTTTGTGTTCAGGTTTGATGATTTTTCACGGAGTTATGACCCTTTCATTGAGTCTGTGACCAAATTCTTGTCCACACTATTTCTCTACAACCCCAGGTTTGAATTTTATGAAACTTGCTAGGATGCATCAGTACCAAGTGGAGATGCGCATACTGTCTTTGTGTTCTGGTTCGATGATTTTCATGGCCCTTTCATTGAATCTGTGACCAAATCATTGTCTGTGCTATTTCTCTACAACCACAGGTTAGAATTTTATGAAATTTGCTATGTTTGTGTTCCAGTTCGATGACTGGGCATCAGTACACTGATTATTCAGACTGACATGAAAACAACTTCTTATTGTTATAAACATCATCGCTTTTAACTGATTTATGCTGACAAACAATTATTTGTCATTTATCACACGTCATGTGTTTGTTTACGGCACTTTGACCGGAACTAATATTGCCAAAAAGTATAGCGCAGTGCACCTTGGGATATTTATTACGCGGTTCCGCATATATCGCAGTTTATTCTGTGGATCCCGGCAACCGCGTTATAACGGGAGTCCTTCATTTGTGGGGTATTAATATCTACATAAATTTTGAGGTATATTTATAAATCTACATAATTTTTATGTGGTGTATACCTACATTTATGAGGTATTTATATATGCTTACATTTGTGGGGTATTTATATACCTACATTTTTGGCATATTTTCAATTACTGCAGTATCAGCAGTTCAGGATTAAGAGTTTTTCAATAAGTAACATTAAGTATAGTTGTATTGAATCGGAATGTTGAATGCATACTTTTGCAGAGTTATGTTTTTGTGTTAAAATTATGCTAAGTGGTACTGAGTGTTGTGAATGTTAAGAGTTCATCACAATATACAGAGCTGTTACCTAACATACAGAGCTGTTTCACAACATACAGATATGTCACATTATGCAGAGCTGTTACCTAACATAGAGAGCTGTTACACAATATACAGAACTGTTATCTAACCTACAGAGCTGTTATGTAACATGCAGAGCTGTTACACAACTTACAGAGTTGTTACAATATACAGAGCTATTACAATATGCAGAGTTATTACAATTTACAGAGCTGTTACAATATGCAGATATGTTACACAACATACAGAGCTGTTACACAACATACAGAGATTATATACAACATACAGAGCTGTACAATATGCAGAGCTGTTACACAACACACAGCTGTTATACAAAATAAAGAGCTGTTACAATATACAGATATGTTAAAATATACAGAACTATTACACAAAGTACAGAGCTGTTACAATATACAGAGCTGATACACAAAGTACAGAACTGTTACAATATACAGAGCTGTAACAATATACAGAGCTGTTACACAAAGTACAGAACTGTTACAATATACAGAGCTGTAACAATATACAGAGCTGATACACAAAGTACAGAACTGTTACAATATACAGAGCTTCTACAATATACAGAGCTGATACACAAAGTACAGAGCTTCTACAATATACAGAGCTGATACACAAAGTACAGAGCAGTTACAATATACAGAGCTGGTACACAAAGTACAGAGATGTTACAATATACAGAGCTGTTACAATATACAGAGCTGATACACAAAGTACAGAGCTGTTACAATATACAGAGCTGATACACAAAGTACAGAGCTGTTACAATATACAGAGCTGATACACAAAGTACAGAGCTGTTACAATATACAGAACTATTACACAAAGTACAGAGCTGTTACAATATACAGAGCTGATACACAAAGTACAGAGCTTCTACAATATACAGAGCTGATACACAAAGTACAGAGCAGTTACAATATACAGAGCTGATACACAAAGTACAGAGATGTTACAATATACAGAGCTGTTACAATATACAGAGCTGATACACAAAGTACATAGCTGTTACAATATACAGAGCTGATACACAAATTACAGAGCTGTTACAATATACAGAGCTGATACACAAAGTACAGAGCTGTTACAATATACAGAGCTGATACACAAAGTACAGAGCTGTTACAATATACAGAGCTGTTCAAATATACAGAGCTGATACACAAAATATAGAGCTGTTAAAACATACAGAGTTGTTACAATATACATTGAATATGATCAAATATTTAGCACCATTTTTATGCCATTGAGGGCTAACAGATGATCAGTTAACCTTACAACTGTGTCCTGGGATTAACCAGTTCTCGAGCACAACCCATCTCCGCAAGTAACTGATAACTTTCCCCACTTGAATCAGTGGTGAGAGACAAATGATAATGAGCCGCAATGTCATATATCAATCATCACGGAGACTGTTGCCAGGCGGGACTTCAAACTCCCCAGGACCCCAGGATTGATAGTCAGACATGTAACTGACTGAGCTAATCGGTCCTGGCTACAATATACAGAGCAGTTAAAATATACAGAGCTGATTCACAACATACAGAGCTGTTAAACTATGCCAATTTGTTACAATATACAGAGCTATTACAATAAACAAAGATGTTACACAATATACAAAGCTGTAGTAATATGCTTTAAGATGCAATATGAAGTGTCCATGCAATATATATAGAGCTGTTAAGATATAACAGAGCTAATAACAATATGAAGAACTGATGCATATACTAAGTCAATAAAATTCACAGTACAATATAGATACAATATGCAAAACAGATACAAAATGATGAACTGATAATATATGCAAAGCATATGCAATGTACTGGGCTGATACAATATGCAAAGCAGATACAAAATGATGAACTGATAATATATGCAAAGCATATGCAATATACTGGGCTGATACAATATGCAAAGCATATGCAATATACTGGACTGATACAATATGCAAAGCAGATACAAAATGATGAACTGATAATATATGCAAAGCATATGCAATATACTGGGCTGCTACAATATGCAAAGCATATGTAATATACTGGACTGATACAATATGCAAAGCAGATTCAATATGATAAACTGATAATATATGCAAAGCATATGCAATATACTGGGCTGATACAATATACAAAGCAGATACAATATGATGAACTGATAATATATGCAAAGCATATGCAATATACTTGGCTGATACAATATGCAAAGCAGATACAATATGATGAACTGATAATATATGCAAAGCATATGCAATATACTGAGCTTACACAATATGCAAAGCAGATACAATATGATGAACTGATATAATATGCGAAGCATATGCAATATACTTGGCTGATACAATATGCAAATCAGATACAATATGCAAAGCAGATGCGATAACTGAACTGATACAATATGCAAATCAGATACAATATGGAAAGCAGATGTGATATACTGAACTTCTACAATATGCAAATCAGATATAGTATGCAAAGCAGATGTGATATACTGAACTGCTACAATATGCAAATCAGTTGCAATATGCTTAGCTGATACAATATGCAAATCAGAAACAAAATACTCAGCTGATACATTATGCAAAGCAGATCCGATATACTGAACTGATACAATATGCAAAGCAGTTCCAATATGCTAGGCTGATACAATATGCAAATCAGATACAATATGCAAAGTAGATACAATATGCACTCTAGATACAATTTGCTGAACAAGAAGCAGAATTGATAAAACACACGGACCTTGTGCAACATGCAGAATAGAACTCTTGACAGAGTGAGAAATTGCCAAACTCACAATTGAGAGGTTATGGTTCAATACCAATGGCCACAATGGCCAGATACACGGTTAACCTAACTGGTTAGGAAAGTGTGATGGTATCTGCACTGTATTACTTCAGCTTGGCAATGTCTAAAACAAGGTTACAGTGTTGGTAAGACACCATTGTGCTGACTGACAAAAATTATGACATTTTCAACAGGTATTTAATGTTATATCATATCCTCTCCAAGGGGTGGAACGTCTCTGCTAATCTAGGATAATACCATATAACTGTAACAATTATTTTGTAATCGCATGTCGGGAATGCTCATGCATTTTATTTTGGTCCAACTGAGTGCAAGATGATAAGACTGGAAGTACATTCTGAAAGTTGTTGATTCCACATGCTTTTATTATGAACAATGGTATTGTAACGGATCATTCATACACAAATACACAAGAATTAGTTTATTTTTAAATAACTCTTGTCATAGCAACATATCTGTGCCTGTGCTCCAGAGGAGGATTCAGGGTTGGATGTTGCGGGTGGCGTAGAGTTATGGGCAAAATTTAGGGCGTGGGGGGGGGGTTATACAGTCAAACCTCTTTAAAGCAGCCAGTTAAGGGAAGGAGAAAAAGTGGTCTTTTAAGACAGGTTGTTGCTTAATACAGATTGATTTTCTCAGAAAGCATAGAAATGGGAAATATCAAATGTGGCTGCTTAAGACAAATGGCTGCTTAATAGAGGTGACCACTGACACAGGTCTGACTATATATTTGGTAAGTTTAGGGAGGTGGGGAAGGGGATGATGTGCGACAGTCAGTTTTATCACAGTGTCTGTGCACCTCCCCTGGATCCGCTATACTGAGTGCAGTTTCGTCCTGTAGGTTTGATGATGTTCCAAATGTAGATAATTTTTTGTGAGATAAAAATGTGTTTTTTCGGATTTTTAGAATGAATGCATTGTTTTACGACATAGTATTACAAACCAGCAGTAAAAAAGAAATCAACTTGCCAATATTGTATGGTCGTCGGCGATGTGTTTTCTTCTTCCAAGTAGTAGCAATTAAACAAATCATGTTTATGAGCTCACAAAAAAGCGTACATTCCACCAACATATAAATTTGTACTAGCACTAATTCTGGAATTGAATTATTGTTTTATCACCCATTAAGTATGCGTTTTTAGATCATTTAGAATGGTAGCAGTTAGAAAAGAATCATAAACAGAATTCATGGATAAACTTGCTTTTTAAAAAAAGAAAAAAATTATACCTGTTGCGAAGAACGATGCAGTCCCGAGATTGTTTGTCTCTCCTTACTGATGTAGGAGGTTTGAGTTTTGGGTAATTCAGTTGCGGGTTTTTGCAATGTGTTAGGCCATAATATATTAATTGCGATATTATTATCCCTGCTGGCCACCCTGTCCAACCCTTTTTATTTTCATAAAAAATGTTTTAAAAAATAAAAAATAAATCACCTCCCTATCCCTACCCCATTCCCTTTTTTTTTTTTTTTTTTGTAAATTTGGATGATAATCTAGCAATTAATTTATAATGGCCTTATATGTGTAAATGCTTTGAGTTTTAGGTGCTTGTTTCAACCAAAGGTGTTTGTTTTTTTATAAATTTAAGGAAAAACATAAATTATGTATAAGTTGAACAGTGTTTTTCATTGGTAAATAATTAATACTGAATTTTCTATTGCTTACTGTTGAAATATCACAAAAAGATGGTTTTGTTTGGCAAATTTGAATGCAAAATTTGATGGATGAAAATTTTGAATGAAATTTAGGAATTTAGGCTATGATAAATTTCTAGATTCACATTCAAATTTTGCTTCAAAAGGGGGAATGGGGTGGGAGGAGAAATTTATTTTATCTTTTTTATAATTTATTATTTTTTTATGATAATCAAAGGATCAGAGCAGCATGAAAATAATGGGGTGGGTGGGGATGATAATCAGGCAATTAATTTATTATGGCTTTATGTGGAATTGATGAATTAATTGTGTAAAATGCCTATATTAAGATTCTGAAAGCTAAAATACAATATCCCCCCCCCCCCCCCACTATCCCCCCTCCCCCCCAAATCAAAATTGTTTGGTATATAAAAACCACCAAAACATGACAAAATCAGTATTTCAATTGGAGTAAACAATTGAAACGAAATCACATTTTGAAAATAGACTGCTTGACAAATCAAATGACTTATTTGAAACATCGCTAAATATGTTGCAATTTTAAGTGGGAAATCTATTGTAGCCTAACCAATATACCATTGTGGCATGTTTAAATGTATATCATCATGTGGGTGGTGTGTGGGAGGTGAGGGGGGGGGGGGGCAGTTTTGAAATTTTGAAAAATCCTGATACATTTCCTTTTAAGGGTCTGCATGTGTTGGGTGAAAACGTATTAAGTCTGTTTTAAAACATTGAATGATTGGGCCATAAACCAGCCAGTTGCTTGTGATATGATGATGGATAAGAGTAAAAAATGATTAATATACATGTAAATGAGTGAAAAAATTTAAATTTTACAGCATACCATCACAATGATTATTCTAGTCTCTCTTTTCAATTATTTGATAGCGGTCTGTGTGTCTGATCATTGGTTCCGGGATCTGCTATGTGGTTTTACAGTACTTGATACATCTTATTACCACAAGTCACTGACTCCTTCCTTGCATATGCAGAGGTGGGAAATTTGTGACCAAAGAACAAAGTTCATGACAAATTCTCAAAGAGATGGTGGCCTGTGAATATTCAAACTCAAGACTTTTTGTAAGTGACACATGTTGCTGATGAGCCAGCTATGCCCAGCCATACACATATTACTGATGAGCCAGCTAGGCCCAGCCATACACATGTTACTGATGAGCCAGCTAGGCCAAGCCATACACATGTTACTGATGAGCCAGCTAGGCCCAGCCATACACATGTTACTGATGAGCCAGCTAGGCCAAGCCATACACATATTACTGATGAGCCAGCTAGGCCAAGCCATACACATGTTACTGATGAGCCAGCTAGGCCCAGCCATAAATATGTTACTGATGAGCCAGCTAGGCCCAGCCATACACATGTTACTGATGAGCCAGCTATGCCCAGCCATACACATATTACTGATGAGCCAGCTAGGCCCAGCCATACACATGTTACTGATGAGCCAGCTAGGCCAAGCCATACACATGTTACTGATGAGCCAGCTAGGCCCAGCCATAAATATGTTACTGATGAGCAAGCTAGGCCCAGCCATACACATGTTGCTGATGAGCAAGCTAGGCCCAGCCATTAACATGTTGCTGATGAGCCAGCGAGGTCCAAACGTACAAGTTACTGATGAGCCAGCTAGGCCCAGCCATACACATGTTGCTGATGAGTCAGCTTGGCCCAGCCATACCCATGTTGCTGATGAGCCAGCTAGTGCCCAGTCATACACATGTTACTGATGAGCCAGCTGGGCCCAGCCATACCCATGTTGCTGATGAGCCAGCTAGTGCCCAGTCATACACATGTTGCTGATGAGCCAGCGAGGTCCAGCCATACACATGTTGCTGATGAGCCAGCTAGTGCCCAGTCATACACATGTTGCTGATGAGCCAGCTAGGTCCAGCCATACACATGTTGCTGATGAGCCAGCTGGGCCCAGTCATACACATGTTGCTGATGAGCCAGCTTGGTCCAGCCATACACATGTTGCTGATGAGCCAGCTAGTGCCCAGTCATACACATGTTGCTGATGAGCCAGCGAGGTCCAGCCATACACATGTTACTGATGAGCCAGCGAGGTCCAGCCATACACATGTTGCTGATGAGCCAGCTAGTGCCCAGTCATACACATGTTGCTGATGAGCCAGCTAGGTCCAGCCATACACATGTTGCTGATGAGCCAGCTGGGCCCAGTCATACACATGTTGCTGATGAGCCAGCTAGTGCCCAGTCATACACATGTTGCTGATGAGCCAGCTAGGTCCAGCCATACACATGTTGCT
The DNA here is from genome assembly GCA_029582155.1 of Panopea generosa. Taxonomy (NCBI): domain Eukaryota; kingdom Metazoa; phylum Mollusca; class Bivalvia; order Adapedonta; family Hiatellidae; genus Panopea; species Panopea generosa. Next base: position 52,937,640 of record CM055895.1, read on the forward strand.
GATGAGCCAGCTGGGCCCAGTCATACACATGTTGCTGATGAGCCAGCGAGGTCCAGCCATACACATGTTACTGATGAGCCAGCTAGGCCCAGCCATACACATGTTACTGATGAGCCAGCTGGGCCCAGCCATACACATGTTACTGATGAGCCAGCTGGGCCCAGCCATACACATGTTGCTGATGAGCCAGCTGGGCCCAGCCATACACATGTTGCTGATGAGCCAGCTAGTGCCCAGTCATACACATGTTGCTGATGAGCCAGCGAGGTCCAGCCATACACATGTTGCTGATGAGCCAGCTAGTGCCCAGTCATACACATGTTGCTGATGAGCCAGCTAGGCCCAGCCATACCCATGTTGCTGATGAGCCAGCTAGTGCCCAGCCGAATACATGTTGCTGATGAGCCAGCTAGGCCCAGCCGTTAACATGTTACTGATGAGCCAGCTAGTCCCAGCCGTACACATGTTTCTGATGAGCCAGCTAGTCCAAGCCGTACACATGTTATTGATGAGCCAGCGAGGTCCAAACGTACAAGTTACTGATGAGCCAGCTAGGCCCAGCCATACACATGTTACTGATGAGCCAGCTGGGCCCAGCCATACACATGTTGCTGATGAGCCAGCTAGTCCCAGCCATACACGTTTCTGGTGAGCCAGCTAGTCCCAGCCATACACATGTTACTGATGAGCCAGCTAGGTCCAGCCATACACATGTTACTGATGAGCCAGCTAGTCCCAGCCGTACACATGTTTCTGATGAGCCAGCTAGTCCAAGCCGTACACATGTTATTGATGAGCCAGCAAGGTCCAAACGTACAAGTTACTGATGAGCCAGCTAGGCCCAGCCATACACATGTTACTGATGAGCCAGCTGGGCCCAGCCATACACATGTTGCTGATGAGCCAGCTAGTCCCAGCCATACACGTTTCTGGTGAGCCAGCTAGTCCCAGCCATACACATGTTGCTGATGAGCCAGCTAGGCCCAGCCATACACATGTTACTGATGAGCCAGCTAGGCCCAGTCATATACATGTTGCTGATGAGCCAGCTAAGCCCAGCCGTTAACATGTTGCTGATGAGCCAGCTAGGCCCAGCCATACACATGTTTCTGATGAGCCAGCTAGTCCCAGCTGTACACATGTTACTGATGAGCCAGCGAGGTCCAAGCGTACAAGTTACTTATGAGCCAGCTATGCCAAGCCATACACATGTTGCTGATGAGCCAGCTGGGCCCAGCCATACACATGTTGCTGATGAGCCAGCTAGTCCCAGCCATACACGTTTCTGGTGAGCCAGCTAGTCCCAGCCATACACATGTTACTGATGAGCCAGCTTGGTCCAGCCATACACATGTTGCTGATGAGCCAGCTAGGCCAAGCCATACACATGTTGCTGATGAGCTAGCTGGGCCCAGTCATACACATGTTGCTGATGAGCCAGCTAGTCCCAGCCATACACATGTTGCTGATGAGCCAGCTATGCCCAGCCATACACATGTTACTGATGAGCCAGCTAGTCCCAGCCATACACATATTGCTGATGAGCCAGCTAGGTCCAGTCATACACATGTTACTGATGAGCCAGCTAGGCCCAACCATAAACATGTTACTGATGAGCCAGCTATGCCCATCCATACACATGTTACTGATGAGCCAGCGAGGTCCAGCCATACACACGTTGCTGATGAGCCAGCTAGTGCCCAGTCATATACATGTTGCTGATGAGCCAGCTAGGCCCAGCCATACACATGTTGCTGATGAGCCAGCTAGACCCAGCCGTACACATGTTTCTGATGAGCCAGCTAGTCCCAGCCGTACACATGTTACTGATGAGCCAGCGAGGTCCAAGCGTACAAGTTACTGATGAGCCAGCTAGGCCCAGCCGTTAACATGTTGCTGATGAGCCAGCTAGGCCCAGCCGTACACATGTTTCTGATGAGCCAGCTAGTCCAAGCCATACACATGTTACTGATGAGCCAGCAAGGTCCAAGCATACAAGTTACTGATGAGCCAGCTAGGCCAAGCCATACACATGTTACTGATGAGCCAGCTAGTCCCAGCCATACACGTTTCTGGTGAGCCAGCTAGTCCCAGCCATACACATGTTACTGATGAGCCAGCGAGGTCCAGCCATACACATGTTGCTGATGAGCCAGCTAGGCCCAGCCATACACATGTTGCGGATGAGCCCGCTAGGCCCAGTCATATACATGTTGCTGATGAGCCAGCTAGGCCCAGCCGTTAACATGTTGCTGATGAGCCAGCTGGGCCCAGCCGTACACATGTTTCTGATGAGCCAGCTAGTCCCAGCCATACACATGTTACTGATGAGCCAGCGAGGTCAAAACGTACAAGTTACTGATGAGCCAGCTAGGCCCAGCCATACACATGTTACTGATGAGCCAGCTGGGCCCAGCCATACACATGTTGCTGATGAGCCAGCTGGGCCCAGCCATACACATGTTGCTGATGAGCCAGCTATGCCCAGCCATACACATGTTGCTGATGAGCCAGCTAGACCCAGCCATACACATGTTGCTGATGAGCCCGCTAGGCCCAGCCATACACATGTTGCTGATGAGCCAGCTATGCTCAGCCATACCCATGTTGCTGATGAGCTAGCTAGGCCCAGCAATACACATGTTGCTAATGAGCCCACTAGGCCCAGCCATACACATGTTGCTGATGAGCCAGCTAGGCCCAGCCATACACATGTTGCTGATGAGCCCGCTAGGCCCAGCCATACACATGTTGCTGATGAGCCAGCTATGCCCAGCCATACCCATGTTGCTGATGAGCTAGCTAGGTCCAGCCATACACATGTTGCTAATGAGCCCGCTAGGCCCAGCCATACACATGTTGCTGATGAGCCAGCTAGGTCCAGCCATACACATGTTGCTGATGAGCCAGCAAGGCCCAGCCATACACATGTTGCTGATGAGTCAGCTAGGCCCAGTCATACACATGTAACTGATGAGCCAGCTAGGCCCAGCCATACACATGTTGCTGATGAGCCAGCTAGGCCAAGCCATACCCATGTTGCTGATGAGCCAGCTAGGCCCAGCCATACACATGTTGCTGATGAGCCAGCTAGGCCCAGCCATTAACATGTTGCTGATGAGCCAGCGAGGTCCAAACGTACAAGTTACTGATGAGCCAGCTAGGCCCAGCCATACACATGTTGCTGATGAGTCAGCTTGGCCCAGCCATACACATGTTGCTGATAAGCCAGCTAGGCCCAGTCATACACATGTTGCTGATGAGTCAGCTAGGCCCAGGCCATCATAAAAAAATTGTTTGTAGTGCCCTGACTGACCAGTCAAAATGGTCCTGACTCAAAAAAATTTATAGCTCCTTTAGAGGACTTATTTTTCCTTGCACTTTTCGGTCAATTCCATTGAAAAGTGCGCTTTCCATTTATTTTTTACCTTTCCGCTACTAGTGCGTTCGGTATTTATCTGCCTCAAAATATGGAGAAATGTGGCCTCGATCAAGTGACATTTTCAGTGTCTGTTAAATTTATGAATAAAACCACTGACACAAGTACCTGTCTAGTTAAAAATGCAATTACAGTGGCCGGCAAAAGCACTTATCCAATCGTCCTAACAACTGGTTTTTGTCAGAGGACGAGTGATTTTTACCAGTAACTAGTCCATCGGACGAGGAAACTTTTTGGCTTAGATAAAAAAATAAACAATCTGAAAACTGTAAAAAAAAAAGTAACGATGCAAAGTCATTACGGTATTAATTCTTTCTATATTTCATTGCTGTAAATATCATTTGTAAATTTGACATTTAACATTCATCAACGATAACTTTATCGTGCAATTTCATGTCGAGTACCCAAGGACACTTTTCAGTTTTCACACTTTTCATTACAAACCATTCAACATTATTTTTTATTAGGTATCGAGACGCGCACGCGCAGCTTTTAAATGCCGGTTTAAAAATCAGACTTTTCGGTGTTCAGAATATTTCCCGGTCTCCGGAATATTAACAGTCTTTTTACGTTTCACATGTTACGGAGGCATGAATGCATTAACTTTTTATGTTATCCCAAGCTGTTTGTATTCGGAACAAAAGCGATATATAAACATCAACAAACTTAATGTTTATTGCATGATCATAATGTTTAAAGCTAGTGGTGAACTTACTGTAAATGAAGTAATAAAACTATTTGAGGTAAGACAATGTGCTTCAAAATAGACACTATTGTACTATAACTTTTTTGGACAAGTGAGTTTTCCATCCGGACGATTATTTTTTACCAGTCCACTTACCTGACCCCTGCATTAGAAAGTTTAACTCAGGAGACACATGGTTCGACATTTTTGACATCTGTACAGAAGCAGTAGATGTACCCAAAGATGTTATTGATCATTTCGAGAAATATGCACAAATAATTGTCCACAGAAATACAGGATCCGAAATACATGAGGGAAACCAAACCAAGAGAAAACCTGCACCAAAATTATCAGAGGAGAAATCTCGATTCACAGGTATTTGCAAAATTAACATGTATGTACACATGTCATTCTGCATATTAAATTTTTTATTAAAAGTTATGTTCATATATGCATATATCCCAGTTTGAAATAAAAATGCTTAATTTACAACTTCCAATTTCGCTCTCAAAAGGTATTATTAATTATCTCCAGCCGCCCTGGAAGGCGAAGAGATATAGTTTCGGCTTTGTCCGGCCAAGTGTCTATCGGTAGCATATATATGAGAAATGGTTTGTGTACAAGTACAGTGAAATACGACCAGTCAAAAGCTATATACATACTATAAAGTTCATGTTGATTTGTTATTTGAAATAAATATCCACATTAATGTTTGTTTAACCCTTTACTCCATAGATAGGCGTTTTCCCGCACCAATCACTGAAGACCTTTGAAAACAGTGCAGGAAGAGTTCAGATTGCTTGTGACGAGCAATCTGAACACTTCCTGCACTGTTTTCCCCTCTGTCAGTTAATATAAACATAATTCACCCAACAATTCAAAAGCATTCTATATTAGAGGTGTCAAAAGGCGTCTACATGAAGTAAAGGGTTAATATGTGTATATACCGGTATATAATATCGTCAGAAAAAACTTGTCTCAGTATTTGTTTTATTAAATGTGTTGAAATTATTTGTTTCTTTTTAAATACAGCTAAAGACAGATAATACAGTGGTTTGATAGATGATGCCCAGGAAATTCCTAGTATTTTCCAATTTTAGGGTTGCCCAAATCGAGTACTGGTTACCCAGAATGTTCGAGCCACAGTGACCTATGAAGAATGTGACAAACCACGCTGTTTATACAGCAAGAAGTCTCTGTCTTTAAAGGATGAGAAAGCATTATGTAGATTGTTAGAAAAAAACAGCTACACCTGTGGATCAGTTGTTACTCCTGATGGTAAAATTATTTGTAATTTCTTCAATAGTAAAGTTAAAACACTGAGTGCTTGTTTCTTATTTTGCCAATGAAAGATAACTAAAGTATCTGAACTGAAACTTGCAAGATTTAGGCTGTCAAAGTATTAAATATTATTCTAAATCCTGTTGAATCAGTTGTGTAATCTTGTCGGGTATTAAAAGGTTTCATGTGATGGTTTCTAAAACATGTGAAAGAACATAATACATTGAACACCTTTCAGGAGCTTTGAAATAAAAAGACATATTATAATAAATGATATTTATGTTTTCTGCTTAAATGTATTTCAGGTGATAATCTGCATGGTGTCATCTTCATGAGGTTTCAGCTTTCCTGTAATAGCCCAGTTGAAGTGACGTATTACACTTCCAGTCATGTAGTGGGAAAGGAAATATGCTGTTACTGTGCAACAGAACAGGATGCTGAGAGAGACCAGGAATCTCTGAAGACCCACAGAGTTGTATTACCTGTCTGCAAGAGTTGCAGGGATGCAGATCAGTCAATTATGAAAAGGCTTCCGAGAAAAACTTGACTTTTGACTGTCTGTATGCTGACTTAACTTTATGCAGAGTTATTGTCCTTGCACTTACCCCCCCCCCCCCCCCCCCCCCAAGTTATTTTGTGATTTAAATGAAACGTTGCATAAATGATCTACAGCTGTTGATGATGTATATGACATTAATTGTGTGACCTTCATTTAATTCCATGCAGAGTTATTGCCCTTGTTACCATATTGCAATTCTTATGGAGTTGATTTCTTCCACAGTTTGGGGTTGATTGACTTAAAGCTAATATAACTAATCAACGTCAGTGTAGATGTGCCCGACTCAAATGATGCTGATTTAATTCATTGTATGAGGTTTGTTGAACTGAATTGCAAGTTGAATGTATACTTAATTAGCAATTATGTTTTAAGACTTAAAATTACACATACTAATTAAGTTTGCACTGAATCAAGGACTTCTTTCTTTATACAAGTCCTTAACTGAATGAATCCTTAATTAAGCATAATTACCTTTGTAGAGTTAATCAGGAACATGGGGGAGATGGGGGGATGTGTGTGTGTGGGAGGGGTGGGGGTATGGAGTTCATTTATCGGCTTTAACACTCACTTCCTTAACTAAAATATTTTCGGCGAATTAATGACATGCTTCAAATACTATCTTTGATAAGTCTAGTCTTAATACTGGTTCTCTTTATATTCTTAGTTATGGTTCTCTGTATGTTCTAAGTACTGGTCCTCTGTATAATCTGAGTACTGGTTCTCTGTCTATACTTAGTACTTGTTCTCTGTCTATTCTAAGTTATGGTTCTCTATATTCTTAATACTGGTTCTCTGTATACCCTTAGTATTGATTCTCTGTATATTTTTAATACTGGTTCTCTGTAGTCTTAGTTACGGTTATCTGTATATTCATAGTACTGGTTCTCTGTACATTCTTAGTACTGGTTCTCACATATTCTTAGTACTGATTCTCAGTATATTCTTAGTAATATAGTTCTCTGTATATATTCTTAGTCTTGGTTCTCTGTATATTCTTAGTTATGGTTCTCTGTTTATTCTTAGTTATGGTTCTCTATATATTCTTAGAACTGGTTCTCTGTACATTGTTAGTACTGGTTTTCTGTATATTCTTAGTACTGGTTCTCCTTATATTCTTAGTACTGGTTCTCTGTTTATTGGTCGTACTGGTTCTCTGTATATTCTTAGTATTGGTCCTCTGTCTATTCTTAGTTATGTTTCTCTGTACTTTCTTAGTTGTGGTTCTCTGTATATTTTTAGTTATGGTTCTCTGTACTTTCTTAGTTATGGTTCTCTGTATATTCTTAGTACTTGTTTTCTGTTTATTCTTAGTACTGGTTTTCTGTATATTCCAGGACTGATTCTCTGTATATTCTAATACTGTTTTTCTGTATATTCTAGTACTGATTCTCCGCATATTCTTAGTACTAGTTTTCTGTACATTCTTAGTTATGGTTCTCTGTACATTCTTATTGTTGGTTGTATGTATGTATGTATGTATATTCTTAGGGCTGGTTCTCTATATAATCTTAGTACTGGTTCTCTGTGTATTCCTAGTCTTGGTTCTCTTAGCACTGGTTCTTTATCGAGTGGAATCTTTAGTAATTTAAAAACTTTTTTTACAAAGTGAAGAAGAAGATTAGAGCTTAAACTAATATTCTGTCTATTAAGAGTTGCAATGATTCTATTCTTGCCATGACTCAAGACAACCCTTGAACCATCCAGCATGCAGATGTGTCTCGGTTCCTACTCCATCATCGAATCTCATTGCCAAATAATAACCTGTTTTTTTTATTTTGAGGAGTTAATACAAAACTGGCCGATCCACCTTCTTAGTCTAGATTGAGTTAGACTAGTTATCCGCTAAGTCCTTGATTTACGTTAAAACACATGTAATTAACTGAATGACCCAATTGTCAACACTAAGTAAAGCATGTCTTACTTAATTGAGGTATTTAATTGAAATTCATGGAGAAATGAAAATGCACTTAGACATAAAACATAAGATTGCAGTCTTGATGGAAAACAAGTTGGCTGCTTTTAAAAAGCATCCAATGCTTAGGTCTTATAAACATGTGGCATTAAAGTGAATGAATGTGTAAGTTTGGTTCCTTGTACAGGTTACTAAATACACGGGTGATACCAAATCCCGACAAGGTTCCAGTTGACATCATTATGTATTGCCATTTGCATATTTAGAAAAAAACTTACCTATTATATTGTGTAACGTAGTTACTGCTATGTTCTATACAATTTACTACTGTGATAATAATATATTTTATAATAATTTGTATCCATATTTTAAATTAATTTGTGGATATATCATTTTTAAAAACAACAGTAAAAAATTACTGTTTTTTCAAAACTTGTGCATTCGGTGATATATCTGATTCCGACGACGTTGAAAATATGTCACACCGGTAAACTATCTTATATTTATGTTGTGTTGAATAAAATAAACAAATTTAGCTGTTTAATTTTGTTATTATCTTCATTGTTATGGGTTCAGCATATTATAATAATTGAGTAAATACATTGTTATTTGAAAATTATTTACATTAACTCGGTAGGAATCTGTCAGAAACAGCGATAAATTGTCAAAAAAGATAAGTTTCATTTACACAAGGAATTTCAGAAAATTCCTTGATTCATGGCATTATCATTTCTTGATTAGATATGCAAATAACAATTCATAGTTATCTCAATTAGTGCATTAAAACATCACAATCAATTATTACACACACACCGCATTTGAATTTTCCTCTTAGTCGGAAACTGGGCGGAACATGACTAGGTTTTAATATCATTCCCATGATACACTGTTTAGAAAAACAATGGTGACCTTCATGTGGAGAATGCCGTGTTTTTAACACGTGATCATGACGTTTCAACATGGCAGTGCCCAGAGTCAATTTCTTAACTCGCCCTTATATAGGGTTCGGTCGCTCATGCGACCTAACCAATGAGTAGATACCTGTTGAATTTAATTTAAAGTTTAGACAAGAAAGAGGGTATTCACAGGAAAAAAAAATTTCATGTATTTTATTATTGATCTTACCTAGGATTGAAACTCACGTCCTTTCCTTTGGAGCTACCAACACCCCTATGCATTGCAAAAATATGAGAAATGGAAAGTCGTAAGCTTTGGAAAAAAATTCTCACTTACCACAAGTGTCCGGGTGGGGTAGGGTGGGGTGGTGGGGTGGAGGAATATTGTTTAGGCTGTAATAAATTAATAGCTAGATTATCATCCCTGCCCGCCCCCTAATTTTCATGCTGCCCTGACCCCATTTGTTTTCATACAAAAAAAAAATAAATAAATCACCAGAGATTGTGGCTGGGCAGGAACTGGAACACATGATAGAAACAATGTCAGTAAACTTATACATTATGCATAGAAACAATATCAGTGAACTTATGTATTATGAATAGAAACAATATCAGTGAACATATACATTATGCATAGAAGCAACATTAGTAAACTTATATATTAGGCATAGAAACATTATCAGTAAACTTATACATTATGCATAGAAACAATATCAGTGAACTTATATATTAGGCATAGAAACAATATCAGTGAACTTATACATTATGCATAGAAACCAATATCAGTGAACTTATACATTATGCATAGAAACATTATCAGTAAACTTATACATTATGCATAGAAACAATATCAGTGAGCTTATACATTATGCATAGAAACAGTATCAGTGAACTTATATGTTAGGCATAGAAACAATATCAGTGAACTTATGTATTATGAATAGAAACAATATCAGTGAACATATACATTATGCATAGAAGCAATATCAGTAAATTAATACATAAAATGTATGAAAACAAGAAGATAATTAATGCATTTTAATGGGCATGACATGAACTCATATATTATTTATGGAAACAATTCCAGTTAATGAATACATAATAATCTGCTATAAAATTGATTGTATGTTATGTAATGTAATGTCTTTTTATCTGTTTTCCCTCTTTCATATTCTTATAAATATATGTTACTTGAACATGTGTGTTTTGTTACAGCCTATATAAATACAGAGGTTTCCATGGACTCCTTACAACCACAGCTTCCTGTTACTGATTGTTATTGCACAAAATAAAAATGTTGATGGCTCAAGGAATTGTGTTCTATTTTATTCTCTGTGGGAGAGTATGTTTGGCAGGAAGTGGGTCGTTGTTATCGCTAGTTTATCTACGAGTTTTGACGCTATATCGGCGCTGCTCATTCATACTTTCATGCGTGAACTGTTCCTGGGAATGTGCCCATTCACTGCGTTTATAAGTATGTGAAATGTATGTATACATACTAGGTGTAGGTGTATCACTGTACAAACTGGGGAGAAAAAAATCCTGGCAAATTAATTATTTTTCTAAACTTGAAAGTTGATGTTAGATAAGGTTTAATGCATGTTGACACAATGATAAAAATAGAAACATACATAGAACTGGGAGTTTTGAAAATAAAAATAAGATTTTTTTCTGTATACGGCTGATCCCATGTTTTGAACAAGACAGAAAATGGAGGCCCAAGAGGGCCTAAGGATGCTCTACTGACTCATAGTGGTCATAGCCTTTTTTGAAATTTCACAATATTTACCCTCTTTGGGGGTCATCTGAACAACTTATGGATAAATACCCCCACCATACCCATACTGAACAAAAACTTAATTGCTTGGGTATGAAAAGGAAATACTTTAAATTCCCATACCATTCATCTGTAAAAAAATATAGTCCCCTGTACAGAACCTTTATACAACCCAACCTCTTAATTTATCAGAACTTCAATAACCATTAGCGATTTGTTATGAGCAGAAATAATTAAAATTTTAAAAAGAATTTTTTTTGTACACATGGATGCAAAATGACTAAAATCAGTTTTCCCTATAATATTCCTATGTAAATATCTGACATACTGGTTCTTAAGAAAACAGTTTTTGTAATTCCCAATTTTTACCCTTTTCAGGGCCCTTCCTGACCCCTTAAGACAGTGGAACCCAGTCATTTTACAAAACTGAACCTCCTTCATCAAACAATGCTTCTGTGAAGATATAAACAAAATCATTTCCATTTAAAAAAAAAAAAAAATTATAATGACATGTGTCCACTATTTTAACCCTCGGGCGGGTTATTTTTAATCCTAGGGACACCATTTGTACAAATCTAACAAAACTATAGTTGGTCATCATTGCTACATAAACATTTTGAAATCTGTTGCGCTGTTCATGGGAAGATGATTTTTTAAGTTTTGGACTATTTTTAGTAACAATGGCCATCATGAATTTCAGATTGAAAAAAAAAATCTTCTGTATAGTCTCCTATGCAATCGAAACATCCATGTGAAGTTTCAGTTTAATTGGTTTAGTGGTTTCAGAGCTGCAAACAGACAACGGACAAGCACCATCGTATAAGCACTTCTGGCCTTTGGCCAGTAGAGCTGAAATGTTTCTGATAATGAAAATTGATAATTTCAGACAGATCGTATTTGTTATCACAATGAATATCACAATTCTCTACAAAATATGAACAGAAATAGAATTCCGTGATGTTCTTGATCATGAAAGTTTCTTTTTACATAATTGTGAAAAAATTGATCTAAAATGTTCAGAGAAAGAATATCCATATAATTCTTTACTCTATTGTTTTGTAATACAACTGATGATGTTACAATAGGCTATAGCCATATTGAATTAATTGTTTTATAAAAAAAACTATATACATTATTGGAATGTATATTGCATTACAATTATGTTACAACACACATTTACCTTACAACAAAGTGTTTGGCACTACAATGATCAGGCGTACATACTTTTCTTATTTTATTGTTAAAATGCACATTTATCTTATTGCAGTATGTATTTATTTATAATAATGTTACAATACATATAGTATTGCAATACACACTTCATAACAATACACATTGCACAACAATAATGTTATAATACATATAGTATTGCAATACACACTTCATAACAATACACATTGCACAACAATAATGTTACAAAACACAAATACCTTAATGTAAGATATATTGCACAACAATAAAGTTACAATACACAAATACCTTAATGCAATATGTATTGCACTATAATTATGTTGCAATACACAAATACCTTAATGTAATATGTATTACACAACAATAATGTTACAATACACAAATACCTAAATGCAATATGTAATGTACTTCAGAAATATTACAATACACAAAAACCTTAATGCAATATGTATTGCACTATTATAATGTTACAATACACAAATACCTTATTGCAATATTTATTGTACTACAGTTATATAACAATACCCAAAAACCTTAATGCAATATGTATTGCACTATAATAATTTTACAATACACAAATACCTATATGTGTTGCACTTCAATAATATTACAATAAACAAATAACGTATTGCAATATGTATGTACTACAATAATATTACAATACACTCTTACTTATTGCAATCTGTATTACACTACACTAACACTACTAGCATTACATCATTACCTTACTGTATATGTATTGCACTACAATAATGTTACAGTACACTCTTATTTCAAAATGTATTTGACTACATTAATGTTACAATACACAAATACCTTATCAATATGTATTCACTTCAATAATAGTACAATACACTTTTTATTTATTGCAATATATATTGCACTTATATGCACAACTACCTTACAGCGTGTGTATTGCACTTCAATAATGTTGCAATACACAAATACTTTATTGTGATGTGTTGCAATACAATAAAGTAACAAAACATAAATACCATATTGCTATATGTATATCAATACAATGTTACAATACACAAATGCCTTATTGCATATATGTTACAATACAATCATGTTACAATACACACTTATTTTATTGTAATATGTATTACAATACAATACAGTTACAATTCACAAACAAATTTGCAATATTTTTTACAATACAATAATGTTACAATACACAAATACCTTATTGCAATATTTATTACAATACAATACTGTTACAGTACACACAAATATCTTATTGCAATAAGTGTCACATTATAATTTTGTAACAATATACAAAAATAACATATTGCAATATGTATTACAATACAATAATGTTTCAATATACACTTATTCTATTGAAATGTGTATTTCAATACAATCATTTTACAATACACAAGTACATAATTGCAATATGTATTACAATACAATACTGTTACCGTACACACAAATATATTATTACAAAATGTATTGCAATATTAAATGTTACAATACACACATACCATATTGCATATGTTTTACAATACAATAATGTTACATTACAGAAATACCTAATTGCAATATGTATATCAATACAATAATGTTACAGTACATAAACACCTAACTGCAATTTGTATTACAATACAATAATGTTACAATACACACATACCATATTGCATATGTTTTACAATACAATAATGTTACATTACAGAAATACCTAATTGCAATATGTATATCAATACAATAATGTTACAGTACATAAACACCTAACTGCAATTTGTATTACAATACAATAATGTTACAATACACACTTATCTTATTGCTATATGTGTTACAATACAATAATGTTACAATACACAAATACTTTATTACAATATTTATTACAATACAATACTGTTACAAAACACAAATACCTTAAAGCAATAAGTGGCATGTTACAATTTTGTTACAATACACACAAATACCGTATTGCAAATTGCAAAACAATAATGTTATAATACACATATACCTTATTGCATATATGTTACAATACAATAATGTTACAATACATAAATACCCTATTGCAACATGTATAACAATAGAATAATGTTTCATTACACAAATACCTGATTGCAATATGTGTCACTTTACAATAATGTTACAATACACAAATACATTATTGCAGTATTTTTTTTAATACAATAATGTTACAATACACACAAATACCTTATTGCAATATGTATTACAACACAATAATGTAACAATACACATGTGTCTTTATGCACTGCAATATTATTGCAATAAATGCTTGATGTATCATTATAACTTTTTGTATGTTTTCAGAAAGGTATAAATAATTTGTAAAAAATTTTCTAAATCATAATCTGCTCATTAAATGATAAGATATTTGCAAAAAATAATTGAGTTTATATATTATTATGCATTGCAGTGACTCTTGATGTTTTGGACTATATGGTGCAGAAAGCAGCGATTTCACAATGATATTGTGTAGGAGGGAGAGGTAATGTTCAATATTCAATTTGTTGTTGGTAAATCATAATTTAGGAGAGGGCATATAAAATTTGGGGGCATGAGGTAGGACATATTGTATATTTGGGCACTTTAAAGATACATGTACACTGTTTATAGTTTTTAATTTTTATGACAATACTTTGGAACTAAATTTAAGTACGAATGCAACTAAAACTGGTTTTATCGGAATTTATTGATATTGCAAACAAGCGTATTGCAGTCCAATTGTGAAAGTAGATTTGATGTTTGCCAATGAGAGGGAGAACTGAATTAGACCATGCTCATGGTGAGCCACTTTGTCCGTCATCCGTCCGTAATCCATTTGTTGTGTGAACTCTGGCACCTGCATCTTTCATTGGATCTTCACCAAACTGATATAGTGATTATATATAACCAGAATATCACATACAAGTTTTTGAACTGGCCAAATCAGATAATTAATGTCAAAGTTGTGGCCCTTGAAATATCAAATACTGCATCATAGCACCTTGTGTATGCACTCCAGCGCATGCAGTTTTTATGTGATATTCATAAAATTTGAACAGTTGTTGCACAAGCATAATATCTTGGGCAAGTTTTTAGACTTGCTAATTTTGGCAATTAATATTAGGAGTTGTGACCCTTGACTTGTCAAAACTTGTGTTATTTGAAGGTATGTGCACTTGAGTACCTGCAGTTTTTGTTAAGTTTAATTGTCACAAAACTTACAGAATAGTAATATATCTAATACATCTCCACTGACTGACTAAATTCAAATGGCTTGGATATTATACTTGCATTATCAAATATTGCCTTTTTACATTGTCTCCTCTGCTATAGACGAGCAATTTAGGACCAATGCGGTTCTCTTGTTTAAGAGTTTTTACTTATATCTTCGAAACTAGCATGATTTCAATAGTTTTATGAAACTATTTTTTTGTATACAAAATGTCAGATATTAATACTTGAAGATAGATATCTTCATATGGTTCTATGTTTCATAGTTGCAGAGATTTGATTTGATATTATATGGGGTCCTCTGTGGCTGAGTGGTCCAAGGCCCTTTCTCAAGATCATTAATCTCTCACCACTAAGGATGTAGGTTTGAGTGCTGCTTGCTCCAAAAACTTTATGTAAGCAAGTTTGCCAGTTATTTGTAGAAGGACGATGGTTCTACCCAGATTAATTCTGAAGTATTCCTCCACCAATAAAACTGGAAATGCTAAAACATAACCTGAAATGTGTTGAAATTGGTGTTTAAAAGGTTGATTTGATGTGTGGAAGTGAGTACCGTCAGAATTTAACATGCTTTGATGCTGTTCCTGTTGTAACTCTGCTGTTACTGCAAAACAGTACCAAGTGAATGATTTTACCATAATGACCCTATCAAAAAAGTACCAAGTGAACGATTATACCATAATGACCCTATCAGAACAGTACCTAGTGAACGATTATACCATAATAACCCTATCAAAACATTACCAAGTGAATGATTATACCGTAATGACCCTATCAAAACAGTACCAAGTGAACGATTATACCATAATGACCCTATCAAAACAGTACCAAGTGAACGATTATACCGTAATAACCCTATCAAAACAGTACCAAGTGAATGATTATAACATAATAACTCTTATCAAAACAGTACCAAATGAACGATAATACCGTAATAACCCTATCAAAACAGTACCAAGTAAACAATTATACCATAATAACCCTATCAAAACAGTATCAAGTGAACGATTTTACCATAATAACCCTATCAAAACAGTACCAAGTGAACGATTATACCATAATAACCCTATCAAAACATTACCAAGTGAACGATTTTACCATAATAACCCTATCAAAACAGTACCAAGTGAATGACTATACTGTAATATCCCTATCAAAACAGTACCAAGTGAATGATAATACCGTAATAACACTATCAAAACAGTACCAAGTGAATGATAATACCGTAATAACCCTATCAAAACAGTACCAAGTGAATGATAATACCGTAATAACACTATCAAAACAGTACCAAGTGAACGATAATACCGTAATAACCCTATCAAAACAGTACCAAGTGAATGATTATACCATACTAACCCTATCAAAACAGTACCAACTGAACGATTATACCATAATAACCCTATCGAAACAGTACCAAGTGAATGATTATACTGTAACAACCCGATCAAAACAGTACCAAAGTGTACAATTGTACCGTAATAACCCTATCAAAAAACTCCTTAATAAAAGTCCCTCCATGTTTTTTATGCCCCATCCATTAGAATCTCATTGTTAGCAGAATATTTTGAATAGTGAAAGGGTATTAAGTGTTACCCCTGCCTGTCTGTCTGTTCGTGCATACGTGCAGCTATGCAACAAATCAGTTTCCAATGAATAATGTCTAAAAGTGTCCATGTATTTAGTTGATATTTTGGTGTGTAGTTGTATAAATGCCCTGATGTGAGAACGACTATCGCTTCGCCCATTGGCCACGTGGCTTGGATTTTGTCTTAGGAAAATGGCAACGTAGCAACTAATATCAATCGCTGATTGGATAATTGGCTTTTTTGATTGACAGCCTGGGTCAGGTCAATTATACAATGCAGGTCAAATTTGATGTTTGTCAACATCGGTAAAAATTTATGGAAAAAAGGAATTATGTCCCCTTTTCTAATGAATTTTGGGGACAATTTACTTACACCATCAGGTGCATCCATGTCCTATGGACTCATTTCTAAATGTTAACAAAATAAAAACTTACCAACATTTCTTCTGTAAGTCAATATAATCCAATAAAAAGGCTAATGAATCCATATTTTATCGACTTTTATCAATGGATAGCATTATTTAGGTATTTTGTCATAATTTAATAAAATATTGTGTTAAAACTTTCAGTATTTCTCAATAAATTATTATGTATTAAATCTAGTTCTAACATAAATTTCTGAAATTTTCTTTCATTTTTTTTAAAAATACTCATTTACATAATTTTAGCATTGAAATTTGCCTCCCAAAATCATTTCCAAATGTTTCAACAACAAAATATATATATATATAATTTATATAAATATATATTTTTTTTTACGCTGAAAATGACTGTTCAAGACTTTAATGATTCATGATTAATGTAAATTGTGCTTGCAAAATACAAAAAAAAATTGGTTAGAATGAGCATCTTGAATAATAGATAATTTCCTTTTTTCAGGAATAATTAGATTAATTAGATAAGGGAGACAACTTATGCAAGCTGAAACTTATTGTAGTGGCACAAACACAATTATAATTAAATAAGGGAGATAACTTGTGTTAATGATTCATCAATGTAGCGGCCCAGCACGGTACAGATGGGCTGCAGTAGCCAGTCTATAATGCTACAGGTGTGTTTTACTGCCGCAGCTTACTAAAGTGGGGCAGTGTGTTACTGGTGCACTACACTTGTGGCATTTAGGAGGCGGGTCCTACACAAATACTGGATTATTTGGATGATTTTTGTATATTTACTTTATGATCTCCCTGGAAAGTCTTAGGTAAGAAGCTTTTGTAATAATAAAATATGAATTTTTTCATTGCATTGATAAATAAATGATATGATATCAGATGTAGGTGGTGAATATTGCTTTATAAAATATTGATATTATTATAATTTGAGGACACATAGATACAACAAAACCCTGCGGTCCGTAAATTTCACTAACCTTCATCAATCTTAAGAATTGTTTACTAACAAATTGCGACATCCAGGAACGTTTCATGTTCATAGTAGTTTTGCAAATTTTAGAAAGAATACTTTTTATTAGGCTTACGAAAGATCGTAAATTAAGTAAGCGGTACACTAAATGAATTTCCGAACATTTTTTTCCATAGCTTCAAATGTTGCACTAAGAAGTTAGTTAACCTATGAACGTTAGTAAAATGGGCCCCAATTTCCCATACTGTCTAAAAGTGGATGGTTCTAGCACAAAAAAAAATGTATATAGCTACTGTTTGTATTATATACATTTCAAAATCATTTTAAAACTAACTGCAACGGAAACTATAACATGATGAAATATTTTGTAGATTTAGCCAAAAAATTAAAATGTTTGTTTGCTCTCTCTCAACCTTTAATTGTGAAAGCTTCCTACTCACATGACTTTTTCCAGATTTTGGATGCTGTTTTTTAATTACCATCTGGGCAGTTGCCTCTATGTGTATGACCTTTTTTGAATGTCAAGGTGAGCTATTGAACTCAGGTGAGCTACTGTGATCATTTTTTGTCCGTCGTCCGCCAGTCCGTAAGCTTTTGCTTTAAACAACAATCCACTCATCTGATTTAAATTAAACACATACATGTTATGTACCAAGATGGCTAAAATGGACTTGATCCAATATAAAATCAGTACCACCAGTGTGAATGGCTTATTTTCCTATTATGACTTTTTTTGAAGAGGGAAAACATTTCTTCATACGATGGCTTCTCTGAATTAAATCAAACTTCACAGGTATAATCCTTAGATGGTTCTCTACCAAAATAGCAAAAAGGAACTTGATCTTTGCAGAACTCTAGTTGCCATGACACTGTAACAGAAAAATTGCTCCTTTCAAATAATTTGGTACTTATTACCAGTTAATGACCCTCTACCAAAATAGATAGAAAAAATTAATGAACTATATCAATTAAAAATCCCTGATCAGATAATTAAGTTTGTAAACAGAAGCACTCCTTCCTTGGTTCCTGGAAGGTTTGCTACTACTCAAGACGTATAGAAGAGGAATGTTTACTAACATAATTGGTTATCTTGGACATGAGTAATACAAGAGAGGAACATTTACTGACATAACTTGTCATCTTGGACATGAGTAATACAAGAAGGTTGACTGACATAACTGGTCATCTTGGACATAAGTTATACAAGAGGAAAGTTTACTGACATAACTGGCCATCTTTGACATGAGTAATACAAGAGGAAGGTTTACTGACACAACGAGTCATCCTGGACATGAGTTATACAAGAGGAAAGTTTACTGACATAACTAGTCATCCCGGACATGAGGTATACAAGAGAGGAAGGTTGACTGACATAAATGGTCATCCTCGACATGAGTAATACAAGAAGAAAGTTTACTTACATAACTTGTCATCCTGGACATGAGTTGTACAAGAGAGGAAGGTTGACTGGCATACCTGGTCATCTTGGACATTAGTAATACAAGAGAGGAAGGTTAACTGACATAACTGGTCATACTGGACATGAGCAATACAAGAGAGGAAGATTGACTGTCATAACTGGCCATCTTGGACATGAGTAATACAAGAGAAAGTTTTACTGACATAACTGGTCATCTTGGACATGAGTAATACAAGAGAAAGTTTTACTGACATAACTGGCCATCTTTGACATGATTAATACAAGAAGAATGTTGACTGACATAGCTGGTCAACCTTGACATGATTAATACAAGAGATGAAGGTTTACTGACATAACTGGTCATACTGGACATGAGCAATACAAGAGAGGAAGATTGACTGTCATAACTGGCCATCTTGGACATGAGCAATACAAGAGGGGGATTGACTGTCATAACTGGCAATCTTGGACATGAGTAATACAAGAGAAAGTTTTACTGACATAACTGGTCATCTTGGACATGAGTAATACAAGAGAAAGTTTTACTGACATAACTGGCCGTCTTTGACATGAGTAATACAAGAAGAAAGTTGACTGACATAGCTGGTCAACCTTGACATGATTAATACAAGAGATGAAGGTTTACTGACATAACTGGTCATCTAGGACATGAGTATTATAAGAGAGGAAGGTTGACTGTCCTAACTGGTCATCTTCGACATGAGTAATACAAGAGTAAGGTTTACCGACATAACTGGCCATTTTGGACATAAGTAATACAAGAGGAAAGTTTACTGACATAAATAGTCATCATGGACATGAATAATACAAGAGAGGAAGGTTTACTGACATAACTGGCCATCTTGGACATGAGTCATACAAGACAGGAACGTTTACTGACATAACTGGCCTTCTTGTACATGAGTAATACAAGACAGGAAGGTTTACTGACATAACTGGCCTTCTTGTACATGAATAATACAAGAGAGGAAGGTTTACTGACAAAACTGGCCTTCTTGTACATGAGTTATACAAGACAGGAAGGTTTACTGACATAACTGACCTTCTGGTACATGAGTAATACAAGACAGGAAGGTTTACTGACATAACTGGCCTTCTTGTACATGACTAATACAAGACAGGAAGGTTTACTGACATAACTGGGCTTCTTGTGCATGAGTAATACAAGACAGGAAGGTTTACTGACATAACTGGTCATCTTGTACATGAGTAATACAAGAGAGAAAAGTTGACTGCCATAACTGGCCATCTTTGACATGAGTAATACAAGACAGGAAGGTTTACTGATATAACTGGCCATCTTGTACATGAGTAATACAAGACAGGAAGGTTTACTGACATAACTGGTCATCTTGTACATGAGTAATACAAGACAGGAAGGTTTACTGACATAACTGGTCATCTTGTATATGAGTAATACAAGACAAGAAGGTTTACTGACATAACTGGTCATCTTGTACATGAGTAATACAAGACAGGAAGGTTTACTGACATAAATGGTCATTTAGGACATGAATAATACAAGACAGGAAGGTTTACTGACATAACTGACCTTCTTGTACATGAGATATACAAGACAGGAAGGTTTACTGACATAACTGGTCATTTAGGACATGAATAATACAAGACAGGAAGGTTTACTGACATAACTGGCCTTCTTGTACATGAGTAATACAAGAGAGAAAAGTTGACTGCCATAACTGGCCATCTTGGACATGAGTAATACAAGAGGAAGGTTCACTGACATTTAGACAACACAACTGGTCATCTATGTCGCAGGTTTAATGGTTTCGATGAATGTTTTGATATTAAGAAATAGTTAGCTCCAAGTTTTAATCAAAATGTTATAAGTGAGACAAAGCCCTGATGCTAGAGTATTGACCACTCACACCTGATGTTGCAGGTTTGATCCCACACTGAACCGAAGACTTCACTGAAACTACACTGGTTCTACCCCGGTCATTCTAATATTATAATTTCAGCTCATGAATTTCCGACATCAAGGCATTAATATTCTTAATTGATTTCGTTATTGGCATTTTCCCATCACTTCTGAATTTTATTTAAAAACTCTTTGTGGCTTTCAAGATAAATTGCCTGATTATTCAAATACTAGCCTGGCTGGGTGGTATTTCCTTTCATTATGAAATAGTGACCATATGGGTGGGAGAGGGGATCTTGGGAAAGGTTTGTTTATATTGATATATTGAATTACAGAAGGGATGTTTTATTCACAGGATTTCATTTACATTGTCAGCTCTACTGATGGAATATAAAACTTTCATATTCTCTGCTGCCAATCATATTCAACATGAAGGTGTCACACATTGTTCAATGTTTTACAGGGCCATCTGCCGTGTTGGCTGTATGTTAAGCCATTTGTTCATCTTTCTTTATTATAAGATTGTATTTTGTACCACAATTATTTTTTTAAAAATGGTATGGTGGTACAGTGGATAGTGTTGGCTGTTCATAGTAAAGGTTGCACATTCAATGCCCATCTTGGCCTCTCAAAAAACAAACTAGTTCTAACGTATAAACTTTGAGCTAAATATAATTAGAACAAGCATATTATGAAAAACAAATAAAGTTTGAAGGAAAAAATGACTATTAATGATCCAAAAATGTTTTTTTATTCAGTCATACCTGTGTAAGAGGTCACTTCTGTTAAGCAGCCACTTGTCTTAACCCTTTACTTCATATAGACGCCTTTGGACACCTCTAATACTGAAAGCATTAATTCACCACGTATCAGCAATGGGTGAATTATGTTTATATAAACCGACAAAGTGGAAAACAGTGCAGGAAGTGTTCAGATTGCTCGTTACGAGCAATCTGAACTCTTCCTGCACTGTTTTCAAAGGCATTCTCTGATTGGTGCGGGAAACGTGTATCTATGGAGTAAAGGGTTAAAAGGCCATTTTTGCTTATTCCCTTGATTTGTTTTGTACTTTTAAATACACAATCTCACCAATAATTAGCCCACTCAAAGTGGCCATGAATCTGATGTTTATAAACTGTATTGCAAGGAAAATAATTTTCCACATCAGGGATGACTGCCAGGCATTGTAGTTTTCACAAACTCTCTAACTTGTCAGATGTTGACCCTTGTTGAGGTTGGGGTCAATAGGTCACTAGACTGTAATTCTAGTCCTGTCTGTTTGATAAAGAGCACATTCACCAGCCATGCTTGTCAGTATAAATGTTATTTCTGTTGATTGAGTACCTCTGTAAGATTCTAGTAAGCATGCATATTAACACTATGCGATGTTAGAAGTTCAGTAAATTCTAAAATGGAAGATGTAGTGATTTGTGCGATATCAATATAATATCAATGTACCATCCCCATTCCCACCAAAATAAATGAACTCGGGGTAGGAGAGGGGGGAGGGGGGCTTATTTTGCAAAAGAGGGGATGGGGGCATTTATTTAGGCCACAGAAATCAAGATTTAAATTTTGTGTGATACTTGTATAAAATGGCATTATGCAAGCATGTCTGTTGTTTGTCTGTCAATAATTTCTTTTAATGACTTCTGCTCTGTTACAGTTCGACGAATTTTTACCAAATTTGGTGAGAAGCATTGTAACATGAAGCTCTCTTCAGTTTGTTCAAATTGTGATGCGGTTAAATTTTGGCCCTGCCCATGGAGCTGAAATTGTCAGTGTTTTTTCTTTTCTCAAAATTTCATATATGCTGTAAAACACCATTCATTCATTTATTCATTCTTTCTTTCTTTCTTTCTATCTTTCTTTCTTTCTTTCTTCCCTTTTTCTTTCTTTCTTTCTTTCTTTTCCAAAAGTGCATGGCATCGAGCTTTGATATTTATCATAGGGAAATTTTTATTTAAAATTCTTCTCAATAACCAACAGGTTCACATTAAAACTTCATAACGATTGTTTGATTTTTTAACAACACAATTTTATGTGATTAATGTTTGGAAAGTCTTAGGTGCACTTGCACTCACAGCATAATGGGACTGTAAACATGGACAAATATTTTAGACATTCTATCTGATAATGTAGCTATTTCTAAACATAGTTTTCAAGGTTTATAATATTAAATACACTGAAATAAACTATAACTATATATATATGTTATTTGTTTAATTTAAGTACAAAAAAATGGAATCCTATACTAAATTGTCCTATACTTCTTAATAAAGTGTATAATGTTACACACAAATGACTACATACATTTTCTCATACTTCATTATAAAGTGTATAATATTACACACAATTGATTACCTACATTTTCCCATATTTCTTTAGGAAGAGTATAATGTTACACACAAATGCTACCTACATTTTCCCATACTTCTTTATATAGTGTATAATGTTACACACAATTGATTACCTACCTTTTCCCATATTTCTTTAGGAAGTGTATACTGTTACACACAAATGTTACCTACATTTTCTCATACTTCTTTATAAAGTGTAACTATATTCCACACAAATGATAACCTACATTTTACCATACTTCTTTATAAAGTGTATATTTCACACAAATGATTACCTACATTTTCCCATACTTTTTTATAAAGTGTATATTCCACACAAATAATTACCTACATTTTACCATACTTCTTTATAATGTATATAATGTTACACACAAATGATACCTACATTTTCTCATACTTCTTTATAAAGTGTAACTATATTCCACAAAATTATGATAACCTACATTTTACCATATTTCTTTATAAAGTGAATAACATTACACACAAATGTTACCTACATTTTCCCATACTTCTTTATAAAGTGTATATTCCATACAAATAATTACCTACATTTTCCCATACTTTTTTATAAAGTGTATATTCCACACAAATTATTACCTACATTTTACCATACTTCATTATAAAGTGTATATTCCACACAAATAATTACCTACATTTTCCCATACTTCTTTATAAAGAATATTTTTCACACAAATGATAGCGTACATTTTACCATACTTCTTTATAAAGTGTATATTCCACACAAATGATAACCTACATTTTACTGTACTTGTTTTTAAAGTGAATAACATTACACACAAATGTTACCTACATTTTCCCATACTTCTTTATAAAGTGTATATTACCTACATTTTCCCATACTTCTTTATAAAGTGTATATTACCTACATTTTCCCATACTTCTTTATAAAGTGTATATTACGTACATTTTCCCATATAAAGTGTATATTACCTACATTTTCCCATACTTCTTTATAAAGTGTATATTACCTACATTTTCCCATACTTCTTTATAAAGTGTATATTCCACACTAATGATAGCCTACATTTTACCATACTTCTTTATAAAGTGTATATTCCACACAAATAATTACCTACATTTTCCCATTCTTCTTTATAATGTATATAATGTTACACACAAATGTTACCTACATTTTCCCATACTTCTTAATAAAGAATATAACATTACACACAAATGTTACCGTCATTGTTCTTCATTGATGTTTTTGGTAAGCGGCAAAACCACACATTTTTGTGGTTTTATAAATATAGATAATTTGGCATCTGTTGGTTGTATTGATTCAATCTTCTAAAAAGTTAGTCAATGAAAGTTAGCTGATAATCGCCAGCCACTCCCGTAACAGCCTGGGAACCAGTGCATTGTAGTGCTAAATATGTATAATGGTGGCTGACCCCAGATTGATCTACTTTAGTGTGTCACAGATTGCCCCATGTCTTGGAGGAGTTTAAATCAAAATCAATGTTAACAGATGTTCTCCATTTGTGCAGCTTTTGTACATTACATTGTAGTCGGCGCAAAACTGGAGGTTATATTAGGAGAAGTCTGTTCAGTATTTGTACATTAAATTGTAGTCGGCTCAAAACTGGAGGTTATATTAGGAGTAGTCTGTTCAGTATTTGTACATTACATTGTAGTCGGCTCAAAACTGGAGGTTATATTAGGAGTAGTCTGTTCAGTATTTGTACATTACATTGTAGTCGGCTCCAAACTGGAGGTTATATTAGGAGTAGTCTGTTCAGTATTTGTACATTACATTGTAGTCGGCTCCAAACTGGAGGTTATATTAGGAGTAGCCTGTTCAGTATTTGAACGTTACATTGTAGTAGGCTCCAAACTGGAGGTTATATTAGGAGTAGTCTGTTCAGTATTTGTACATTACATTGTAGTCAGCTCAAAACTGGAGGTTATATTAGGAGTAGTCTGTTCAGTATTTGTACATTACATTGTAGTCGGCTCCAAACTGGAGGTTATATTAGGAGTAATCTGTTCAGTATTTGTACATTACACTGTAGTCGGCTCCAAACTGGAGGTTATATTAGGAGTAGCCTGTTCAGTATTTGTACGTAACATTGTAGTCGGCTCCAAACTAGAGGTTATATTAGGAGTAACCTGTTCAGTATTTGTACGTTACATTGTAGTCGGCTCCAAACTGGAGGAGTAGTCTGTTCAGTATTTTTACGTAACATTGTAGTTGGCTCCAAACTGGAGGTTATATTAGGAGTAGTCTGTTCAGTATTTGTACATTACATTGTAGTCGGCGCAAAACTGGAGGTTATAGTAGCAGTAGTCTGTTCAGTATTTGTACATTACATTGTAGTCGGCTCCAAACTGGAGGTTATATTAGGAGTAGCCTGTTCAGTATTTGTACGTAACATTGTAGTCGGCTCCAAACTAGAGGTTATATTAGGAGTAACCTGTTCAGTATTTGTACGTTACATTGTAGTCGGCTCCAAACTGGAGGTTATATTAGGAGTAGTCTGTTCAGTATTTTTACGTAACATTGTAGTTGGCTCCAAACTGGAGGTTATATTAGGAGTAGTCTGTTCAGTATTTGTACATTACATTGTAGTCGGCTCCAAACTGGAGGTTATATTAGGAGTAATCTGTTCAGTATTTGTACGTTACATTGTAGTCGGCTCCAAACTGGAGGTTATATTAGGAGTAGTCTGTTCAGTATTTGTACATTACATTGTAGTCGGCTCCAAACTGGAGGTTATATTAGCAGTAGTCTGTTCAGTATTTGTACATTACATTGTAGTCGGCTCCAAACTGGAGGTTATATTAGGAGTAATCTGTTCAGTATTTGTACATTACATTGTAGTCGGCTCCAAACTGGAGGTTATATTAGGAGTAGCCTGTTCAGTATTTGTACATTACATTGTAGTCGGCTCCAAACTGGAGGTTATATTAGGAGTAGCCTGTTCAGTATTTGAACGTTACATTGTAGTCGGCTCCAAACTGGAGGTTATATTAGGAGTAACCGGTTCAGTATTTGTACGTTACATTGTAGTCGGCTCCAAACTGGAGGTTATATTAGGAGTAGCATGTTCAGTATTTGTACATTACATTGTAGTTGGCTCCAAACTGGAGGTTATATTAGGAGAAGTCTGTTCAGTATTTGTACATTACATTGTAGTCGGCTCCAAACTGGAGGTTATATTAGGAGTAGCATGTTCAGTATTTGTACGTTACATTGTAGTCGGCTCCAAACTGGAGGTTATATTAGGAGAAGTCTGTTCAGTATTTGTACATTACATTGTAGTCGGCTCCAAACTGGAGGTTATATTAGGAGAAGTCTGTTCAGTATTTGTACATTACATTGTAGTTGGCGTAAAATTGGAGGTTATATTAAGAGAATTCTGTTCAGTATTTGTACATTACATTGTAGTCGGTTCCAAACTGGAGGTTATATTAGGAGTAGTCTGTTCAGTATTTGTACATTACATTGTAGTCGGCTCCAAACTGGAGGTTATATTAGGAGTAGTCTGTTCAGTATTTGAACTATTTTAAGCCGACTTCAGTTAATACTTCTATGTCTTTTTTTTGGTGTTGATTTATTTATAATTAAAAAAAATATATTTTCAATCTTCTGCGAGATTCGTGGTTGAAAGGCTTCCAAGTCTACAAAAAAAATTGACTGGCTATATGTTTATTCTATATTCTGATAAATGAAATTGCGATGTAGTTTTGTTTGAACCAGTCTAAATCATGACTACTTAGACGGGTTTTTTTTCCAAGACTAAGTTTTAACACTTACAGGCAGTGCATTTGGTTCTCTCAACATTAAAAATTTGGCAATTTTTCCAATAGAGTCAACCGGTTGTATTTCGGCACCCCTTCATTATCCACACCCTTTGGTATGAATGTTCAATTATAGGTTAAGTGTAAATCAAATAATGATGACAAAAAATAAATATATTTCAAATATCTTGTATGCAAATTGATGAACATTGCATGAAATATTACATGTTCAATTACTAATGTAACTCGCTTGAATAGTATTATACTGTATGTATATAGATCGAGTACATGTCTATAAAATGACTCCAATAAATTAAATTGAAGCACATTGGCCTGTCACTCGTTCCATAATGTCTGCAACTATGTACACCGAAGTTTATAATATAAAGATAAAAATTATGTTCTTCATTTATATCATGTATGCTGGATTTTACCATTGCCACCCAGACGTAAAAGACAGGAAGCCACAAGCACTAGGCAAAAAATGTGCAATTATAACAGTGGAAATGGTTATGGGGTGGTTTAAAAACCTACGCAGTTTGTTAGTGTCTTAGTATGGGAAGAGATGACAAAAGACCCACGGCATATTTTTAATGCTGATGAAAGTGGGTTTCCCTTATGCACCACGACTGGCAGACCCGTAGCCCAAACACTGGGGTAAAACATGTGCATCAAGTAGTGAGCAACAACAAACAACAAATTATTGTGATGGCCTGCGTAACTGGTAATGGTGGCTATATGCCCCCATTTATCATTTACCCAGGCTTGCGGTTGCCTGATGTGGGCTTTAAAGACTTTCAGGAGGCTAAATAAGGTGTTTCCAACAAAGGTTGGATGGACTCGGAGATGTTCGTTGAATTTCTCATAGAATTTTACACTTTTGTTAAAAGTAACTGCATAAGATTCCCTGTCATCTTCTTTGTAGCCGGTCACAGCATACATATCTCGTGCTGCGTCCTCCTTTTGCCAAGAGAACAAAGAGTGTTGTTCCGCCTTCTCTCAAATGCAGCCCATATCCTTCAGGCATGCGATATAGGTTTGTTTGGCCTGTTAAAGGTAGCCTGGCATAAGGAGCTAAAATTTTGGTACATAGAACATGGGTGAAATAGTCACAAAGGCAGTATTTCCCAGTTTGTTCAATAAGGCATTGGAGAATGTAGCAATGATGGTTAATGCTGCTCAAGGATTTAAAAGGTCAGGCTTTTCCCACTTAATCCTGATAACATTGACAAATCAAAACTCGGCCCAAACAAGCTGTTGTCGCCACCCAAACCTCAAGAATCTGCAGTTGCTGCAGGCACATCTTTTGCTGAAATTCCTGCTCATGATATCCTGCTGCCCAGAACCCTGTTGTTGCTGACATATCTGTCACTGGTATCCCTGCTGCCGATATTTATATCGCTGATACCCAATTTGCTGATATCTTTCCTGATGATATCCCTGTCACTGATATCCCTGCTGCTGATATCCCTACTGCTGATATCCCTGCTACTGATATCCCTACAGTTATTATCCCTGCTGCTGATATCCCTGTCACTAAACATAACCCTGCTGTTGATATCCCTACTGCTGATATTCAAGTCACTTACCATAACCCTGCTATTGATATCCCTACTGCTGATATCCCTGCTGCTGATATTCCTGTCACTAAACATAACCCTGCTGTTGATATCCCTGCTGCTGATATCCCTGTCACTAAACATAACCCTGCTGTTGATATCCCTGCTGCTGATATTCCTGTCACTAAACATAACCCTGCTGTTGATATCCCTGCTGCTGATATCCCTGTCACTAAACATAACCCTGCTGTTGATATCCCTGCTGCTGATATCCCTGTCACTAACCATAACCCTGCTGTTGATATCCCTACTGCTGATATTCCTGTCACTAAACATAACCCTGCTGTTGATATCCCTGCTGCTGATATTCCTGTCACTAAACATAACCCTGCTGTTGATATCCCTACTGCTGATATCCCTACTGTTGATATCCCTGCTGCTGATATCCCTGTCACTAACCATAACCCTGCTGTTGATATCCCTACTGCTGATATCCCTGCTGCTGATATTCCTGTCACTAAACATAACCCTGCTGTTGATATCCCTACTGCTGATATCCCTTCTGCTGATATCACTGCTGCTGAAATCCCTGTCTGCAAAGTCCTGACTATGCCGCAGTCCTTTGCATCCCTTCAAAGACCAAAACGAGCAGTAAGACAATTAGCAATAAAATGCCCAAGGCACTATCTAGATCAAAAGTCCTTGAAATGTTAAAGGAACGTAGCAAAAAGAAACAGAATGAGGAAAGAATAAAGCAAGAGAGAACTCTTGAGAAAAAGAGAAAACAGGTAGAAAAAGAAGTAGTAAAACTTTCGAAGAAACAAAATAGAGAAAGGAAGAAAGCAGAGTGAGAGGCATTTAAAGCTATGAAACATATTAGTAAAAAAAGGGCAAAACAAACGAAAAAGATGTAGTCTGAGCATCAGTTCTAGCTAGATAGAATTTGCAGACTCCGATCTCGATTTACATGAAATTGAAACTGAAAATTCTATCTGCTGTATCATTTGTGATGGGGTGTGTGATGAAGACTATGAGTGGGTACAGTGCGTACTGTGTGACAGGAAGTTGCATGTTAAACTTACCTCTAATGAATAACAAGATCATGAGTTTTTCTGTGATGCATGCATCTTTGATTAGAGCAAAGGCTAAATCTTTATATAATATATATGTGCCTTAGTGCTGTACATCTGTTGTCATGGTTGAAGTAGTCCATGAAGTATAATTTTGTTATTAATGATAGCTAATTTGTATTGTGTTTAATAAAAACTGTTAGTACTTACTATTTTCTCCTGTCTGAGTGTTTTTTTAAAAAATGGAAAGGGTGTCGATAATTGCCAGAAGATTGTCGATAAATCACGGGTAAAATAGGTTAATACATTAGTTTGCAGTAACCATATTCAAGGGAGTAAACAGTAAAGGCCTAAGTAAACCAGCCAATCAAGAACGGTCATTTTTTCTGTGCCGATCCATTCTCTTCCTTGCAGTAAAATATTCTATCAAACAGCAGATATGATGTAAAGGTGTCGAAAATAGACTGGTTTGCTCTTTATCATTGTTATTCAATCGCTGAGCCCACATTGAAACAAGAACATATTATAGGATATCAAAATATATATTGAAAAGGGATTTCCTAACTTGGACTAAGAGCTGAAGTTTGACTAAAATAATGGTTGTACTTCTTAAAATTGCAATATATTTCAAGATGTATCATATGAGTTTCATGACTTCAATTTGATTTTTATTTGATCTTATTGTCCATCTTTGTCTCAAGGGACCTTTTGCGATGGCCTTTTGTCCGTCATCATGACATTGTGTCATGCATCCGTAAACAATTGACATTTCTGACTTCTTCTCAAAACCCTTAAGCTCAATCGTAATGAAATGTTGTATGCACCTTTGGTACATTAGGGTGAATTAAAATTGTGAAATGCATTGTCCCAACCCCTCTGGGGCCAGGCCAAAACAGTAAAAAAAACTTGAAAATCTTCTTCTTACTATCAGAAGTACTTAGAAACAAATGGTGACCACAATTATGGACGCATATAGGTCCTTTATAAAAATTGTGAATTGCTTGTCCCAGGGTCTCACGGTTTGGCCCTTGGGGTGGGGCCTTAAAAGATTTAGTGCATTCATAAACCATTGACATTTTCGACTTCTCAAAAAACGCAAGCTCAATTGTAATGAAATGTTGTATGCAGCTTTGGTACCCAAGGGTGAATCAGAATTTCAAACTGTGACCATGTAATTGTGCATGAATTACACCTTGATAATTCAGACTGACATAACAACTTCTTATTCTAAAGTCACCTGAGACTGTCTCAAGGACCTTTTGCGATCACCTTTTGACCATTGTCATGCATCCGTAAACAATTGAAACTTTCAATTTCTTCTCAAAAACCGTAAGCTCAATCGTAATGAAATGTTGTATGCAGCTTTGGTACTTAAGAATGAATCAAGAGTGTGAATTGCATTGTCCCCACACCTCTGGGGCCTTTGAGGCGGGGCCAAAACAGTCAAATTCAAGGTAAACTTTAAAAATCTTCTTCATACTATAGGGACCGTGGCGCGGTCTAGTGGTAGAGCGTCCGCCTCACATGCGGAAGGTCATGGGTTCAATCCCCTGCCGGGTCATACCAAAGACTTTAAAAATGGTACTAGAAGCTTCCTCGCTTGACGCTCAACATTTAGAGGAGAGTTCTAGGTCTGGTCAGCTTGGTGTCAGTATAATGTGACTGGGTGGGGTATCATATCATGTGTCTGTAGCATGATACTCCAGTGTGGCAGCGCTTAGAATACTGTCTCAAGTAGACACCATCGCAGTATGACTGAAAAATTGTTGAAAGTGACGCTAAACACCATACAACAACAACAAATCATACTATAGAAAGCACTGGGAAACAAATGGTGACCACGATTATGGAAGCATATGGGTCCTTTATAAAAATTGTGAATTGCATGTCCCAGGGTGTCACATTTCGGCCCTTGGACATTGGGCCTATTTTGATTGCCTTAGAATTTGAACAATGATTATTTATCAATTTTTCAAATAGAACTGGCCATTAAAAATGATTGATATTGTATGGTTAGATTAGCTTTAACACTGTAGTCGAAATGAAATACTACAATTTGATTTAATGGAAGAATTTAATTGTAAGGATGTGTATATTACATACAGATATCTCTTCAGAAGGCAGTCAGCGGACCGGAAAGGTATTTTGATGGATAGTCCTTCGCCACAATAGAGCAGTATATACCTGGTCGCATTCCATTGCTCAAACTGTGTGACCCGATTTGTGAATTGGTTTTAAACAGTGAAGACTGGCACACACAAAACTGTCTCTCTGTCTGGTGGGAAAATCTGGGAGAAAATTGTCGACAAGCAAAAGTCCAGTCTGGTATTTGATATTAACTACTTTCGATATGGGAAGATGGACCAGAAGTTGATTGGGTGAAATTGATAAATAGTGTATTCAGTTACAGTGGATCTGCAGTTTATATTGTGAGAAAATGGATATTTGGCATTTTCTTTTTATGGATTTATTGGCGTTTATTTTCTCAGATGTTTTTTTTTGTGTGTGTATTTTTTTTTTTTACTGCTGTGTTGGTTTGTTGGAATATTTGCTATAGTTGTATTGATGCTTCAGAGATCTACAATATAGTCTTTTTATTGGGGGATCGTAAATTCTGCTAATTTATTTATCTTTTTCACATTATATAAGCATAGTGCCAGACATTCTTGTCTGGTAAGTAATATGCATATAAAAAGCACCTTTTTTTCGTTTATAGATTTATAATAGTACAATATTTATGGAATCCATTTTGTGGATGCATGCTAATCAAGAAAAGAGATTATTTATATAAAGTACATTAGTATTGGAGTGCTGTACGAAATTGGCAAACAATAATTTGTTTTCATATACTATATTTATCTGTCTATCTGTTTTATAGTCTGCTGCGATGGTTTGCAGCAGATGGCGAATAAAATCTGTTGGTTTCATAAAGCATATAAGTCTATATTTCATTATTTTACTTTATGTCTTTAGATGAATTAAAGAGATTTCTTAGTGAATTATTGTTAATTTCACAGTTAGAAAGGCATTTGTAGTTACGGCTAAGAATAGAATCACTGTCGATCTCTGCAGAGGAGTAGGAATCCTCCCAATGGGTGTCCTGGTTATTTTATCATTTTTTTGTCATGTTCATTATTGTGGGTAATATTACAAACCCCTGTGTGGTTCCAGGGAGCCATATGAGTGATGGCAAGAATAGGACTATTGTGGCTCATACATGTTGTAGGAAGTGACAATATCAGTAATGCGATAGAATTTCCTGAAACTCTGCAGTTCTGCAGGTATCAAGGTTCTAGGTTCTAGGTTCATTCTACATATTTATTTGTGATTATTTATCTGTTTGTTAATGGGGGGGGGGGGGTACATATAGAGAGAACCGCTGGAATCTTCCTTCCTGTTGACGTTGACCTATGTGTGGGCACACCATAAAACCCTAGTTATTCATTCATTTGTTCATACACAGATAGTGAAATGTAAATGATATAAATGATAATTTCACTGTTTTCGAACAATCCTAAAATAAAAAAGTGCTAGTATGTGAAATATCACTTTAATTTCACTTGTGCACTGAAATTGGCATTTTGACCCAGCCTTGCAGTGCTTCTGGATGAAAAATAAAAAAGATATTTTACTGATATCTAAAATTATTTTTATGGCGCCACTAATCGAAGAATGGTGAAGGGCCATTAAGTGTTATCCGTGACCATTTGTTTATCTGATGTAAAATATTGTTGCCCGATCAATAAATTTGTGTTACCTGTAATTATAAATATAAGATACAGGTTTGATACTTTTTAATGTCGGTTAAATGCTACCAGAGTTATGGCCCTGTTTTTGGTAACAATTTTATTTCCAATCTAGTTTTTAAATACAATCACATCAGCTCTAATAGTTAGGTAAAAGTCCCTTTTCAATAGACACTGCAATTTTTGTAAATTTTCAATAAATTCACTTTCTGAGAATTATTAATCTACATGATGCAAATAAAACAAAATATTGTGTGCAGACTCTTAAAGGGAGTATATCAGGGAATCAGAGTGGTAAACTTGAAATGAAATTGCCATTCTAAAAATAGACAGCTCTTAAATACTGCTTGATGACCTTCGCATTGTCATTCAGACTCTTTCTAAGATGAAACAACTTTTACTATGTGTAAACCTTAATAATGGATCAAATTGAAATAAAACTGAAATCATGTGAGTAATTCAATACATCACAAAATATGCAGTTTTAAGCATGAAATCTATCTTTACTTTGTCTAACCTGGGCACGAAGCCCAAGTTAGGAAATCCCTTTTCAATATAGTTATATTTTCACATGTTTGAATAAGTAACTTTTTGGTCAGTAGGCAACCATATAATTATGAGCATGCTAAATTGGAAAAAAAAATGTTTTCAGCCAATTTTAAAATTTGAAAAAATTCCAATATATTCCCTTTAAATTATTTCTATTTTGCAAGGGACATATCCCTTATAAATGTGCAACATTTGATTCCATCCAATAACTTTTACCTTGTGAACAACACTAGCACATCCAGCATTTTTCGTTGGATCTTAATTGTTAAATATATATAGGATATTGAACAACTGACCAGATCCAATGGACTGAGTTATGGCCCTTGAATAGTTAAACTGTGCACAATAATTATGATTGTCTTGTCAGTAAGACATTATTCGATGAGTTAATAATATGCCCTTGAAGTATAAAAAAATAACAACTATACTAAAAAAACAGAGAGTTGTGTAACTCTCGCATTGTCATGTCCCTGCCATTGAAAGGCAAGTGAAGTGACATTAAGTGTGACACCTGTCAATCATGGATGTCAGGCATGGTTTGCTCTTCCCACTATCAATTTCAAGGGCTGTGAGTTTGAATCCCCACCTCGCCACAGTCTCTGTGATGATTAATATACAACCTTGCATCTCATAATCATTCATCTCTCACCACTGATTCAAGTGGGAAAAGTTATCAGCTACAGCTCAAATACTGGTCATATGAAAGGCTAGTTAGGTTCACTGAATATCGTCCGTTAGCACTAGATGGCATAAAAAAATAATGGTATTAAAACAAAAATTTTGTTGTTAACTTTTGCTTCAAATTTCTTTTTCTCTAAAATCATTTTACAAATATTCACAAAAATGGTCAATATTTAAAACCAAGGCTACTTAAAAAACTTAAGGCCATAATAAATTAATTGCTTGATTTTCATCCATGCCCCACCTTCCCATTTTCAAGAAAAAAATTGGATGAGACTCTAGCAATTAATTTATAATGGCCTCAGAATTCCTGTTCCTCTATTTTTAACAAGGTGTTAAGAGAAGGTGTGTTTCATCAAAAAGAACCTTGGATGGACTTTTTGTTTTTGTTTCGATTATCAGGGGTCAATCTCAAAACACAGTAGCATGTAACATGATGCATTTTTTTATTGATATAATCTCCACAAAAGATTGTTAGGGTAAAAGTGAAAAACTCAGTTTTGTCCTGACAAGTAACGGCTATTACACTCGAGTTTCGTTATAACGCGGTAGCCAGAATCCAGGGAATGAAACCGCGACATAGGTGGTACTGTAAACAAACACATGATCAGGGCTTCTAAAATTCCAAAACGCAAATCAGTCCAGGTTTTTTTTTATTTCTGTAAGAATCGCTGTCGTAAGAATCACACTTTTTCCTTTTAAAAACCACTCTACATGTTTATATACCCCAATTCCCCACCCACTGCGCAATTTTATCAGTTCGTTTTAAGTGAGCACAAGCAAACTGCACAATTTTATTGCATGTATTGAATGAAACAACACTTTTACTTTCTTCTCTTTGATGACTGTAACGTCACCATGTGTCGGTTAACATCAAAGGAATATTATAAGGGTGAAACATACATGATTTCAAGCCTTTGAAAATGACAGGTTTATGTGGTGTCTTTTTGAAAATTAAAGCATGTTGTTGGATTGCAATTTTAATAATATGGAGGAAATATCAAATTAATAGATAAATCAAAGATATATAAATGGTATGGAAATTTTATATTAATTATATAGTTCAAGTTACATTGATGATGCACAGATCTGTACTCTGTGAACAACTATTTTTCCAAATATTATGACTTATGCAAACAATTCCGGTCCGACATGAAATAAAATCGGTCCAGGTTTGATCACTCTGTGAACAACTATTTTTCCAGATATTATGACTTATGCAAACGATTCCAGTCCGACATGAAAATAAAATCGGTCCAGGTTTGATCACTTTCCTTAAATAATGTCATTAATATTATAATTAGTCATTGTTAAAAACCCAAGCAAATAAGTCATACTGCACATTTTTATCAAATATTTTGATAATGCAAGCAATTTTCAGTCCGAAGTCCCAGCTTTGACTACTTCAGTAAAAAAACGACATGATCATCGAACAAACAAGTTAAAACATTCAAATAGCAGTATATCAAAGAAATTACCAAAGCACAACAGTTTTGATGAATCGATATGGGTCACTGATCACACATTGAAGGCAACAGTTACCTAGTGATAAACTCTTCTGAAAAACTCCCCTTCTATCTCTAATGGCTTAGCCAAAATTGACCTCCTTTCGCACAGCGGGTGACAAAACAATCGAATGTTATTGTCGCAAGGCATATTTCTCAGCTTAGCAAAGCATAATGATGGTTTTTTTTATACAACAGATAGAAAATATCTGGACCGATTTTTTATAAAATATTGAAAAGAAAACCGGTGATTTTAGAAGTCCTGCACATGAAAATGTGTGATAAATATGACAGACGATTGTTTGATGGCCTTAATCAATTGAAAGCGATAGCAGTAAGAACTTTTTATCATTTCAGTCTGAATTATCAAGGTGTTATTGAGGGTCCTCCGTGGCCGAGTTGTCTAAGGCGCCGTCTCAAGATCACTTACCTCACTCCGCTAAGGT
The DNA here is from genome assembly GCA_029582155.1 of Panopea generosa. NCBI lineage: Eukaryota > Metazoa > Mollusca > Bivalvia > Adapedonta > Hiatellidae > Panopea > Panopea generosa. Next base: position 52,974,520 of record CM055895.1, read on the forward strand.
CATGGGTTCGAGTCCTGCTTGCTCCAAAAATTTATGTGAGAAAGTTTCCAGTTACTTGCGAAAGGATGGTGGTTCTACTCAGTCTGACTCAGTCTGAGGTCTTCCTCCACCAGTAAAACTGGATATGCCATAAATTACCTGAAATGTGTTGAAAATGGCGTTAAACCCCATTCAAAAATAAAAAAATATCAAAAATGTAACTGATGCACTAATACATGGTCACAGTTTGAAAAAAAACTTAACAAGCTCACAAACATTTGGCGATTTAGTTGAGATTTTCTATCAATTCATCAATTATTAAACCAAGAGTTTTTAATGAATGATTAAAAATATCAATTTTAAATTTGGGAGCCATAGAAAAACTGCGTTTTAACGAGTTTTGCGTTAAATCGAACAGCGTTATATTGGGGCTTGAGTGTATTTATCACCTTCAGTGATAGTGGCAGACAATAAAAAATGTGTTGCTCACAGAAATGTCATCAAGTCAAGGTCAGTACTAATCTTAAGGTTACCATGCATAACTATAATATGTACTTGTATTTCCCCTGTGCTCTCCATGGTCGCACTGTCCACACTCATGCATAGAATCTGGATTTTCAACAACATTACTCAAAATACAGTAGAACATAACATGATTTCTTTTATTCATTGATATAATCTCCAAAATCCAATAACCAAATTGAAACAAAATACATGTAAAAAATAAGATAATAACTCCATTAATTAATTGATCAATGTCATTTCCTTCTGCTCCAGTATCCTCTGCCATGTTCCCTTTGTGAAGGGTTCAGTAGTCCACTTCAGCTTTGATTGAGTAGGGAAGTGGTGCAATGAAGAGTATGTGGGCCTCTGATGGTTCAATTTGGCCTAGACTCGTGGTTTGTCAAAAACAATAATGTCCAGTACTGTTTCTAGTCAGGAAATGGACCAGAGGTAGATTTACAAAAGAGCTCAGCTCACTTTGTATTTGAGCTGAAAAAAATTCAATTTAATGACAGCTTATTTGACTTGTTATTAAGGCAGCTTTCTCGGCCTTCTTGTAGCTATTTGTTGTGTTGCGTTCAGCCATTTCATATATTTCAGCATTCTTTGCTTGTTGTTGATATCGGCCACATGCCTCTTTGAGTTTGACCTCAAATCTTAGATTTATTTTTGTTTTGCAATATTGTGTTTTTTTAGCTCACCTGTGATTGCCTGGTGTCCGTCGTCTGTCATCAACTTTTAGCTTCTCTGAAACCACTGGGCCAATTTTGATATTACTTCACAGAAATGTTCTTTGAGTGACCTTCTACCAAGTCTGTTCAAGCCATCTTGATTCATCAAAAAACATGGCCGCCATGGCGGGGCAAGTTTAATTAGTAAAAACTTAAAAAAAAATTTCTTGTCAGAAACTACTGGCTTGATTTTAAAATAATTTCACAGAAATGTTCCTTGGGTGACCCCCTACCAAGTTTGTTCAAGCTATCTTGATTCGTCAAAAAAACATGGCCGCCAGGGGGCGGGGCAACTATAATTAGTAAAAACTTAAAAAATCTTCTTGTCAGAAACTACTGGCTCGATTTTAAAATAATTTCACAGAAATGTTCCTTGGAGGACCCTTCAGCAAGTTTGTTCAAATCGTAGTAATTCGTCAAAAAACATGGCGGCCAGGGGATGGGGTTAGTTAACTATGTAAGCTATAGTAAAAACTTAAAAAATCTTTTTGTCAGAAAAAACTTGGCGAATTTATATATAACTTCAAAGAAATGTTCTTTGGGTGACCCTCTACCAAGTTTGTTCAAGCTGTTGTGATTTGTTAAAAAACATGACCGCCACAGTGAGGTGCTAGTTTGATATATAGGCAGCTATAGTAAAAACTTCAAAAGCCTTCTTGTCAGAATCTACTGACCTGATTTCGATGTTATTTCACTGGCATTTACCATGGGTGAACCTCTACCAAGTTTGAACTCTTCTACGCATCTGTTACATCTTCAAAACAAAATCAAAATTCTAACTACTCGCCCATCTCGTTTTTCTTGAATTTTGAGTGTACATGTAGTATATAATCTACTTAAGTTGGGTCAGTCAGGTGAGCGATATAGGGTCATCTTGGCCATCTTGTTATATTTTCAGTCTGCCCACCTATGTCTCAAAACCATGAGACAGAACGAAGAAGCACTTCTATAGCATTATGATGGAAACATTGATATTTGGATACATCATTTTCAAAAAGAGATAGAGCTTCGCAGTTATGGCTGTTGGGATAACAGAAAAGGACACGGTAAATATTTTAATGAATAATCTCAAGACCATTATTTAATGTTATGGAATATTTCTCAAGCTTTAGCAAACAAGATAAGAAGGAGGCATTTAAATGATTTAATTCATCGTTTTTCTTCACTTGAATTGATTTTAAATTCTGGTTATAGAAACCGGTGTGAGAGGCTTTTAAAAGATACAGGGAAAAACTAGGGGAATATTAGATTGTTGAGTTTGTTGCCCATTATGAATGATTTTACTTCAAAGGAAGGAGAGGAACACTTGGTGTGAGGATTGTTGCCACTTGGAGGGGGTGGGCGGGAGGTGTTGGTTCTTCTCAGATTCATGTATTTTAGGTTTACTAGATGTGTAATGATCGTATACACTCTGCCAACTGTCACAATTTAGGTGTAGTTTGTATGTTTTTATGGGTTAAATTAAGCATTCATACTTTTCTTATCAAATTGACGATTTTTTAGAGAGAGAAAAAATCCTTTATTCCTGATTTCGATTCCTTATTATAGCCTCAAAGTCAGAGACTTGCTGATGCGTAGTGTAATGATGTATGACATAACATGTTCAATTGAGAGAGATTCATTGAGAAACAAACCAAAATGGACAAAAAACATTGAGACAGTAGATGGGAAAGCATCTCCATTGATTAAGAAAATGGCTATGTCATTGCAAACCTGCAGAAAAAGGAGGTCAATGTGTGAAAGTGCAGAGTGCAAGAACCAAAAATCTATTCTCAAAATTATCTTCCCTTTACAATCACTGTCCCTTTACGCTCACTATCCCTCTACTCTCCCTGTCCCTTACACTCACTGTCCCTTTACACTCACTGTCCCTTTACACTCCCTGTGCCCTGTTCCTTTACACTTCCTGTACCTTTACACTACCTGTCCTCTGCCCCTTTACACTCCCTGTCCTTTTACACCAACTATCCTTTAACTCTCTAATGGAAATGATGTTCATCACATTCCCTAAAGATCACGGGTACAATCTCATCTCAATATGATTGTCTCTTAGAAACAACACCCCATACTACATCTATCCAGGAAAATGGGCTCGGGAATGATTCCCAAAGGCTTTGAGGTTAGGCTAAAATAGATTAATGCACTTTTGATGAATTTTAGAGTTTGATTGGTCAATGATAAATACTTCAATAGGTGGTAGTTACTGTAATCCTCCCCCTAATATAACCCGCCCACTGGGCTAACCCGCAGGCTGATTTTGAAGCCAAAACTGGCAGAAAAAAGCTTGTACAGTCAAAATTGCGTAAGCTGTTACCTCTATTAAGCAACCACTTGTCTTAAGCAGCCGCATTCGCAATTTTCCATTTCTATGTTTTCAGAGCAAATTAACCTGTATTAAGCAACAGCCTGTCTTAAAAGGTCACTTTTGCTCCTTCCCTGGACTGGCTGTTTAAGACAGGTTTGACTGTATATTCAAACATTTCCAAATAATCAAGTTTCCATAGTAATTTAAACACAATACAACTATCTCATTTAATGACAATCATAAAACTAGTGAATTTAACAGAATTTGAATATTTGTACCAGTATACAAAATAGACTTCCAGTTTGTATTTTATGGATATTAAGGGTTTGTAAATATTTCATGTGGAAGTTACAAAATACACAAAAATACTAAAAATGGTTTATAAAAAGCAAACAAGATATGTTTAAAACTTCCTGTGCATATTGCACTACTTTCACGGTGAAATTTGCCAGAAATGCTGTTGAAGATGACTGGAAAGTTGAAAAGAATCTCGGACGGGACCTGAAAAATATGTTTTTTCTTTACTCTAGTATAACTCCGCCCCAGTTTAAGACCTTAAAAACTCAGAATAAAAAACTACTACTTCACAGATTTCAAATAAATTACATGCAAAATTGGGTCTGCTAGATCTTCTATGCATACTTTCCCTACTTACTGACCATGTTACCAACAAATTTGGAGAGCCAAATATCATAGAAATTTAAGAACATTACATCTGCAGAATTAGGCCAACATGAAAAGTGAGTGGTCAGATTGTTTATAAGTGTGGTATTTAGTGTGTGCATAGTGGCGAATAATTACAGAATGTATGACCTGACCTACTTATTTTATTACATCACACTGACCTGTATGTCCAGATCTGCTGTGTGTATCCAGGTAAACAGGTCTCTGCTGAGCCATCCAGGTTATATTGTCAAGATGAGGTCTTATGTATAGATATTGTGTTTGTGGAAGGAATAATTTGTGTGCCTGGAGGGTTAAATATAGCCCCAGACTGCTGTGGGGTGGGGTAAGAATGCCATTTGTAACTTGTTGTGTAAATGAGTAGTTGTTAAATCTTACATACTTATAGAATATTTCTTGTTTTGTCATGTAAACATATGAAAGAATAATGTGTCTGACTTTCAAACTGTTTAATTTTTTTTCCCGATGATTTCTTTCCATTTTTCTTTAAAATGACTATGCAAAATCAAAATTTGGCCAAAAAAAAATTTTTCTACCTACCTACCCACATGAAAAATACTGGGTCTAAGCCAAGCAAACAAATATTTTTTAAGGATGGCCTTGTTTCAGAAAAATGTGAAATATATGTTAATTTCTAGACTAGAGTTCAGTAATAATATTAATAATTATAATAAATAATAAATAATAAGATAATAATATTGATAATAAAAATAATACAGTCAAACCTGTCTTAAGCAGCCAGTGAAGGGAAGGAGCAAAAGTGACTTTTTAAGACAGGTTGCTGCTTAATACAGGTTAATTTGCTCTGAAAGCATATAAATGGGAAATAGCTGGTGTGGCTGCTTAGGACAAGTGGCTGCTTAATAGCGGTGACTGCATACACAGGTTTGACTAATTCAATAAAAATACAATACTAATTGTTCCACTTATGGTGGACAATTTACACTTGACTGAGCAGGTAATGGATACAAGGGTACTGTCAAAGGCATGCCTAACAGTAGAGCGCTGCCATCTTAATCTGGTTCCCTATCCTATTATGGTACCCATTCAAAATTTCGTAGTACGAAGAGGACCAGTCTACTGCTTTCTTGGACTCATGCATATTCATTACAAATAGCCTCTATACCAATGTATATTCATGCGCCTTAGATCAATCTATTGTAAAAAAGCAAGTTTTTAACAGCAGACCGACAAGGAACAATTATTCGTATAGAGTATTAACCCCTGCATTGAATATTTGATAAAATAAAATAGAGATAAATATAATGAATATGCATAGACTCCCGCCAAATAATCACGTAATGAATGAATGAATGGTGTTTTACGGCACGTCGACACATAAATACATCATTTTGTGCATGCATCACATAATGAAATAGTAACAAATATTGCACAGATATATTTGAAGCTAAATTATCACGTGACTAGCGACTATTTCACGTAATAATCGCTTGTCACGTGATAATTAAGCTTCAAATATATCTGTGCAATATTTGCAAATGCTGATGTGCAGGTTTGCAAAATGCCTCCTTTCATATATTTTGACCTGTCTAGATCTTTTTTCTTGCGTTCCTTAAATGCATATGTGTAAAATGTGTGTGTGTATATATGCAGGTGCTCATATGTGTTAATCACGTGACGAAAACATCCGGGGATGCGCTAGAAGGAACCTTTTGCTTGGCAAAATCTTGTAATAATAATGATAGAGTCTTTAAATGGGCGGTTAGTTGTATAATGTTTTTAGTGTTGATTTCAACAATATTTCAGTTATATTGCAACAGTGTCTGCTTGAGACAGTATTCTGAGTGCTGCCACACTGGAGTATCATGCTGCAGACACATGGTATGATACCCCACCCAATCACATTATACTGACACTGGGCAGACCAGATTTAAGCTATCCTCTAAATGCTGTGTGCCAACCTTTCATGCCCAGTTGTTTTATATGATTTAAAGGTACATAATTATATACTCCCTAATTGAGATTAGGTGATTGTAACAAAAACAGGTCCATTGTGTTCTAGACCAAAACAACATATACAGTCAAACCTGTATAAGCAGTCACCTCTATTAGGCAACAACTTGTCTTAAGCAACCACATTGTCTGTTTCCTTTTTCTATGATTAAAGAGCAAAATAACCTGTATTAAGCAACAACCTGTGTTGAAAGTCACTTTTGCTAATTCCCTTGACTGGCTGCTTAAGACAGGTTCCACTGTACACTCATCACAATTGCCCATTGATCTTACAGATCTTACTTTCACCTCTGAAAATGAAAGTACAATACAGCATTTCAGAAGTTAAGCTTATGAAAATGAGGCTTGCATAAATTATGAATTTGGAATAAAACTGTCCAATCATATAAACCTGACCAGTGACTGAGTGAGGACCCCATAGTGCTTTGATCTTTTGAGTAGTCAGTTTGTCTTTCAGCAGATATCTAAACACCTGGGAAACCATTCATTCTTGTACATACTGTGTTATCTGGTCTGCATGAGACCTGATTATACTGTTCCAGGTTGATTGATTGGTTCATTGAATATTTATCTTCATTTTTAGAATACAGTCCTGGACATCTCGTGTATAAATGTTAGTTACATCAATCAGTTTGTCACAAAGTCATATACTTGTACATGTTCATAGTTATTTATAGTGTTGCTCAGTGTGTCAAGTGTGGTCACTATCACTTGACCAATGGTCTGTGGTCAGTTTTTATCTGATCCAATTAATGATTTCCTGCTTTAGGTCATAAGATGACCTTGTTGATTCATTGGAAAAATATGCTGCCTTCATAATTATCCATGTCAGTTTTCATATTTGTTACAAAAGGAAGAAATGTTACCAGATAAGGCCATCCTTAAAAAAAAAGAATCTTTGCCGTGGTCTCAAAGACTCACTCAAAATTACAGCTACCCAAACTTTTTATTGCCTTTTAAAGCGTTTTTTTATGATTTTTGTCCACTTTGTTTAAAATTTCTTTGCAAAATCAAAATCTGACAAGAAAAAAATATGCTACCTACCAACATGAGAGTACTGGATCAGAGCAGAGCAAGCATACATTTTTTAAGGATAGTCTTATGGAGACATTTTCATGTTGGACAAGTGAGTTATTGTATTGCACTGTTGTTAGATCTTGGAATCTTAATATAGAATATCTCAGAATAGCAGTTTTTATGTCCAACCCTTGCCCCTATGCTTTACAGTTTCATTGGATATTGAATTCATTGAGCTGGGTCTGATTAACTCAGTCGTAAGTGTGTCTGTCTGACTGTCAATCCAGGGGTCGTGAGTTCGAATCCCCGCATGGCCACAATCTCCTAGATGATTGATTTTCCTACATTGCATCTCATTATCATTTGTCTTTCACTGCTGATTTAAGTGGGAAAGTTATCAGTTACTTGCATAGGTGAGGTGTGCTTGAGTACTGGTTAACCTTTCAGGATTCCAGGAAACAGTGGTTATGTTAATTGATCCACTCGTAGCCCTCGATGGCAAAAAAGTGATGCTAAATGTTCAATCAATCAATCAATCGGTAAATGAACTCATTGCAGAAATCAAAAAGGAAATTCCCACCTGGTATAAGGAACTTTAACTTGAATGTTGAGTGTGAAAGTCAAGTTACAAAATCAAGTGTTGAGAGTTGAAAAGTGGAGTGTCACAATTCCTATCTTGGACCACCCACCCTCCATGAAACATTCAAAATGGCTGAATTTCGTTTTACTATTTCAGTTCATAGATTAAATGTTTATTTGACCACTGAGAAAAGTATGCAAACATAAATACGTATGTTATATCGATTAGTTTGGATGAGCTCAAACAGGTGCTTGCTTACAAAATCTGCCAATATCAACAATGGTTGTCTCTGTCTCTCTTGGATGAAAACCTTTGGCAACACATGAGAAGTTACAAGTAACAATTCATCAATCTTTATGCAAGTGAACAAGTAAATTACAGAATAAAACAATATGAACTGATTTAAACCAGTTGACTACTAAATTATTAAATTATAACTTCAATTTGATTCTTACTTGTTTTGGCTGGATTTCAAATTTGAATTCTGAGCTTTTGTGAATAGCTTTTGCATTGTTTCCTGGATAGAACCAGAGTACTGGGTGTTGGTTTTGATAGAACCGGAGTACCGGGTGTTGGTTTTGATAGAACCGGATTACTGGGTGTTGGTTTTGATAGAACCGGAGTACCAGGTGTTGGTTTTGATAGAACCGGAGTACTGGGTGTTGGTTTTGATAGAACCGGAGTATAGGATGTTGGTTTTGATAGAACCGGAGTATAGGATGTTGGTTTTGATAGAACCGGAGTACTGAGTGTTGGTTTTGATAGAACTGGAGTACTGGGTGTTGTTTTTGAAAGAACTGGAGTACTGGGAGTTGGTTTTGATGGAACCGGATTACTAGGTGTTGATTTTGATAGAATCGGAGTACTGGGTGTTGGTTTTGATAGAACTGGAGTACTGGGTGTTGGTTTTAATAGAACCAGAGTACTGGGTGTTGGTTTTGATAGAACCAGAGTATACTGAGTTGGTTTTGATAAAACTGGAGTACTGGGTGTTGGTTTGGATAGAACCGGAGTACTGAGTGTTGGTTTGGATAGAATCGGAGTAGTGGGTGTTGGTTTTGATAGAACCGGAGTACTGGGTGTTGGTTTGGATAGAACCGGAGTACTGGGTGTTGGTTTTGATAGAACTGGAGTACTGGGTGTTGGTTTTGATAGAATCGGAGTACTGAGTGTTGGTTTTGATAGAACCGGAGTACTGGGTGTTGGTTTTGATAGAATCGGAGTACTGGGTGTTGGTTTTGATAGAACCAGAGTATAGGATGTTGGTTTTGATAGAACCGGAGTATAGGATGTTGGTTTCGATAGAACCGGAGTACTGGGGGTTGGTTTTGATAAAACCGGAGTACTGGGTGTTGTTTTGATAGAATTGGAGTAGTGGGTGTTGGTTTTGATAAAACCAGAGTATAGGAAGTTGGTTTTGATAGAATCGGAGTACTGGGTGTTGGTGTTGTGGGCTTCAGATCAGGCCTGGATAGAACCGGAGTAGTGGGTGTTGGTTTTGCGGGCATCAGATCAGGCCAGGATTGACCCAGATACCTTGGTGTTAGTGCTCAACACACTATCCATAACACCACTAATTTTAAATAGTTTTGTTAATATCTTGATGTAGTCGCTGAAAAAATCCCAATCAATTGAACACTTTTCTCAACAGGAAATCAAATAATTTCATCAATAAATTATTGCTATTATTTCACTCATTCACATCACACTGACACTTACACTTCTGTGATTTTCTAATAACAATAATTACAATGTAAACAATCTCCTATTACATAGTCCACTTTAAATAATTTGGACAATTAAATCATTTATTTAAATGCTTACACAAAATGCGGAAAGGAATGTAAATTAGAATTGGAGTTCAACAAGAACATATTTGAGAAATGTTGAAGATCTCTAATCTTGGTACGTACATGAAAAGTCTGTAAAGAATATGTAGATTTTGTATGGGTACCAGTTTTTTGTGCTACCGTAAAAACGGCTATTAAATTGTTACATAATAGTTTTATTTTTATTCCATAAATTGTGTTCACGAAATAAATAAAAAACTTTGACTGAGATGAACTCCCATAACACATAGAAAGTATTCCAAAGAATCTGTGGTGAGTGGGTGTAGTGTAACTGAAGATTTTAACAATGCATTAAGATATTTGTCTGATGCTTTAAATGATTTTATTAGATTTATACAGGAGTTCATTTAATAACTGTGAAAACTAATTTTGACTTGGGTATTATTTTAATTCTCAGGTGTCATTACCGCAAAATAAAACAGCTAGTAGTATGGAAGATCATGGAGATTATAATTGGATATCTGTAGGTGGTTGTTGTTGTTGACTTTTCTTCTTCAGATATCAGTATGTAGTTGATGTTTTCGACTTCTCTTCTCCAGAAATAAAAAGATAGTTATTGTTGTTGTCTTCTCTTCTTCAGAAATCAGTAGGTGGCTGATGCTGTTGACTTCTCTTCTCCAGAAATCAGTAGGTGGCTGATGCTGTTGACTTCTCTTCTCCAGAAATCAGTAGGTGGTTGATGCTGTTGACTTCTCTTCTCCAGAAATCAGTAGGTGGCTGATGCTGTTGACTTCTCTTCTCCAGAAATCAGTAGGTGGCTGATGTTGTCTTCCCTACTCCAGAAATCAGTAGGTGGTTGATGCTGTTGACTTCTCTTCTCCAGAAATCAGTAGGTGGCTGATGTTGTCTTCTCTTCTCCAGAAATCAGTAGGTGGCTGATGTTGTCTTCCCTTCTCCAGAAATCAGTAGGTGGCTGATGTTGTCTTCTCTTCTTCAGAAATCAGTAGGTGGCTGATGTTGTCTTCCCTTCTCCAGAGATCAGTAGGTGGCTGATGTTGTCTTCCCTTCTCCAGAAATCAGTAGGTGGCTGATGTTGTCTTCTCTTCTCCAGAAATCAGTAGGTGGCTGATGTTTTCTTCCCTTCTCCAGAAATCAGTAGGTGGCTGATGTTGTCTTCTCTTCTCCAGAAATCAGTAGGTGGCTGATGTTGTCTTCCCTTCTCCAGAAATCAGTAGGTGGCTGATGTTGTATTCTCTTTTCCAGAAATCAGTAGGTGGCTGATGTTGTCTTCCCTTCTCCAGAAATCAGTAGGTAGTTGATGTTGACTTCTCTTCTCCAGAAATCAGTAGGTGGCTGATGTTGTTGACTTCTCTTCTCCAGAAATCAGAAGGTAGTTGATGCTGTTGTCTTCCCTTCTCCAGAAATCAGTAGGTAGTTGTTGTTGTTGTCTTCCCTTCTCCAGAAATCAGTAGGTAGTTGTTGTTGACTTCTCTTCTCCAGAAATCAGTAGGTAGTTGTTGTTGACTTCTCTTCTCCAGAAATCAGTAGGTGGTTGTTGTTGTTTACTTCTCTTCTCCAGAAATCAGTAGGTTGTTGTTGTTGACTTCTCTTCTCCAGAAATCAGTAGGTAGTTGATGTTGTTGACTTCTCTTCTCCAGAAATCAGTAAGTGATTGTTGTTGTTGAATTCTCTTCTCCAGAAATCAGTAGTTGGTTGTTGTTTTTGACTTTTCTTCTCCAGAAATCAGTAGGTAGTTGTTGTTGACTTCTCTTCTCCAGAAATCAGTAGGTGGCTTATGTTGTTGACTTCTCTTCTCCAGAAATCAGTAGGTGGTTGTTGTTGTTGTTGTTGTTGTTGTTGACTTCTCTTCTCCAGAAATCAGTAGGTAGTTGATGTTGTTGACTTTTCTTCTCCAGAAATCAGTAGGTGGTTGTTGTTGTTGAATTCTCTTCTCCAGAAATCAGTAGGTAGCTGATGTTGTTGACTTTTCTTCTCCAGAAATCAGTAGGTGGCTTATGTTGTTGACTTCTCTCCTCCAGAAATCAGTAGGTAGTTGTTGTTGTTGTCTTCTCTTCTCCATAAATCAGTAGGTAGCTGATGTTATTGAATTTTGTCTCAAGGGACCTTTTGTGATCGCCTTTTGTCCATAGTCGTGTGTCGTCCGTCGCGCGTACATAAACAATTGACATTTTTGACTTCTTCTCAAAAACCATATGCTCATTCATAATGAAATGTTGTATGCAGCTTTGGTACCTAAGTGTGAATCAAAAATGTGAATTGCATGGTCCTTACCCCCTTGGGGCCTTGGGGGTGGGGCCAAAACTGTCAAATTTTAGGTAAATTTTAAAAATCTTCTTCCCAATATAGGAAGGTCTGGGAAACAAATGGTGAGCATGATTATGGATGTATATGGGTCCTTTATAACAGTTGTGAATTGCATGTCCCAGGGTCTCGTTGTTTGGCCTTGGAGGTGGGGCCTTGTCGGGGCCTACTGTACTTAATCTTATCTAAGAGAAATTGACAAAAAAATGTTATTTCGTTAACTGAATCCTTATGTGAATGTTTTTTTGATAAATGACTATGCAAAATCAAAATTTGGCAAAAAGAAAAAAAATTAGCTACCTAACCTACACACATGAAAAATACTGGGCCAGAGTCCATCAAACAAATATTTTTAAGTATGGCCCAATTTGATTGTACATGATTGTATTTTGTAAATTTGTATCACCAAGTTGATTGGATTTAGCCCAAAAGCATTCTGTTTGTACCAGTATAGCTGATGGTAGAAAAAAAAGTGACAGAGCTATTGATGTATAATAACGTGGCTATTGCAGATGACAAAATAATGTGTAAGGTGGCATGAGGACATGATGAGATTATGACTGTGTCAGTATACTTGAAGGTCTGGGAACACTAAATTCTGAGATCAAAAGAATTGGATATTCGGAAAAACATTTATTAATCATAATTATTAACTTATCTGCAGATTAATAGTTATTGGATTTAGATGAAATTTATTTGATCTATTTATTGTTATTAATTCTCCAGTAACTGATACCAGAAGCAGTGGGTTAACCTCCACCTTCTAAATGTGTAATGCTTCATAAGGAGATGTATTCCTATCTTTGAAGGTCTTGGAACACTAAATACTGGAAATTCTATAGTTTTAATTGGTTTGAAATATACAAGTGAAAGTATTTGATTTAATAATGTTCAACTTAATATTTTCATCTTCAAAGGAAAATATTAAAAAAATTCTTTCATGGAATCCATGATAAAAATAAGTTGAAATGTACTTATGGGATGAAAGGGAATGATGGAATTGTACTATGTAAACCGTTTAAATGTGAAAATAGCTATGTGAGCCCTTTATCAACGTTAATCTAACCATATGAGACTTTTATTGACAAAAAACAGCTGTGATGAGGCCTTTTTCAATAATAAAAAAAAAGCATTGTAAACCCTTTATCAATGAAAATATAGCCACATTAGCCCTTTATTGATGAAAATATAACCACATTAGCCCTTTATTGATGAAATATAAACATATTAGCCCTTAATTTATGAAAATGTAGCCATATCAATCTACATGCTGCCCAAACATTTTTTTGTTTTCAAATAAAAAACAACTCCCCCCCCCCCCCCCCCCACCTTTAAGAACAATTTGAATGATAATCTAGCAATAAATCATTAATCTATAATGGTGTTATCTCTTTAAGCTTAGTAGTTGGGGTGGGGGTATTGGGGGGGAGGGGGGGGGGGGGAGGGTCAGGTTAGCATACATGGTATGTCTTGTGGTGGAAAACAATAAACAGTCCTACTGAAGATTGAAGATAAAAGATAAGAAAAATCAAATATTTTGAAGGAGGTGCGTGTATATATATTCACACACAGCTGATAATCTTGATCACACATAGGTATTAATCTTGATCACACACAGCCGATAATCTTAATTACACAGCTGATATTCTTGATCACACAGCCGATAATCTTGATCACACCTAGCTGATAATCTTGATCACACAGCCGATAATCTTGATCACACAGCTGATAATTTTGATCACAAACAGCCGATAATCTTGATCACACAGCTGATAATCTTGATCACACAGCTGATCATTTTGATCACACAGCTGATCATTTTGATCACAAACAGCCGATAATCTTGATCACTAAGCTGATAATCTTGATCACACAGCTGATCATTTTGATCACAAACAGCCGATAATCTTGATCACACAGCTGATAATCTTGATCACACAGCCAATAATCTTGATCACACAGGCGTTAACCTTTATCACAGGAAGCCAATAATCTTAATCAGACCCAGCTGATTATCTTGATCACACAGCCAATAATCTCAATCACACAGCTGATAATCTTGATCACACCCAGCTGATTATCTTGATCACACAGCCAATAATCTCGATCACACAGCTGATAATCTTGATCACACCCAGCCGATAATTTTGATCACACACAGTCGATAATCTTGATCACACAGCAGATAATCTTGATCATACAGCTGATAATCGTGGTCACACAGCCAATAATCTTGACCACTCAGCCAATAATTTTGATCACACATTCGATAATCTTGATCACACAGCTAATAATTTTGATCACACAGCAAGTAATTTTAAACACAGCCAATAATCTTGATCACACAGCTAATAATCTTGATCACACAGCAAGTAATCTTGATTGCATAGCAAATAATCTTGATCACACACAGCCTATAATCTTGATCACACAGCTGAAAAATTTGATCACACCCAACCGATTATCTTGATCACACAGCTGATAATCTTGATCACACCAAGCTGATAATCTTGATCACACAGCCGATGATCTTGATGACACCCAGCTGATAATCTTGATCACACAACCGATAATCTTGATCAAACCCAGCTAATAATCTTGATCACACAGCCGATAATCTTGATCATACAGCCAATAATCTTGACCACACAGCTGATAATCTTGATCACACAACCGATAATCTTGATCACACCTAGCATAATCTTGATCACACAGCTGATAATTTTGATCACACAACCGATAATCTTGATCACACCCAGCATAATCTCGATCACACAGCTGATAATCTTGATCACACAACCAATAATCTTGATTACACCCAGCTGATCATTTTGATCACACAACCGATAATCTTGATCACACCCAGCATAATCTTGATCACACAGCTGATAATCTTGATCACACAACCGATAATCTTGATTACACCCAGCATAATCTTGATCACACAGCTGATAATCTTGATCACACAACTGATAATCTTGATTACACCCAGCATAATCTTGATCACACAGCTGATAATCTTGATCACACAACTGATAATCTTGATTACACCCAGCTGATAATCTCGATCACACAGCTGATAATCTTGATCACACAACCGATAATCTTGATTACACCCAGCTGATCATCGTGATCACACAGCTGATAATCTTCATCACACAACGGATAATCTTGATCACACACAGCCCAGTCGATAATCTTGATAACACAGCCGATAATCTTGATCACACAGCCGATATTGTTGATTCTGTGTTGAATTGAGAATTGCTTTGGTGGCATAGAGACTCTTGGAATGATGTGGTGTTTTTGTAATCATTTACCAACTGTCCGTTATGTGACTGTGACAATGTTTTATGTACCAGTAAACTGATCAATACAACCGTTCCAGCAGGGTTTACTTGATATAGAATTTCAGACAAAAATGACGGAAGTTCTGAATTATCGTAATTTTTAAATTTGAAGACAATTTAGAAATGGTAAATCTGTTTCATCCCATGTGCAGCAACTTTTGTAAATAAAGTTAACTCTGTTCAGAACAAATCGATTGCCAATAGGCTTGAATAAGACGATGTGATTAAATAAACTCTCATTGATTACTAACAAACATGCATGTATGCAGTTATTGGTGAAGAAGAAATCGTAACTTACAGTGTGTTTACAGTGTGTTTACCTGCTTCAAGGACAGCAGCTGTGGTCTAGTGGTCCGCTTCCCATGCTGAAGGTTGTGGAATGATCCCCAGCTGGGCCATACCAGACTGTAGTACTAGAAGCTTCCTTGCTTAACGCTCGGAATTTAAAGGATAATTTTAGGTATTGGCTGGTGTCAGTAGAATGTGACTGGGTGGGGTATTATATTATGTGTCTGTGGCATGAAACTCCAATGGGGATACTGTTTCAAGTAGACACCATGGGGAGATACCTGAAAAAAAAATTGAAAACGACACTCAACATCAAACAACAACAACCTGCTTCCAGAGTTTGTCAGGCTTTTTTCCATTTTTCTTCCTTCTGCATGTTACGGCAAAATTTCTCATATCAAGCATTTGAGGTGGCCTCGAGTTGGTAACCTCAATGATGGACAATAAAATTTTGATCTTTAGTCAGTGCTATGGACCACTCAGCCAGGGAGGACCCTGTCAGAATGGTATAGTCTATAAGAATCTTACATGAGTTTGAGGTTCGAATAGAAAATTCCGTTCCATGGGATAACTGTTTTAGTCTTGAACATGGCTCTGCTGAGTTCCCATGAAAACAGTTAACCCAAATGAAGGAATTTTCCATCCGAACCGAAAAGGCCATGAATGATTCTTTTTCTTGCATACCAAAGATATTATCTTAGTATTTAAACTTGTTTTATCATTATATTTTAACAACAGTCGCTTATATGTCATATATGTTTTACGTTACGCCATAAATGAGCTTAACATCATAGCGCAAGAATTTCAACTTGGCCCTAGGGTGAGAAATATCTCACCCCATTGAAAATGCAGATATCCTTATCCGGTGTGCAAAAATAGTCTATCCCAGTCCCTGATCTCTCTCAAATCAGGTCTGTTAAATCCAAATGAAAAAGCAGGGAATTCTATGCCTGTCCCACAATTCATAGCTATTCAACACTTACCAATTTATGACATCATTGAACTTTCACTGAAACAACTGACCAATCAGCATTCTCAAATCTCACTGCTTTGGGATGGACCCAAGCAGGGAGAGCTGGTTATGTTCTACATTCTAGGTATAGTCTAAATAAAACGATGGTTGAATGGCTCATATTGGGACATCTTACTTGTCGTGACCTCCAACGTAGAATTTTACAATTTTGAAAGCTGTTGCAACATTCATCAATATATTATAATCAACTCTTATATGTCACATGTGTATGGTAAATATTGTCTTTTTACTAGAGCAGTATATAAATCAATGTGAAAAGTAGTACTTCTTGGTCATTCACTTGCAGCAGAAGTTTGTGTCACATGAGCTTGGTTTGAAATCTTTTCTGGTCAAGAACATTGTCAGTCTTCCAAGAAATCAATTGACTTGATATTTGTACGCATTTTAACTTAATTTTGGCAGATTGTTTTAGGACTTGATAATCATGGTATCACCTGATTGTGCAGAAAAACATCTGCAGTTCTATTCTATTCAGTTCTGTTCTGTTCTATTCAGGTCTTTCATGATCAGGTACCTCTCACTGCTGAGGAGCCGGGTTTCAGCCCAGGTTGATCCAATGAAAAGTATTTTGATCAGAATTTGTCAGTTACATGTGAAAATACGGCGGTTCCATCTCTGGTTCATTCTCAGGTATTTTTTACCTCTAATCCTGATTGCCATTTATGTAGGTAAACAGTCCTTCAATGTGTGAAGAAAGTGCATCAAACACAGTTCTTCTTCTTCTCTGCCCAACCGCAGAGGTGGTCTAGGGGTAGAGCGTCAGCCTCACATGTGGAAGGTCATTGGTTTGATTCTCGGCTGGGTCATACCAAAGACTTGAAAAATGGTACTAGAAGATTCCTCGCTTGGTGCTCAGCATTATGAGGATAGTTCTAGGTCTGGTTGGCCTGGTTTCAGTTAACTGTGACTGTGGTCGGGGTATCATACCATGTGTCTGTGGCAGCATTTAGAATACTGTCTCAAGTAAACACTGGTGCTAAACACCAACCAACCAACCAACCAACCAACCAACCAACCAACCAACCAACCAACCAACCAACCAACCAACCAACCAACCAAACAAACAAACAAACAAACAAACAAACAAACAACCAACCAACCAAACAACCAACCAACCAACCCTCTCAGCCTACTCGTCTGGAGTTGACTATGAATTGGGGAGTTAAAGATTTTCGTTTTTAAGATTGCATTTTTATTGGAGTGAAGTGACTGAAGTATAGGTAAACCACCTCTTGAAAGTATTCAGGTAATGAAGGTAAAGGAATGTCTATACATACCTAGTCTGACATTTAGGATTAATTATTGTACAAGTCCGACTAGAATGGGACCATTGTGCTTACTTTAAACACAATCGAAACTATGATAATTTGAATAGTTTTGCAAAAGTGAGGTCAGTGTACACATAATATACAGAGATTTGGGAAGATATATAGTGTAGATCTATGGAATGGGAAATGGAATTTCTTTGTAAATAGATAATTTTTGACATTTATGTTTTGTTTTATCAAGAAAAAAACCCAAACAATTTGGAGCTGGTATTATGTAGTGGAATGTTGCAAACAAGGCAATACTATTTCTTTTTTAATTTTTACCTGATTTCTTAGATAAGAAAAATAAAGTACAATTTTAAAATTTTGTTGAAGATTTTAACTGAAAATGAAATAATTCAATACACTATTTTATAATTATAGTAGGTAACATGATTTGAACTGGCTTATTCTGCAATATTCTTATCTTCATTATATTTTTCACTATTTTTTTTTTTTCGGCATTGTTCCCATCAAATTTGTCATCCATTTACAGAGGCGTACTATCCATGTTTTCATACATTTCAATCACTGCTGTCTCTATTATGGTCATGTACTTTGTCAACAACATTGTCATCAACTTATCCATCTACATTGTCATGAACATTTTCCATTTTCCATTATCATCAACATTGTCATTTACATTGCCACTTACATTGTCATAAACTTATCCATCTACAAAGTCATCTGCATTGTCATCAACACTGTCAATTACATTGACATCAACTAATCCATCTGCACTGCCATCAACTTATCCATCTACATTATAATCAACTTATCCATCTACATTGTTGTCAACTTATCCATCTACATTGTTGTCAACTTATCCATCTACATTATCATCAACTTATCCATCTACATTGTTGTCAACTTATCCATCTACATTATCATCAACTTATCAGTCTACATTGTAATCAACTTGTCGATCTACATTGTTGTCAACTTACCCATCTACATAATCATCAACATATCCATCTACATTGTCATCAACTTATCCACCTACATTGTCATCGACTTATCCTTCTATATTGTCATAAACTATCCATCTACATTGCCATCTACATTGTCATCAACATCGTCATTTACATTGTCATCAACTTATCCATCTACATTGTCATCAATTTATCCATCTACATTGTCATCAACTTATCTATCTACATTATCATCTAAATTGTCATTTACATTGTCCTCAATTTATCCATCTACATTGTCATCACATATGTCATCAACATATCCATTTACATTGTCATAAACATCGTCATCTACATTGTCATCTATATCTCTGTCTACATTGTTATCTTCATCTCCCTCTTCATTATCATCTACATCTCTATGTCATTAGCGTCTTCATATAGATTGTCATTAACTTGTTCATCTACATTGTTATCAACTTGTCCATCTCCATGTCATTAACATCTCCATATAGATTGTCATCAACTTGTCCATCTACATTGTCATCAACTTATCCATCTACATTGTTATCAACATATCAATCTAGATTTGCCTCTATATCTCCATCTACATTGTCATCATCTTATCCATCTTCATGTCATTAGCGTCTCTATAAAGATTGTCATCAACTTGTCCATCTACGTTGTCATCAACTTATCCATCTACATTGTTATCAACATATCCATCTAGATTGTCCTCTACATCTTCATCTACATTGTCATCATATCTTCATCTATATTATCATCTACATTCTCATCTACATTCTCATCTACATTCTCATCTTCATCTCCATTTACATTGTCATCTGCATCTCCATCTACATTGTCATCAACATTCCATCTACATTCTCATCAATAACTTCGTTTATATTATCAACATTCCCATCTTTATTGCCAACAACATCTCCATCTTCATTTCATCAACCTTTCAAGGATCCCAGGAAACGCTGGTGAGGTAAACTGATTGTCTGTTACTCTTTAATTTCATAAAAAAAAACGAAAAAACATTTCAACAAAGAAAACATTTTGTTATTACTGCTTCAAAGTGCTTATAATTACTGTTGTAAACAACAATTATAAAAATGCTAATTATAGAAGTACTAATTATAACGTATCACCTACAACTATAAATATCGCATATTATTATTATTATTATTACAACAATAGTTTCACCAGCACTTATGTCTGGATCGGTATCCATTTAGTCCTATTTAGAGTGAACTTTTAGCTTACCTTTGGCATGTTGTACTGTTTTCTATGCAAATATACATTTTGTGATATAGTATACAAATACACCAGGGGGACTCTAGCACTAATGAAAAAGAGATGCTTGCATGCATATGCATGGAATGATTGTATTACAGAGTTTTTCATGTAAAACGGATGTATCTATGAATGTAGATATAGAGGGAATTGCAACAGTTCTGCGTTCAACCCTGTGACATCTTGTCTTAATTGACCAGAATTCAATGTCTGTTGTATTTGTTACATATTGGTGTTCTAGATACTTAGAAATCTGAGACAATCTTCATAATGTATATATAAAGTCAGGCCAGTTAGCTTAGTTGGTAGTGTGTCTGACTATCAAATCTGGGGTCGTGAGTTCCAATCCCCGCTCAGCCAGTCTCCTTGATGATTGATATATAACATTGCATCCCAGTCTCGTTTGTCTGTCACTGCCGATTCAAGTGGGAAAGTTATTAGTTATATGCAGAGATGGGTGTGCTTGAGTATTAGTTGACCCTCAAGTATCCCAGGATGACAGTTAACTCTCGATGGTATAAAAATGACGCTATAGAATCAAACAAACAAACCAAACTTTAAAAATCAGAATAAAATTAAAATGGAATGTATCGGGATTTTTTAAAACTTTGATAATTGACTAAAAACTTTTTTTCCCTATATATCATGCCAACATACACTCACTGAACCTGTATTGCCAAAGGATATCTATTTAAACATGCCAAATTAATCTATTATCAAAAGGATTTCCTAGTAAAAATTGTTACATCTTAGAAAAAGTCTGAATGATGTGAAGGTCGTCAAACAGTATTTAAATGCTGTATTTTTAGACTGGGGATTTTGTTTCAAGTTTACCACTCCAATTCAAATTTTGATTTTTGTCCCTGTTTTGATGAATTTGACATACAAAACCATTCGGATTTTATTTATCAATGATAATGAGATGCTTTTCATCCATTTTGATAAAAAAAATTTAAGACACTTGTGTTTTTTTCTGATATATAGCCTTTAATGTCTAAAAAATAAAATTAAGTTTAAAATGAATGTAAAGCATTTAATTACCATTTGATTAAATTGCGAATGATTTGGATTTTCAAAACTGTCAAAGATGACAAGAATGAAAATTTTATTCAGAATGTTGAAATTGAAAGAGAATCTCTATTATCACGCACACATTGTTTGTTTGTCTTGTCTTGTGGCATTGTGTCTCCTCTTGTCTTGTCTCATCTTTTCCTGTTCTGTCTTGTTTCATCTTGTTTCATCTAATGTCATACCATCTTCTCCTGTTTTATGTTGTCTTATCTCATCTTGTCTATTGTCTCATCTTGTCCTGTAATGTCTTGATCCATCTTATCTTGTCCTGTCTTGTGTCATCTCATCTGGTCTCAACTAATCTTGTCTCATCTCATCTGGTCTCATCTAATCTTGTCACATCTGGTCTCATCTCATCTGGTCTCAACTAAGCTTGTTCAATCTCAGCTTGTCTCTCTCGTCTCATTTCATTTTGTCTCATCTCATCTGGTTTCTTCTCAGCTTGTCTCATCTAATCTCATATCAGCTTGTCACATCTCAGCTTGTCATGTTTTGTCTAATCTCAGTTTGTCTCATCTCAGCTTGTCATGTTTTGTCTAATCTCAGCTTGTCTCATACCATCTTATCATGTTTTGTCATATCTCAGCTTGTCTCATCTCATCTCATCTCAGCTTATATCATCTCATCTTGTCTCATCTTGTTTAATATCATCTTGTCCCATTTCATTTTCTCATCTCATCTGGTCTCATCTTGTCTTGTTTCAGCTTGTCTCATCTCATCTTATCTAATCTCATATAATCTCATTGTCTCATTTCAGCTTCTCTCATCTCTTCTTGTCTTATCTTATCTTGTCACATCTTATCTCATCTCATCTAATAATATCTCATCTTGTTTCATCTCAGCTTGTCTCATCTCATCTTGTCTCATCTCAGCTTGTCTCATATTGTCACATTTCAGCTTGTCTCATCTCATCTTGTCTCATCTCAGCTTACCTCATCTCATCTTGTCTCATCTCATCTAATATCATCTTGTCTAATTTCAGCTTATCTCATCTCACCTTGTCTTATATCATCTTGTCTAATCTCATCTGGTGTCATCTCATCTTGTCATATTTTGTTTCATCTCGTTTTGTCTCATATCAGCTTGTCATGTTATGTCTTGATCCATCTTATCTTGTCCTGTCTTGTGTCATCTCATCTTGTGGCATTTTCTCTCATCTCATTTTGACTCATCTCATCGTATTTCATCTCAGCTTGTTTCATCTCATCTGGTTTCATCTCATCTCATCTTGTCATGTTTTGTTTCAACTCATATTGTCCTGTTATGTCTTGCTCCACTAATCTTGTCCTGTCTTGTCTCATCTCGTCTTGTCCTGTTTAGTCTTGTTTTATCTTGTCTAATCTTGTTTTGTCTTACACTGTATCTACGTTCATTTGTTTCATTTCATCTCATCTCTTATTGTCTTATCTCATTGTTTCCTGTATAATCCCACCTTATCTCACATCTCATTTCATCATGTGTATTATCTCATTTTATATATATGTATAAATAGAATTTAACTTCTCACAAATCTCACATGAAATACCAGCTTATTCAAGATCCTGTAATTATTGCTAGACCGTTCTCATTATAAACGCATATATAGTATGGGAACTTCAGAGTTCACAGATTCATACCCACTAATTATAATATCTACATAATTGCAACAGGGTTTTGACACCATTACACATATATTAAATGGGGTAGAAAATATATTCATGGATGAAATTGATTTGATGGTATTAGCATAAAAGTTGTCTTGTTGAAAGGAGACCTCATTGACGAATAGAAGAGTAGTTGATCAGTTTCAAATCTATGTCAGTCAATGGCAATAGTAGAAGAATACCTATCATAGTCAATGTCAGTGATAGTAGATTTATCTATCATAGTCAATGTCAGTGATATTAGATTTATCTATTATAGGCAATGTCAGTGATAGTAGATTTATCTATCATAGTCAATGTCAGTGATAGTAGATTTATATTTCCTAGTCCGTGGTCAGTGATAGTAGATTTATCTATCATAGTCAATGGTCGTTGTAGTAGATTAATCTATTATAATTAATGATCAGTTGTAATAAGTAGATGAATCCATTACAGCCCATGGTCAGTGGTAGTAGTCAAATGGAGTCAATGGTCAATTGGAGTTGATAGTCAAATGGAGTCAATGGTTAATTGGAGTTGATAGTCAAATTGAGTCAATGATCAGTTGGATTTGATAGTCAAATCAAGCCAATAATCAATTGAATTTGATTGTCAAATGGAGTCAATGGTCAATTGGAGTTGACAGTCAAATGGAGTCAATGGTCAATTGGAGTTGATAGTCAAGTGATGTCGTTGGTCAATTGGAGTTGACAGTCAAATGGAGCCAATAATCAAATGAATTTGATAGTCAAATAAATTGGTCAAATGGAGCCAATGACCAATTGGAGTTGACAGTCAAATGGAGTCAATAATCAATTGAATTTGATATCAGTTGAAGTTGAGTCAATTGGAGCCAAAAATCAATTGAATTTGATAGTCAAATTGAGTTAATGATCAATTGGAGTTGATAGTCAAATGGAGTCAATGACCAATTGGAGATGATTGTCAAATGGAGCCAATAATCAATTGAATTTGATAGTTAAATTGAGTCAATGATCAGGAGTTGATAATCAAATTGAGCCAATGACCAATTTGGAGTTGATAGTTAAATGGAGCCAATGATCAGGAGTTGATAGTCAAATGGAGCCAATGACCATTTTGGAGTTGATAGTTAAATGGAGCCAATCACCTATTGGAGTTGATAGTTAAATGAAGCCAATGACCATTTTGGAGTTGATAGTTAAATGGAGCCAATGATCAGGAGTTGATAGTCAAATGAAGCCAATCACCTATTGGAGTTGATAGTTAAATGGAGCTATAGATCAGGAGTTGATAGTCAAATGGAGTCAATCACCGTTTGGAGTTGATAGTTAAATGAAGCCAATGATCAGGAGTTGATAGTCAAATGGAGCCAATCACCTATTGGAGTTGATAGTCAGATGGAGCCAATGATAAGTTGGAGTTGATTGTCAAATGGAGCCAATGATCAGTTGGAGTTGATAGTCAGATGGAGCCAATGAGCAGTTGGAGTTGATAGTCAAATGGAGCCAATGATCAGTTGATAGTTAGATTAAGCCAATGATTAGTTGATAGTCAAATGGAGCCATAATCAGTTGGAGTTGGTAGTTAGATGGAGCCAATGAGCAGTTGAAGTTGATAGTCAGATGGAGCCAATGATCAGTTGGAGCTGATAGTCAAATGGAGCCATAATCAGTTGGAGTTGATAGTCAGATGGAGCCAATGAGCAGTTGGAGTTGATAGTCAGATGGAGCCAATGATCAGTTGGAGTTGAATAGTCAGATGGAGCCAATGACCAATTGGAGTTGATAGTCAGATGGAGCCAATGATCAGTTGAATAGTCAAATGGAGCCATAATCAGTTGAATAGTCAATGGAACCAATGATCAGTTAAATAGTTAGATGGAACCAATGATCAGTTGATAGTTAGATTGAGCCAATGATTAGTTTATAGTCAAAGAGAGCCAATGATCAGTTGAATAGTCAATGGAACCAATGATCAGTTGAATAGTTAGATGGAACCAATGATCAGTTGAATAGTTAGATGGAACCAATGATCAGTTGATAGTTAGATGGAACCAATGATCAGTTGATAGTTAGATTGAGCCAATGATCAGTTGAATAGTTAGATGGAACCAATGATCAGTTGAATAGTTAGATGGAACCAATGATCAGTTGATAGTTAGATGGAGCCAATGATTAGTTGAATAGTCAGATGGAGCCAATGATCAGTTGAATAGTCAATGGAACCAATGACCAGTTGAATAGTTAGATGGAGCCAATGATCAGTTGAATAGTTAGATGGAACCAATGATCAGTTGAATAGTCAAATGGAGCCAATGATCAGTTGAATAGTCAATGGTACCAATGATCAGTTGAATAGTTAGATGGAGCCAATGATCAGTTGAATAGTTAGATGGAACCAATGATCAGTTGAATAGTTAGATGGAACCAATAATCAGTTGATAGTTAGATTGAGCCAATGATTTGTTGATAGTCAAATGGAGCCAATGATCAGTTGGAGTTGAATAGTCAGATGGAGCCAATGCCCAATTGGAGTTGATAGTCAGATGGAGCCAATGATCAGTTGAATAGTCAAATGGAGCCAATGATCAGTTGAATCAGTTGAATAGTCAATGGAACCAATGGTCAGTTGAATAGTTAGATGGAGCCAATGATTAGTTGAATAGTCAGATGGAGCCAATGATTAGTTGATAGTAAAATGGAGCCATTGATCAGTTGGAGCTGATAGTCAAATGGAGCCAATGATCAGTTGGAGTTGAATAGTCAGATGGAGCCAATGATCAGTTGAATAGTCAGATGGAACCAATGATCAGTTGAATAGTCAGATGGAGCCAATGATTAGTTGATAGTCAAATGGAGCCATTGATCAGTTGGAGTTGATAGTCAAATGGAGCCATTGATCAGTTGGAGTTGATAGTCAAATGAAGCCAATGATCAGTTGGAGTTGAATAGTCAGATGGAGCCAATGATCAGTTGGAGTTGAATAGTCAAATGGAGCCATTGATCAGTTGGAGCTGATAGTCAAATGGAGCCAATGATCAGTTGGAGTTGAATAGTCAGATGGAGCCAATGATTAGTTGAATAGTCAGATGGAACCAGTGATCAGTTGAATAGTCAGATGGAGCCAATGATTAGTTGATTGTCAAATGGAGCCATTGATCAGTTGGAGCTGATAGTCAAATGGAGCCAATGATCAGTTGGAGTTGAATAGTCAGATGGAGCCAATGATCAGTTGAATAGTCAGATGGAACCAATGATCAGTTGAATAGTCAGATGGAGCCAATGATTAGTTGATAGTCAAATGGAGCCATTGATCAGTTGGAGTTGATAGTCAAATGGTGCCAATGATCAGTTGGAGTTGAATAGTCTGATGGAGCCAATGATCAGTTGATAGTTAGATTGAGCCAATGATTAGTTGATAGTCAAATGGAGCCAATGATCAGTTGGAGTTGAATAGTCAGATGGAGCCAATGATCAGTTGAATAGTCAGATGGAACCAATGATCAGTTGAATAGTCAGATGGAGCCAATGATTAGTTGATAGTCAAATGGAGCCAATGATCAGTTGGAGTTGAATAGTCAGATGGAGCCAATGATCAGTTGAATAGTCAGATGGAACCAATGATCAGTTGAATAGTCAGATGGACATCATCGTTAACTTAATCTCTGCAAGTTTCAGCAAAACTTATAAGATCAATCTTGGCCCACTCCCTCAACAGCTGATACTCGAGAGAGTGTTCTCGAGGTTATTAAAGACATGCAGTTCAACAAATTATAAGTATATCTCTTTTACATCCATGTTTATGTGACCCTTGAGTTGTAATTTAATGGGGAAAAAACATTTGATATTTTTATCAATAAGAATTGCTAAGAGTTGTAGGGCTTCATATAAAGGTCAAACAGTAAAATAATTAAAACAGACTAGGATCAATTTAATATATAGCTCATCCCAACTGGCACTTTGACCTAGATATATTTATTAGGTCAATTAGATACTATATATTCAATCTTGTGGAGAAATAAATGTGATAAATGGCTATACCTCTTGTAGTATAAATGTGTAATTATTATTTGACAGCGAGAAGTTGTTGAGTTTTATGGGAGTAATATTTGTAATTTCATTTGTGTTTGTACCATAAATGTGCCCCATATTGCAAAGAACATTGTTTGAATACCTCTAATTCAGTCGTGTAAACTGGGAAAGGGAGAGAACTCAGCAGAACACTTTTGTTTGTTTCATTATTTACAATTCTTTTTTTGTCTTTATTTTTGACAATGTTGCTTTAAGGTAGGTGTCGGCTAAAAATGGATGGAATTATATTCATGCTAATGAGTTCAAAGTTCAGATTGTGATGTAAGCTCTGAGCTCTTGTGAATGACTCTCAAGTTCAGTTTCTGGGTAATATTAGAAGTTGGTGTTTTTTGGAGAAGTACACTTGGGTCCTGTTACAATGCAGTCTGATAAAACACAAAACTCGTTATACATGGTTTGTCTATGGCTCCCAAATTTAAAATTGATATTCTCAACCAAATCTATTAAAATATGGCAGTATTATAATCGATGAATTAATAAAAAATCTCTACTAAATCACTAAGTGTTTGCCCACTTGTAATATTTTTCCAAACTGTGACCATGTATTTGTGCATGAATTACACCTTGATTATTCAGACTGATAACAACTTATTGTTATAAATAACATTGCTGTTAATAGATTTTCGGCAATAAACAGTGGTCTGTCATATTTATCACACACTGTCATGTGTTTGTTTATGATACTTTGACCGGATAAAGTATTGCCAAATAGTATAGCATAGTGCACCTTCGGGTATTTATAACGCAGTTCCGTGTATATCACAGTTTCATTCCGTGGAACCAGGCAACCACGTTATAACGGGACCCGAGTGTAATTGGATCTATTCTGCTATCCTTATTGTTATTCCACTGATCTTCTGTTTAGACTTTATAGCATGAATATTGCATTTGTGAAGACCAACATCAAATAAGTTCAATGATATCAATTCCACTGTGTTTTTTTTTTTTATGAGTTAAAAAAATGCTGTTATTGATTTATTACAAACCTACCATAAATGCTGTCTTGTAAGAAGCTGAATTTTCATACCATGAAAGATATCGAACTATGAACTCTGACCTGACACGAACTCTGACCTGACACTTGTGTATGTTGTATGAACCAGTTGATAAATTCCCCAGGAAATGTTTCACTGCAACATTTATAACTTAATGATTTCCGGTTCCAAAAATGAACACACTTAAATAAACTTCATTAATGCAAAGATGGGCTCAGTCAGCTGAGTTGGTACCGCATCTGACTCAATCCAGGGGTCATGCATTCAACTCCCCACCCAGCCATAGTCTCCATGATGATAAATATATGACATTGAATCTCATTGTCATTCTTTTACACTGCTGCTTCAAGTGGGAAAGTTATAAGTTTTTCGAGGAGATGGGTGTGCTCGAGTACTGGTTAACCTTCCAGGATCCCAGAAAAGGTGGTTAGGTTAGCTATTGATGGCATAATAATGATGCTAAATATTAACACATCATCAATGCAAATTTTTGTGTGATTATTTTTTTCTAAAGCTTCACTAGTCTATAAGTGGATTTTTTGTGGAGGACTTAAAAAAATGTATGCATACATTGCATGAGAATCCATTTCATTGACACAAAAAAGTAGTTTGTTTCAGGCTAAAATATAGTGAAATGAAATAGTAAACTAACAATGGGAAAACCGTAATGCAGTAAATATTCAAATGAAGACAAAGGGGCAGAGGTTAATATGAATTAATGCATCTGTCAGCTTCTTCACCTACCGGAATGTAGGGTGGGGTTTTCAGACCCATGGCACTTAGACACATTTCAAAATTGGTTGTCCATTTCCCATCCGCAGGAAGTACACCTGCTGTCAGTGTCTGTCTTATCCCTCCCTGCACCACCAACATTTATAAATGCATAAATGCAATACTAAATGATGCCAGTCAAGGTGAGTGCGACTGCTTGAACTCCCATAAAGTACAGAATGTGGACATTTTAATTCCAGGTCCTGAAGGAGACAATAGTTAAGCACACTTTATCAGCACACTTAAGATATTCCGGTTTTGCAATATTTCAAGACTTCAGACCTTATGGCACCAGCCATACTGTTTGTCAACATTTCTAAATCTTATGTTTGATGCAAAATATCAACAGTCGGTTGCCAAAACCAATAATGCATTTCAATTTTCTGCTACAATGCAGTTTATGGCAATTTAAAGCATTCAATGCCAAGCGTTCCTTGAGGGAGTGATTAGCGTTGAGGCAGAGATGGCTAGTGGATTGTTTCAATTTTAACTTACCGTGCAAGATCAGAGTTGGTACTAATAAGTGATATCTTATTGTTTTATTTATTGGTTTATCTGGAGCCAGTCGGTACAGCAGTTTGTGGGCTAGTACAGCATTGTATTTGACAGTACAGTATTTGTGTCGGCAATTACAGCTTCATATTTGATAGTACGGCATTTGTGTCAGCAATTACAGCTTTGTTTTTGATAGAACAGCATTTGTGTCAGCACCAACAGCTTTGTATTTGATAGTACAGCATTGTGTCAGCAATTACAGTTTTGTATTTGACAGTACAGCATTGTGTCAGCAATTACTGGTTTGTATTAGACAGTACTGCATTGTGTCAGCAATTACTGCTTCATATTTGACAGTACAATATTGTGTCAAGAAATTAAATCTTTGTATTTGATAGTACAGCATTATGTCAGCAAGTACAGCTTTGTATTTGATAGTACAGTATTGTGTCAAGAAATTAAATCTTTGTATTTAACAGTACAGCATTTGTGTGGGCAATTATAGCTTCGTATTTGATAGTACAGCATTTGTGTCAGCAGTTACAGCTTTGTTTTTGATAGTACAGCAATTGTGTCAGCACTTACAGCTTTGTATTTGATAGTACAGTATTGTGTCAGCAATAACAGCTTTGTATTTGATAGTATAGCATTGTGTCAGCAATTACAGCTTTGTATTTGACAATACAATATTGTGTCAAGAAATTAGATATTTGAATTTGATAGTACAGCATTATATCAGCAAGTACAGCTGTGTATTTGATAGTACAGCATTTTGTCAGTAAGTACAGCTTTGTATTTGACAATACAGCATTGTGTCAGTAATTACTGCTTTGTATTGGACAGTACAGCATTGTGTCAGCAATTACTGCTTCATATTTGACAGTACAATATTGTGTCAAGAAATTAAATCTTTGTTTTTGATAGTATAGCATTATGTCAGCAAGTACAGCTTTGTATTTGATAGTACAGTATTGTGTCAGCAAGTACAGATTTGTATTTGACAGTACAGCATTGTGTCAGTAATTACTGCTTTGTATTGGACAGTACAATATTGTGTCAGCAATTACTGCTTCATATTTGACAGTACAATATTGTGTCAAGAAATTAAATCTTTGTATTTGATAGTACAGCATTATGTCAGCAAGTACAGTTTTGAATTTGTCAGCACAGCTTTGTATTTGACAGTTCATCATTGTGTCAGCAATTACAGCCTTGTATTTGTCAGCACAGCATGTATTTGACAGTACAACATTGTATCAACAAGTACAGTTTTGTATTTGTCAGCACGGCATTATGTCAGCAAATACAGTTTTGTATTTGACACCACAGCATTGTATTTGACAGTACAACATTATATCAGCAAGTGCAGTTTTGTATTTGCCAGTGAAGCATTATGTAAGCAGTTTTGAATTGGGCTACAAAATTGTGTCAGCAATTAAGCTTTGTATTTGACAGTACAACATTATGCCAGCAGTTTTGTTTTTGATAGTACAGCATTGTATTTTACAGTACAGCATTGTGTCAGCAAATACAGCTTTGTATTAGACAGTGCATTATTGTATTTGATAGTACATCATTGTGTAGGCAAATACAGTTTTGTATTAGACATTGCATCATTATATTTGACAGTACATCATTGTATCAGCATGTACAGCTTTATTTTTGACAGAACAGCATTGTTTTTGACAGCACAGCTTTGTATTTGACAGTACAGCTTTGTATTTGACAGTGCATCATTGTATTTGACACCACAGAATTGTCAGACAGTATGTCTGCTGTCATACGATACTGTCTGACAATGCTGTACTGTTTGGATTGAACTAGTTCTGAGTGATGTTTTTGAAAGGCCATTGGGTCAAGTAAAAACCTAACAGGCGGGAGTGACCAAACACTGCATGAGTGGTATTCACTGCACTACCACTAGGTCTACTCACAGTTTGGTTAATTTTTATATTGTTTAGTTCTTAACAAAAAGTCTTCTTATCTCTCACCTCAATTTCTAAAAAATATCGTAATGTTCCAAAAAAAAAGATAAAAAGAGTAGAATCGAAACTTAAGAAGTTGTCAGAATGGAGTTGAACAACACAATTCCTGTAGAATTTGTGACTCTAAATACCTGGCTTTATGATTTTTCTGAGATATAAACAATTGTTATAGAATCTGTGTTACTCTGTGCTTCATTCAAGTGGAGGCTTGGTGCACATATGTGAGCAATTCCATAGCTGCAACTTACAAGTCCCACGTATGTTTACTCGATCTTGACTCGGCAGAAGACTGAAACCAAATGTTGTTCAAAATTTTGTGGTTGGAAGATTTACATCTCTCCATTATACTGTGTATGTTTTCATATTTTTGATGGAATCTCTATGCTGGGAGTCTTAATAGGAACATCAGGCAATAATGCGCATCTGTTTTTATGTTCTTTTATTTTTGTGTTGTTTTCTTGTGTTCTTTTCTTAGTTCTCCTTCAAATATTAATATTGTAGTTGTTATACTTGAACCTTTTTATACTTCAACAATAATGATATGTTTCATTTGTGAGTTTTATATTTTCAGTGCTGAGCCCGAAGCATGCACGTGGACAAGGATAGGGTAGATACAAAACATGGCAACATTGTCAAGGCCAAAGTGTGGAGGAATGGTGGCTGAACAAGGACTAAGATTGATGATGAAATTCTGCTTCAAGTAGACTGCTATAAGGAAGACAACAGGGAAGTTGATGTTATAGATACAGTGGAGCGTAGCATACAGTGATATGAAACAAACTTTGATGGATATTTAGCGTACGGCGAGTGCGGGCACTGGGTGGCATGCTTGTTGATGACATGAATGTAAGTACATAAAGTTGGTAAGATGTTGTATATTATTAAATGGGATTTTATTTTAAACAAATCTCTAAGCATGTTGAGTTTGTTTTCCTTTAAATATTGATATTTTATGAGTATTTTATTGTGAAGTGGCAGTGTTTCTACTTAATTTGTTTGTCTTCTTTGCATTTTGTCCTTCATTTTTTTTTCTATCTGGAATGTTGTTACTATCGGTTCTTCATCTTATTGTGTTACCGTTTAAGGGAATTTATCACAATTTTTCAAACGTTTAAAATTGGTTAAAAACATTTTTTCCCTATATATCATTCCTATTTATACTCACTGACCCCGTATTGCCAAAAGGATATCATTTTTAAACATGCCAAAATAGTATATTGAAAAGGGATTTCCTAACTATACGTCTTCGTTAGACTAAAATAGATTACCCGCTTAAAATTGCAATACATTTATTTTGTGACGTATTTAGGACCGCAGCATGGTCTTGTGGTAGAGTGTCCGCCTCGCATGCGGAAGGTCGTGGGTTCGATCCCCGGCCGGATCATACCAAAGACTTTAACAATGGTACTAAAAGCTTCCTCGCTTGGCGCTCAGCATTTAGAGGACAGTTCTAGGTCTGGTCGGCCCGGTGTCAGTATAATGTGACTGGGTGGGGTATCATACCACGTGTCTGCGGCATGATACTCCAGTGTGGCAGCACTCAGAATACTGTCTCAAGTAGACACCATTGCGATATGACTGAAAATTTGTTGAAATTGTGACGTATTTAATCTAACTTGTTATTATGTAATCACTGGTTCTGTATCTGTCTTCTATCTGTCAGGCCGTAACTACTTGTCCTTTAACCATCTTCCAGCTTGTTTCAATTGGTCGGTCATCATCTTCCATCCACTGGTTCTTCATTTGTCTTCTTTCTGCCTGTGTGTCTTGTATTTTATATTCATTTCTGTCAAAAGATATCTAGATAACTGCTGCTTGTTGGATTTCAAGTTTCTGTCTTATAACAACTATTGGCAAGCTTCTTAATGGAATCAAAAAGTAATTTCTTGTTTTGCTGTTATAAATTTATAAAAGGAATGCAACCTTTTAGATATGCATTTTTATACAAGATTTTAATGTCAAAAAGAGTGTTGTTGCTTTTAGATATTAGGAATCTTGTAATATCTCTTGTTTTATGCAGAGAGAATGCATCAATTATTAATGTTTCTTACACGTGTAACAAGTATCTAATGCTTCTATCACGTTTACACGACACTCAGCAAACTTAAACTTAAGTTTCAATATGTTTATGTCTTTGCTCTCCCCTGGTATTTACAGTGGGGTAATACGCAATACCGCTGTGTTTACCAAGTCACATCTTGTCTCCTGCGTAGTAATTCAGATGTGCATGTGTGTAGAGTTCATGTTTTGTTTCTTGTTGATCTATGTTTAATTTATTTGCAATTTTCTTTATTTGTATTTTTTTTTGTTAACCTTCAAGAGTAATCTTTAAATGACACATGTGTCGACAGTACAAATCGTGATGGTTAGATGATCTGTAATCAAATGGGCACAGGTGATGTGTAACTTTATATTTTGGAAAGTTCTCATTCTAATAATGAAATGATGTTCCTAAATGATTTTTTTGGCATTCAGAAAATTGGTACAGTAAATCACTTTAAGTTTGTGTGAACTTTTGTGAATTTATTCTGATTTGTCCCATTTTATTATTTGCAAAATGTTGAATTTGTGACTTTCCAAAAGTGAAATGAAGAAATTATCTTTTGTAACAAAGAAAACAAAAATAATTATGATCTTCAGTGAACCTATCACATAAAGTCTAAATATTTTATAGGAAGTTATAATCATGTGAAACATGTCTTCATTGGTTTGACATGATTTTGTACATGCATATAGTAAACATTCGCACAGTGAACACGATTGCAATTTTTTAAGCAAAAATTTTGAATTCACGAGGGATTAAACTTCTTATAATAGCAAAAATAAAGTTCTCGCTCATAAACAGTGTTTTACATTATTGTTTTTTAAGAAAGTTCTGGCCAGTGTCCATAGTCTATAGTTTATTCAATATTATTATGCTCGAGAGCTTGAACAAACACTGTCACAGGCAAGGACAAGGCAGGACACAGCTGAGCTCTTTTATTATAACTGCGGAAGCCATCGAGGTATCTTCTGTTTGTTTGTTGGTTTATTTAAACAATCTTTACAGAAACTGTTAATTGATAGGGGAATTTATTCAAATGAGATGCTTTACCAATTTGTATGTTATTGATAGTACTGGCTGATTTCTCCAAGGATTCTATTTTGGAAATATCTGGAATAAAACTTGTCTGGTCTGTCTCTTCCAGTGGGAAAAAGGATGTGTAGGAATACCATTGCTAAAAAAAAGTACAGATGTGTTAATGGAGCTAAGTTTGGCTGATATTAATGGTTTGTAATATAGTTTCAGATAATGACCAATATATCAAAAACGTGTCCATTGATTTTATGTTTTCATCTTGGTCTGTCTTGTTGGTTACATATTGTAGAATTCTTTTCATCTAATAAAGAGTCTGAATGGTCAAGCAGTATTTGCCTGCTATCTGTCATAGTGTAGCTTTTATAGATGTCAATCACATTGTTGCTTTTATAGATGTCAGTCACATAGTAGCTTTTATAGGTGTCATTCACATTGTTGCTTTTATAGATGTCAGTCATGTAACTTTTATTATAGATGTCAGTCATTTTTGTAGCTTTTATAGATATCAGTCACATTGAATTTTTATAGATGTTGGTCATACTGTAGCTGTTATAAATTCCAGTCATTTGTAGCTTTATATAGATGCTAGTCATTTGTAACTTTAATAGATGCCAGTCACATTGTGGCTTTTATAGATGTCAGTCACATTGTAGCTTTTATAGATATCACTCATATGTAGCTGTTATAAATTCCAGTCATTTGTAGCTTTATATAGATGCTAGTCATTTGTAATTTTAACAGATGCCAGTCACATTGTAGCATTTATAGATGTCAGTCACATTGTAGCTTTTATAGGTGTCAGTCACATTGTAGCTTTTATAGGTGTCAGTCACATTGCAGCTTTAATAGATAAACATCTCATTGTAGCTTTTATAGATGCCAGACATATTGAAGCTTTTATTAATGTCAGTCTCATTGTAGCTTTTATAGATGTCAGTAACATTACAGCTTTAATAGATATAGGTCTCATTGTAGCTTTTATATGTAATGTCAGTCACATTGTAGCTTTTATAGATGTCAGTCACATTGTAGCTTTTATAGATGTCAGTAACATTGCAGCTTTAATAGATATAAATCTCATTGTAGCTTTTGTATAGTATGTCAGTCACATTGTAGCTTTTATAGAAGTCAGTTACATTGCAGCTTTAATAGATATAAGTCTCATTGTAGCTTTTATAGAAGTCAGTTACATTGCAGCTTTAATAGATATAAGTCTCATTGTAGCTTTTATATAGTATGTCAGTCACATTGTAACTTTTATATATTATGTCAGTCACATTGTAGCTTTTATATAGTATGTCAGTCACATTGTAACTTTTATATATTATGTCAGTCACATTGTAGCTTTTAAATATTATGTCAGTCACATTGTAGCATTGTTTTCTTGATCTGTACAGTGTTCATGAATTTGCTGGTAATTGATCAATAGTTGCAATCCAAAGGTTTTATTCCATGTGTCCACCATAAAAACACACAACTATTGTGTATGCATGACTTCCAAGTTCTAGTGAAATGCATCAGTAATATCCATGTCTAATTCAGACATATATTTTCATTTGTCCTCTTTACAACATGTTTACCTGTGTAACTTACCTGTATGGTAAGACAGATGTGAGTGGGTTAGTGAATGTATTTATGTGTTTAGCAGTGACACTTACCTCCCAGGGCCTAGTGGCCTAGAATGTGCAGAATGTCCAATAAAACACTGTGTGGGAGCAAATAGACAACATCGTGACTGTAGCATATGATTATATGTATACACGCGCACACACACACACACACATACACGAACACACATACTTTATACACACATACTTTATACACACACATATTATACTTTTTTAGATTTGAAATTTAACTGTAAAGCTCGAAATCAAAATGCAAAGTTGGTTACATTTTTTTATATTCATTTTCAAGAAGAAATTTTTTATATATATCCTATATTTGATCAAATAATAATTTATCATTATTATAATTCAAAATTAATTTGTGAAGATATTACATTGTGAAGGCTGCATTTTCACTAACATTTAAACAATTTCCAGGGAGCTGCTCTTCAAGATTTTTGTCAAAAATTAAATAAAAACTTTAAAATGTCAATGTTTTAATTTTTTAGCTCGCTGGGACCAAGTCCAAGGAGAGCTATTGTCATGACCCCTGCGTCGTCGGCGTCATCTGTAGACACCAAGGTTAAACTTTTGCATTTAAGTTTCAGATATCTATGCAACCACTCATTGGATGTGACTGAAACCTTGCATGTGTGTTCACCATCATCAATGGAACACACAGAGACAAGAACCATACCTCTTCATTGCATTTTGGCACAGTTATGGCCCTTTTTGGACCTAGAAAACCAGGTTAAACTTTTGCGTTTAGTTGCGTTTAAGTTTAAGATATCTATGGAACCACTCATTGGATATGAATGAAACATCGCCTGTGTGTTCACCATCATCAATGGAACACACAGAGACAAGAACCATAACTCTGGGTTGCATATTTGCACAGTTATGGCCCTTTTTTTAATAATTTTTTTCAAGTTAAAGTTTTTATCAGGTAAATTATCTATGCAACCACTCATTGGATGTGAATGAAACTTTGCATGTGTGTTCACCATCAACAATGGAACACGCAGAGACAAGAACTATAACTCTGGGTTGCATTTTGGCACAGTTATGGCCCTTTTTCCGACTTTATTTTTCAGGTTAAAGTTTTTTTTCAGTTAAGATATCTATGCAACCACTCATTGGATATGAATGAAACTTCCCATGTGTGTTTGCCATCATCGATGGAGCACAGAGACAAGAGCCATAACTTGGGGTTGCATTTTGGTAGAGTTATGGCCCTTTTGGACTTAATTTTTCATCTGTAGACAGCCAGGTTAAACTTTTGCGTTTAGTTGTGTTTAAGTTTTGGTGTTTCCAATCTCAATTTTTGCATGGGTGGTGACTTTTATCCCATCGGCGAGCTTTGTTGTCTTCTGACAACTCTTGTTATAATGCTAAATCAGGGGCAGAGTTATCTAAAGTTATGTACGTCTCTTGTTGCTCATCACTAAGGTTGCCAGTGTGAGCCCAGGTCAGTGTATAATCTAATTAATCTACTGAGACTCTTTCCCCAGTAAGACTAAATGCCATATACAACTTCATTAACAAGTTAACAGCGGAAAATAGCATTGGATTACCATTCCTTCCTGTACAGCTCTCCCCCCCTATCAAAAATATCCCTTCTATAGAATGAAAACAAAAGATAATATATTGTATCCGTCCTATAATCTTACTATTCTGCACCTCTGTCATATTATCTTACATATATATAAACAACCAGCATTTATTTACAATGATTATAATGCTTTGTGCATGTTGCTGTTTTTTTATGCACAATATGACATTTTTGTGTCAATGTGCCATAAAACTTGATTCATTCATCCATCTTCCTGTAAAGCATTTGCAAACATGTTCTCATAGCTCATGGAGAGTTTTTTGTCTGTCTGTCTTTAAACTTATATTTGCAGAGGATAGTTAAAAGTCATTTTCAACATGTACTGTTCTGTCTGTAATTTGATTGAGAAAAAACTGGCTGTGAATAAGCCCCAAATGTCCAAACCAGTGTTGTCTCCTTTTAATCACCTTTGATTGTACTCATTTATATATTATGTCTCCCCCTCTCATTCCGTCTGTCCATCTAACTGTCTGCTGTCTAGAAACTCTGCTGGTGATTCTGTTGTTGCATTTAGCTGAAACTTGTTAGGAAGGATCAGTGTGAAAAATAGTTGCACAAATCTGTATTGCATTCTGGTTCGAAGAAATTTTAAGTTGTAGCCCTTTGCATTTTTGGAATTTAAATCATTTGTCAGGATAACGCCGACATCAGTAGTCAAATTTAACCAAAACTTGCTGGAAGGGATCAGTGTTAGGTTTAGTTCTATATGTCCCGATTGCATTCTGGTTCAATGATGTTTTGATTGATTTATATCTTTTTGCATTTTCTTTTTGCATTTTCTTAAACCAACTTTTGCATTTCAATGAAGTCTGAAAAGAACTGTAGGAGACGGTTTTAAAATTTCACAAAATTGTATACAGGTGGAGAGTGAGCCTGGAATACTTCTTTTCTTCAGCATCTTTAAATAAATTTTGTTATTTTGTTTTCCAGTCATGAAAAATATACACAAACAAGTTGATAGTTTATTTGTTATTTGGGATTTTTTTCTCCCCATTTTATAACAACCGTCATGTCGAGCTTGATTAGCTCAGCAGTTTAGCTCATCTGACAATCAGTTAAGAGGTCCTAAATTTGAATCGCTGCCTGGTCACATTCTGTGATAATTGATTTATAACATTCCATCATCATATGCCACTGATTCTGGTGCAAGAGTTATCAGTTTTTTGTAGAGATAGGTATACCATCCAGGATCTCAGGAAAGAGTGATTAGGTTAGTTGATGGTCTGTTAGCAGTCTTGTTGGCTAAAAAATGAGGCTAAATATTCAAACAGTCAAATGACAATAATCCTATTGAAGTAAGACACAAATACTGAAACATATTAATTACAAATATTTTACTAATTACATCAATTATGTAATTAGCTGTTATTAACATGGTTTTTATTCTTGTATTCCAATGTTCACCCTGCCTGTCCGTGTAATACAGTAACAATTATGTTGACTCATGTTATTTAATGTTAGTAAATGAGTAATCTTTGAAAGAAGTATAATCCTCAAAAAAAACAAAAACAAATATATGTTGTTATTCAACTTCATTTGGCATCTTTTGAATTATTTTTTTTTTAAATTATATATTTTTTACACTTATTTCAAGAAAAAAAAATTCTTAAAAGGTGAATAATGTTTTGAAATTTTTTATCCGTGATTTAAACTTGAAATATGTCCCACACTTCTAATGTTATAAACGGGGCACTACTCACGATCCCTTGAATATCAGTCGGACGCATTACCAACTGAGCAAGCGCGGTCAGGTTCAGCCAAATGATAATCACAAATGTTTTCAGAGGTATACTTGTTCCCTTCCCATGATCCCCGGAATGACAGTCAGATGCATTCGTGGTCTTAGAAAATAAAAAATAATTGTAAATTTGAGAAAAAATGTTCTTAAATTTGCTATGGGCTCATGGGCCCATACGTACATGATTAAAGCATGACCCCATGGTGTATTGTCCGGGTTCTTCACGAAGACATTTTGCTATGCTGTTTGATCATTGATAAAATAAAACTGAAAGTATGTTAATGGTATTCTATACAAATGGTCCATGACATAATTGACTTAATTACATAGCCTCCGGAAATGCATTAGCAAGAATATACATAAAATTATAAAATCAAAATGAAAGTTGTATAATTTGTCATGCGTTATTTCATACTGCAATAAATGTTCATTCACTGATCCAGTGACATAAAACATATTTGTACAGCAAAAAAAATGGAAATGGGGTTCTGTAAATGAGAACTTTATCTCCTTTAGAAGATGAATGAGAGTGAAAATTGCGTGAGATTTACATAGTATTGTGTTCTAACAAGTACAATAAAACTTTTGAAGGGTGTATCAGGATTTTTTTAAAAAAAAAAAAATTAAATTGGTAAAAGATATTTTTTTCCCCCAATATATCATACCTATATATACTGACTGATAATGAATTGTCATAAGGATATCTATTTGAACAAGACAAGGTAATGTATTGAAAAAGTCTATGATCGAAGTTTGACGTAAATAGATTTCCCGCTTAAAAAAGTATTTTGTGACATACCAACCAAATGAGTCACATGGTTCAGTTTGAACCATCATATTCACTATTGTATCATCTTAGAAAGAGCCTGAATGACAAACTGAAGGTTGTCAAGCAGTATTCATCTATTTTAAGAATGGAAATTCGTTTCAATTTCACCACTTTAAAATATTGTTTTTGTCAAGTTTTGGTGGATTAAAAAAACAACAACATTTATATTTGATTTATTAAGGCTAAGTAAGTGCTTGTTATCCATTTTAAAAATAATTATATTTTAAGACGTTTAAAGTAAGTGCAATAACTTTTGCATGTTTTTTTCTTATAATTATTTCCCTTTTTACAATGATTACCTATTTTTTTTTTTTACATACTTTTGTCCAATTTTAGTCATCTGATATCGTTTAAAGACAAGCTTCCAAAAGTTAAGCGCAATGTCCTGATAAAACTGGTGAAGTCATGCATGATTTAAAATGAGTAAAAAGCACTTTGGTATGCCTTTAGAATTCTATCTATCTTACTGACAAGATATTTTGTGACCCATTTTTTCATGACCGCCATTATTTGAAATATGATGCCTCACAACCATTTAAGATACTTGTGCCCCATTATAAAATTGACATCATATTACCACTCTGCTCACATACTCCGATATTCTGATTTCATATTTGCATCATGCATAATAATCTATAATATGTCTATAAAATTCTATATAAAATATTCTATAGAATATCTATAAAATATCTATAGTTTTCAGAAATAGAGTGTGACCGCAACGTGGTCTAGTGGTAGAGTGTCAGCCTCGCATGCGGAAGGTTGTTGGTTCGATCCCCAATCGGGTCATACCAAAGACTTTAAAAATGGTATTAGAAGCTTCCTTGCTTGATGTCAGCATATAGAGGACAGTTCTAGGTCTGGTTGGCCCTGTGTCAGTATAATGTGACTGGGCGAAGTATTATACCATGTGTCTGCGGCATGATACTCCAGTGTAACAGCGCTTGGAATACTGTCTCGAGTAGACACCGTCGCAATATGACTGGATTTTTTTTAAAATCGATGTTTAACACCATACAACAACAACAACAGAAATAGAGTATGGCAAAAATTTATTAAAACTGCTGTGAGTCCCTTTAAAGCTAAAATGTAGGTATCACTCTCTCGCGTCCAATTTAACGGATTCTCAAATTTCTAAAAAATCTTGAATGAATGGAACATAGTACTGAAACTATATATGCTTGGAAAACTTGAAACTAAATGAATGCTGCACTTTCTCTGAGCTCTGAAACTGAACATGTTGTAATTGGGCTCAATTTGTAGCAGATCCGACTATCAATCCAAGGGTCATTACTTTAAATCTCACCTGACTGTAGTCTCCCAGATAACTGATATTCAACATTGCATCTTATTGTTAATTGTCTCTCCCCCCTCAGATTCCACTTGATGTTTGTTTATTAAAAATTCAACATTTCAAAACATATAAAATCATTTGCATATAGCATTGTATTTTGACAAACAGTTACTCAATCAACGAATTTTGCCTTAAGTTATGCAAAGTGTTGCTTACAAATATTTTCAAAATTCATCAGTTTGCTCTAACACTGTATGGAACACAGTTTTTGAAACATTGCATATATCATCAGTAAATGACATTTTGGAATTACCAGTGTACACCTATTTAATATATCTTTTCTCAAGTTTTGATAATCATATGTTAAATAAAAAAATATTAAGATACAAAGTATGACTTGTATGGTGGTTTTGCACAAATTTAAGAAACCTTTTTTTTGTTGATTAAAAATAAACTGTGTCAACTTTATACAAGAAGAGTGATTACTTGCAAGGTCTGTCTGACATTGGTACTCAAAATTAAAATTAAATGTCTTTGATTGACAAAGAATGAGTACACAATATACTTAAGTGTACAATGTTTTTGATTGACCAAAAATGAGTACACAATATACTTTAGTGTACAATGTTTTTGATTGACCAAAAATGAGTACACAATATACTTTAGTTTACAATGTTTTTGATTGACCAAAAATGAGTACACAATATACTTTAGTGTACAATGTTTTTGATTGACCAAGAATATGTACACAATGTACTTTAGAGTACAATGTTTTTGATTGACCAAGAATATGTACACAATGTACTTTAGTGTACAATGTTTTTGATTGACCAATAATATGTACACAATGTACTTTAGTGTACAATGTTTTTGATTGACCAAGAATATGTGCACAATGTACTTTAGTGTACAATGTTTTTGATTGACCAAGAATATGTACACAATGTACTTTAGTGTACAAGTTTTTGTTTGACCAAGAATATGTACACAATGTACTATAGTGTACAAGTTTTTGTTTGACCAAGAATATGTACACAATGTACTTTAGTGTACAATGTTTTTGATTGACCAAAAATGAGTACACAATGTACTTTAGTGTACAATGTTTTTGATTGACCAAAAATGAGTACACAATATACTTTAGTGTACAATGTTTTTGACTGACCAAAAATGAGTACACAATATACTTTAGTGTACAATGTTTTTGATTGACCAAGAATATGTACACAATGTACTTTAGAGTACAATGTTTTTGATTGAGCAAGAATATGAACACAATGTACTTTAGTGTACAATGTTTTTGATTTATCAAGAATATGTACACAATGTACTTTAGTGTACAATGTTTTTGATTGACCAAGAATATGTACACAATGTACTTTAGTGTACAATGTTTTTGATTGACCAAGAATATGTACACAATGTACTTTAGAGTACAATGTTTTTGATTGACCAAAAATGAGTACACAATGTACTTTAGTGTACAATGTTTTTGATTGACCTAGAATATGTACACAATGTACTTTAGTGTACAATGTTTGACCAAGAATATGTACACAATGTACTGTAGTGTACAAGTTTTTGATTTATCAAGAATATGTACACAATGTACTTTAGTGTACAATGTTTTTGATTTACCAAGAATGAGTACACAATGTACTTTAGTGTACAATGTTTTTGATTGATCAAGAATATGTACACAATACTTTAGTGTACAATGTTTTTGATTGACCAAGAATATGTACACAATGTACTTTAGTGTACAAGTTTTTGTTTGACCAAGAATATGTACACAATGTACTTAAGTGTACAAGTTTTTTTGAACAAGAATATGTACACAATGTACTTTAGTGTACAAGTTTTTGATTGACCAAGAATATGTACACAATGTACTTTAGTGTACAATGTTTTTGATTGACCAAGAATGAGTACACATTGTACTTTAGTGTACAATGTTTTTGATTGACCAAGAATATGTACACAATGTACTTTAGTGTACAAGTTTTTGATTGACCAAGAATATGTACACAATGT
This sequence comes from Panopea generosa, assembly GCA_029582155.1. Taxonomy (NCBI): domain Eukaryota; kingdom Metazoa; phylum Mollusca; class Bivalvia; order Adapedonta; family Hiatellidae; genus Panopea; species Panopea generosa. Next base: position 53,017,802 of record CM055895.1, read on the forward strand.
TCTTTAGTGTACAATGTTTTTGATTGACCAAGAATATGTACACAATGTACTTTAGTGTACAAGTTTTTGTTTGACCAAGAATATGTACACAGTGTACTTTAGTGTACTATGTTTTTGATTGACCAAGAATGAGTACACAATGTACTTTAGTTTACAATGTTTTTGATTGACCAAGAATGAGTACACAATGTACTTTAGTGACCAATGTTTTTGATTGACCAAGAATATGTACACAATGTACTTTAGTGTACAAGTTTTTGTTTGACCAAGAATATGTACACAATGTACTTTAGTGTACAAGTTTTTGATTGACCAAGAATGAGTACACAATGTACTTTAGAGTACAATGTTTTTGATTGACCAAGAATATGTACACAATGTACTTTAGTGTACAAGTTTTTGATTGACCAAGAATATGTACACAATGTACTTTAGTGTACAATGTTTTTGATTGACCAAGAATATGTACACAATGTACTTTAGTGTACAATGTTTTTGATTGACTAAGAATAAGCTTTAGTGTCAATTGTAATTATATACAAAATAAATATATGGTCATTTCATACCAGTTGAGCATAGAGTGTTCTCAGGAACTTGACCTTTTATGCCTCTTAGTTTGTTTTTTTTTGAGTGACTTCCTAAAACCTGCCTGTATAAAATGACAATTTGATTGAACAAGAAGGAAAAAAAAACAATTCTGGATCCATTTCCTTATTACACAGTGCAGTCTGATATTCAAAAGAAAGAACTGTCTCAATTCCTGATCAAAATAGATCCTCCCACTATTCCTGTAGTTTATGGAGATTATTAATGGCTGGTTTTCCTATTTTAGAAGAGGCTGTGGAGGGAATGAAATTGGAGAAGATTATTTGATTCTACTCTCTGTGCAAGCTGACATAAACCATTAAAGCGTCATAAACCTTTAAATCCGGGTGTGTCCTTTGATTCATTGAGTAAAGAACTCATGATAGTGTTGATATAAAACCTAAGAAGATGAATTGAATTGATGCAGAATAATCATTAGTGAACTGTCATGATAACCAAGCCCTTCTAGTGTACTGAGAGATGTGACATTGTGTCTGCAGGCCCCATTTCTCTTACTGCTCATTTCAACTATTGCTGCTCATTTCAGCTATTGCTGCTCATTTCAACTATTGCTGCTCATTTGAATTATTGCTGCAAGAAATCATACGGTGCATGTGATCTAGCAGTAGAGCGCCTGCCTTGCATGCAGAAGATCATGGGTTCGAAAAAAAAAGTACTAGAAGCTTCCTTAGCACTCAGTATGAATGAAGATAATTCTATGTCTGGTTGGCCCAACGTCCATACAATGTGACTGGGTGGGGTAACATACCATGTGTCTGGCATGATACTCCAGTTTGGCAGTGCTGAGAATATTGTCTCAAGCAAACTGAAAAGTTGTTGAAAACAGCTTCACTCTACATAAGTATGTTACACCATTATATCAACCAAACTTACCCAGAAGTTACGTAACCACAAGATCTCCACTCTACATAAATATGTTACACCATTATATCAACCAAACTTACCCAGAAGATCTCCACTCTACATAAGTATGTTACACCATTATATCAACCAAACTTACCCAGAAGTTACATAACCACAAGATCTTCACTCTACATAAGTATGTTACACCATTATATCAACCAAACTTACCCAGAAGTTACATAACCACAAGATCTCCACTCTACATAAGTATGTTACACCATTTAATCAACCAAACTTACTCAGAAATTACATTACCACAACATATCCACTCTACATAAATATGTTACACCATTATATCAGCCAAACTTACCCAGAAGTTACATAACCACAAGATCTCCACTCTACATAGGTATGTTACACCGTTATTATGTCAACCAAACGTACCCAGAAGTTACATAACCACAAGATATCCACTCTACATAAGTATGTTACACCATTATATCAACCAAACGTACCCAGAAGTTACATAACCACAAGATATCCACTCTACATAAGTATGTTACACCATTATTATGTCAACCAAACTTACCCAGAAGTTGCATAACCACAAGATCTCCACTCAACATAAATATGTAACACCATTATGTCAACCAAACTTACCCAGAAGTTACATAACCACAAGATCTCCACTCTACATAAGTATGTTACACCATTAAATCAACCAAACTTTCCCAGAAGTTACATAACCGCAAGATCTCCACTCCACTAAGTATGTTACACCATTATATCAACCAAACTTACCCAGAAGTTACATAACCACAAGATCTCTACTTTACATAAGTATGTTACACCATTATATCAACCAAACGTACCCAGAAGTTACATAACCACAAGATCTCCACTCTACATAAGTATGTTACTCCATTATATTAACCAAACTTACCCAGAAGTTACATAACCACAAGATCTCCACTCTACATAAGTATGTTACACCGTTATTATGTCAACCAAACGTACCCAGAAGTTACATAACCACAAGATATCCACTCTACATAAGTATGTTACACCATTATATCAACCAAACGTACCCAGAAGTTACATAACCACAAGATATCCACTCTACATAAGTATGTTACACCATTATATCAACCAAACGTACCCAGAAGTTCCATAACCACAAGATATCCACTCTACATAAGTATGTTACACCATTATTATGTCAACCAAACTTACCCAGAAGTTACATAACCACAAGATCTCTACTCTTCATAAGTATGTTACACCATTATATCAACCAAACGTACCCAGAAGTTACATAACCACAAGATCTCCAATCTACATAAGTATGTTACACCATTATATCAACCAAACTTACCCAGAAGTTACATAACCACAAGATCTCCACTCTACATAAGTATGTTACACCGTTATTATGTCAACCAAACGTACCCAGAAGTTACATAACCACAAGATATCCACTCTACATAAGTATGTTACACCATTATATCAACCAAACGTACCCAGAAGTTACATAACCACAAGATATCCACTCTACATAAGTATGTTACACCATTATATCAACCAAACGTACCCAGAAGTTGCATAACCACAAGATATCCACTCTACATAAGTATGTTACACCATTATGTCAACCAAACTAATCCAGAAGTTACATAACCACAAGATCTCCACTCTACATAAATATGTAACACAATTTTGTCAACCAAACTTACCCAGAAGTTACATAACCACAAGATCTCCACTCTACATAAGTATGTTACACCATTAAATCAACCAAACTTTCCCAGAAGTTACATAACCACAAGATCTCCACTCCACTAAGTATGTTACACCATTATATCAACCAAACTAACCCAGAAGTTACATAACCACAAGATCTCCACTCTACATAAGTATGTTACACCATTATGTCAACCAAAGTTACCCAGAAGTTGCATAACCACAAGATATCCACTCTACATAAGTATGTTACACCATTATATCAACCAAACTTACCCAGAAGTTACATAACCACAAGATCTCCACTCTACATAAGTATGTTATACCATTATATCAACCAAACTTACCCAGAAGTTACATAACCACAAAATATCCACTCTACATAAGTATGTTATACCATTATATCAACCAAACTTACCCAGAAGTTACATAACTGCAAGATCTCCACTCCACTAAGTATGTTACACCATTATATCAACCAAACTTACCCAGAAGTTACATAACCACAAGATCTCCACTCTACATAAGTATGTTACACCATTATTATGTCAACCAAACGTACCCAGAAGTTACATAACCACAAGATATCCACTCTACATAAGTATGTTACACCATTATATCAACCAAACTTACCCAGAAGTTACCTAACCACAAGATATCCACTCTACATAAGTATGTTACATCGTTATTATGTCAACCAAATGTACCCAGAAGTTACATCACCACAAGATCTCTTGTTACTAAATATAATGACATAATAATGCCTTGAGTTGTGACTTCTGATTTGTCAAATTTATGTATGTTCATTACCTGTTTTATGGTTTATATTTGAATGTTAAAAATATTTCAGCAGTCCACATTTTTTGTTTTATATTTTAAAACCAAGGGTCCTACCTGGTTTAGTGCTCCAGGCACCATGTCACAAGATCTAAGTGGGATGGTAGTATAGTAGTTTAAGTGTTTGCTGCTCACCCCAGAGGTTGCTGGTTTGCTTCCAAGCTTGACGTGACGCCTCTCAAGAAAACAACACTCAGTACTGGTTCTACCTCGAAAGTGGTGTTGAGAGCAGTTCATAATAACCTTTGAACTTTCTTTGCAGTTAAACTGAAATAGTTTAGTATAAACAAAGATCTCTTACCTTCCATTAGTGATGTCACTGGTTCGAGCCCAACTATGTCCAAATGTGTTTGTGAGAAAAATTGCCCTTTTCTTCACCAAAAGGATTTTGGGAATGTGGTTCTACTCAGATACATATTATGCATCTTCAGTCTTCCGCCATTGTAAATACTGGATGCCGTGTGCCAGCATAGAAAGTTGTGCTGGAATAATGGTATGACGAAGCATGGCATGGTTATTAAAGGTAGAATCTGTGTTAGCATCACGTTGGATGACATTCAAAAGGGTTATTGAATCTGATATACTTGATATCTCAACATCGTCTTTATTATAGGATTCTTCACCACATACTACCATTAAAAATGTCACAGGATTAAACAACTGGATAAACGAAAATGTGAATAGAACTGAAACTTGGTCTACAAACATGTTACTTTCATGTGCTCATTGCATCATTTTTCTTCTTGTAACCTTTCTTTTCAATCTCATTTTACTCAAATATCTGAGGAGATTCTCCTCTTAATTTTGTCTTCCCATCAACAACTGAAAGAGCTAATGTGGTGTATCTGCTGCATATTCTAGCCTGACTTTGCCCTCCCACAACAGGTTATTCAGTTTATATGGCCAAGTGCCGAGGTTCACATAATGGCAGCCGACAAAGCAGCCTTCCATTATTATTACAATAACATTGATTATTTCAGTATCATTGGCATATTCTACTCATGCCATGTAATTATAGTCATAACTTTTGTATATTGGGAAATGAGCAACAAGTATGCGGCTGACAATCCTATATGTAGCGCAAGACATACCGGGCATATACTCCATGTGTCATGTAATATCTATATAATTATATTATTTGGCCCTTAGCTAAAATAACCATGAAGATGTCCCAAGCCACATAAAAGTGGTAAAGCAAAAATGCATGTAAAATTCTTTTGATATTGCCTGAATAAAGGAAAACAAGATGAATGAAATACAAAATCAACAACAGCAGGTTAAGTTGATAACCACAGGCAAATATATATCTACAAATACCTCACCCAGTTTGAAAAAAGCATGGGTTCTTCTCTGAATAAAAATAACAGAGGCTTTTTACACAAATGCAAAGTCTTTTTCATAAATATGCAAAGATTTTTTTTTTTTAAAGTTTTTTCATCACATTTCTGATTATATAATTATGGCATATTCTGTTGAAGACCTCAGAATTAATATGAGTAGAACATCAAAACTTTCTTACATTGAGTTTTTAACTCACCTGAGCAAAGCTCAAGGTGAGCTATTCTGATCGCCTGGTATCCATCGTCCATCATCTGTCCATAAACTATTTTGTTGTATGAACTCTAATACACATTTTTCTTTGGATCTTCACTAAACTTATACAGAAGTAATATAACCATAAAACCTTGGGCAAGTTCTTGAACTGGCCAATCGGATTATTAATGTCAGAGTAATGGCCCTTGAAACATTAAAAAAATGCACTATTTGACCATGTGTGTACTCTAGCACCCGCATTTTTCATTTGATTCTCACCAAACTTGCATCGTAGTTATATAACCATAATATTTTGGACAAGTTTTTGAACTGGCCAATTCGGATCATTAATGTCAGAGTTATGGCCCTTGAAACATTAAAAAATGCACTAATTGACTCTACCACCTGCATTTTTATTTGATCTTCACCAAACTTGCACAGTAGTTATATAACCATAATATCTCAGACAAGTTCTTAACAAGGCCAAATTCGATTATTAATGTCAAAGTAATGGCCCTTGAAACAGTAAAAAATGCACTATTTGACTATATGCACTCTAGCACCACATTTTTCATTTGATCCTCACCAAACTTGCACAGTTGTTATATAACCATAATATCTTGGACAAATTCTTGGTCTGGCCAAATCGGATTATTAATGTCAGAGTTGTGGCCCTTCAAACATTAAAAAATGCAATGTTTTAAACCTTGTGTGCACTCTAGTACCTGCAAAAATTGCCAACTTGGTTATGTCTTCTCAGCCACAGGTGAGCGATTTAGGGCCATTGTGGCCCTCTTGTTGGAGTGAGTGAGACTCAAATTACGACCTTAGTGGTGAGAGGTAAGTGAACTTGAGACAGTGTCTTAGATCACTCTGCCATGAAGGACCATTGTAACAAATATTATAAAACAATTTTTAAGAAGCATCAGCCTGAAGTCTTGTTTTGCATATTCCATTTGCATTGTGGCTCAGTGGTTTTTGGAGGAGGGCAATAGGAATTTTTTTTTTTCTAATTTTTGATTTGTTTTTTAATATAATTTTTTTTTTTCTTCAAGTTTTTAAATTATTTTTATAAAAGTAAAAAGGGTTGGGGTGGCATGAAAATTAGGGGGTGGGTGGGGATGATAATCTTGTAATTAGTTTATTACGGCCTTAAGAACATATTTATCCAGTTTCTTTGTCATTGTCATTTTATACCAGTTGTTTCATGAGTGGCAATCTCATTTAAAAAAAATCTCAACCAGGGTCCATGCAAAATCTGTTACAGGAGCGCAGGCTGACAACTATTTGAACACTTTGGCATGTACCATTAAGGACTCGGTACAAATTGTTTGCTAACATGCAGAAATGAAAGTTGATGTGTAAAATTCATTAAAAGTTTTTGGAACAAAGTATGCAGATGTCAATGGCCCGAGTGTTTATCCTTATATTTGTCTATGCAAATTGTATTAGTTGTTGTATTGTGTTAAGCATTGCTTTAATCAATATTTCAGTTATATCACAATGGTGTCTACTTGAGACTGCAACACTGTAGGGCTGTAATTAGAAGCCAGGGGCGGGTTTTCCCCCCAGGCTATTTTCAGCTGAGTTTCTTCCATTTTTGCGGAGGACCCCCTCCCCCTTCCTTTTCCTTTCACCCTCCTACTTAATAACTTAAGTCCTGCACTAGAGTATCATACTGCAGACACATAGTATGATACCCCAACCAGTCATATAATGCAGACATCGGGCAAACCAGACCTAGAACTATCCTCAAAATGTTGAGTGCCAAGTGAGGAAGCTTCCAGTACCATCAATTTGTGAATGGGAGGGTCAGCTATGTGTCGGCCCACCTGAATATAGCACATAATACGTATAGTGACCACATACCACAGGTATGCTGTAAAACATTCCCCACCATCCAGTCAGGACAGTCAAAGAATATTCACAGGTGAGCGAGATGTGTAATGTATTTGTTTTGGCATCTTTGCATGAATCTAGAATTTGATTGACAGCTCCTTATAATTCAAGGAATTTTCTTGAGGGCTGCTGACTAAACCATTTGCTGGACTTGGCTTGACATAAATTATTGCTTAGAAGAAAATAAGGAGCAGTTTTATTCAGGATATATCATAAGCATTATATTCCTTGAAAATATCAAAATGGAAACAGGTTGTTTCTGTGTGTTGCTAATTATAGAATGCTTGTTTAATATAAGTTTACAAGTAGATGGATGGACAAAGATGGTAACTTAGTTCGTATTTTGTACAGAGTTAATTGGATGCAACAATAATGTTCAATTTGATATAGCTGGAAGTCGCTGTTTACATGGGTGGTGTCGGTAGTATTTATTTAGTTTGATGTAAAAGGAAGTTGCTGTTTAACCCCCAGAGCTCCAGATAAGATGCATATTTGCGTATTTACGCAATTAAAAAAAGAAAAAAAGCAATTAAAATAAACAGCTTGCGTATAAAAAAGTAATTGAAAACATCGTTTACGCAATACAAAAAATCATGCGTATCAACAGTTTCAACTTCCTACCGAAATGTAAACAGTGGACGGGTTATTATTTACAATGACACCGGATAGACTGACCTGCATGTTTATGAGTTTAAAATACAATACCCGTGAATATTATTCTAAACCAGTCCTCATTTAGTTCGGGTTATAGGAGCGCTTTCATAGACTGTTTATAGGGACAGGTCTTCATTGCGGCGGGCCGCAGTTTATGGAATAACACGGCGGTATAGTTTATCTCTTTGAAAATAGAATAATGTGAATTAAATTGTGTATATTTCATATGCTTTAAAATAAAAGGGTTGACACACTCGGCCACAAAATCTGATAATGTTATCCAGTACTGCGATTTGTTACCAATTGAAAATTGAAAATACCCAATTAAAAAAAAAATAGGTAAAATACCCAATTGCCTCAAATCTTATCTGGAGCTCTGACCCCACTCACACTCGGCCATGTTCCCACTACGTTCTCAAAAAATTGGGCGGATTAGCAAGAACTTGTACAACATAGTATGAACACCGTATAAACTGAGAACGTAAGAACGTAGTATGAATTTGAAAATTGCACATTTTTCCATTCCCACTGCGTTCATCAATATTTTTAGGACTCAGTAAGATCTTCATGGCCTTCGTCTGAGTGTAAGTGGGGCATTAGATGGTTCTGTTCATTTTGATATGGAAGGCATCACTGTTTAGAAAGTTTGGTTCAACGTTAATATAGAAGATCAAGAAACTCTGGCAAACTGGATACAAATTTGAAATATATCATATTAAAAAGATGAGTTTTGTTAATGGAGGATGACTCTAGACATAAAGTCATCTAATCAATTTGACAAAATATGTATATATGAATATAATATCTTAACAAGTTAGTTTTACAGTTGTTAGAGAGAAATTGAAGTGTATATTATGGGATCCTGTAATACACAAAGTAGTGATCGCCATATAAACTATACTACAAAGTTGATTGCCACTGGTGAATATAGTATACATCAAGTCTGTACATTCCAAACATTCCTCCTGCTACAGGTATTAAGAGTTAAACTGGACATTTAAATATATACATACACTATATATGTAAGCTATAGTACTTGAGATATTGTTGAATGCAGGATTATCATACTTGAGGACTAATGATTTGGACCTCTTGCTAATGTCTGACATTTTTGGAAGTCATCTGGCACTGGCTATATAAGGTCTGCAGACAGGTGTGGTGTACCTGTATTTTTACATGGTGCTAGTTAGTTGCCCAGGACGAACAGGTAAATAGGTTTATTTAATTTAAAAAAAAAAAGACGATATTTATGGTAGAGCCCCGGAAGTATAATAAAATGTTCACATTGATTTTCGTTACATGTTCTTAACATTTTATCTTACAGGAAGAAAATTAGTCATAAATGCAGTCGTTTTGTTAAATATTTTAACTTATTTGGTGTTGCCATAAAACTGATTAGTTTGAAAGTAGGAAGACAAAAAGAGTTTAATGAAAACATGATTATTAATGTTTTGCAACCAGTTTTGAAACATTTGTTGGAAAAAGAGGTAAGTTAAACTGGAAGTTCTTTTTAATATTTGTGAAAATTATTTTGATTTTTTTGTGTTTGTTTGCGTATTTTGAGAGAGAGAGAGAGAGAGAGAGAGACAGAGAGAGAGACAGAGAGAGTTAATTGTCGATATTTTGTTTCATGGTGATTAATCTTCTCAATAATCAATAATTACAACTTATAAAATTTGTATAATACACTATTAATTGAGATATCACTTTTCTGTTTTTGGATAATCAAAGAATCAGATAAATAAAGAATTAGAGAGTATAGTTGTAGTAAAACAATATCATATACTATATAAAGATTATGGCATATCCAGTTTTACTGGTGGAGGAAGACCTCGGACTGATTCAAACTGAGTAGAACCATTGTCCTTTTGCAAGTATTACTGGAAACTTTCTCACATAAAGTTTTTGGAGCGAGCAGGACTCAAACCTACAACCTTAGCGGTGAGAGGTAAGTGATCTTCAGATGGCGTCTTGGACCACTCGGCCACAGGGGAACCTATTAGCTTAATAGGGGAAATCCCGAAACACCAACTTATTTAAAGTTGACCTTAATGTGCTTCATTCCTTGTGTTATTTTTTGTCTTCATAAAATATTCAATTTATCGCCCATTTTTACTTAAAAAGGCTTTACCTATATCGCCAATATTTTTTCAATCTTAGAAGCCAAACTACACATTGATTTCAAACATCATATGTTATCAATATTTTGTTCAATAATTTAAATTGCATTTCGTTTTTTTTAGTGTATAATTCTTTAATTATGTTCGCCAAATACTTAATCGCTACCCTCAATAAAGTCACTCACTGGCCGGTATCTGGTTAAGTTAAGACATTGACAAATAATGCAGAAAATGTCTACCTGTATATTAACCCTTTACTCCATAGATACACGTTTTCCATCACCAATCACAGAAGGCCTTTGAAAACAGTGCAGGAAGAGTTCAGATTACTCGTAATGAGCAATCTGAACACTTCCTGCACTGTTTTCCACTCTGTCAGTTAATATAAACATAATTCACCCAATAATTCAAAAGCCTTCATTAGAGGTGTCCAAAGGCGTCTATATGAAGTAAATGGTTAACAAATTGTTTAAAAGTAAAATAAAGTACAAGGATGGAATAAACCATCATCTTCAAATGGGACCTCCTTCTCTTTGTGATTCAATAAATTTTCTAACGTTTACTGAACAGAAATTTATAGGTGATGCATCTTTAATTTTCGTGCAACTTAATTTTTCATAAAAGATTTATTTATCTTGGCTGAGGGTATATCCATCATTGCCAAATGTAAGTATGACATATGATTTGCTTCTGCCATCATCACGTAATGCTCTATCAACTTGTGACAGAGTTATGGCCCTTTAATTAGTTTTGATTGTAATTCATCTTGTCAACATTATTCCCCTTAAATTTATCAAATGATTATGGTCAAACCTGTTATTAGAGTGTTAATCAGTTGTGAGACAGGATGGTGGTGGGAGTGGGGGGAGAGTGTTGCATTCTTGCAGGCAGATGCATTTCTAGTTAAATGAACAGGGCTCTTGCTGGCACTTTTAGGAATATGGTCGGGGCCCTTGACTTTGGGAAAATTAGTGTTATTTTTAAAGAAATTGGGAAAATTACATAGCACCGTTATTTCGGTATAAGTAACAATATATGTGTAATGTATATTAAATGTATAAAAAATGTGATGTTCCTGTAGAAGACTACTTTAAAATCATTATATAAAATATCTCCAAACTTTTCCCCAAAATATTTCTTTTGGTTTCTTTGCATTTTGAAATTGGGAATTTTGTTACTTTGGATTGGGAAAATAAGATTCTATTTGCTGTTGGGAATGGGGCAGAATAACAGCCCCAAAAATGGGCAATCGATAGCTCTGATAAATATTTATAAAATTATATACGCAAGTCCTAAATTAAAATATTGTTTGTTTTCCTCTTCCGGTCAACACAAAATAATCCCGCTGGTTGTGAAAATAAATAGTATTACAAACAAACAGTTTTTAGCTCTACTGGCCAAAGGCCAGAAGTGCTTATGTGATGGCGCATTGTCTGTCGTCCGTCGTCTGTCATCTGTTAGCAGCACTTTCTCTGAAACCACTAGGCCAATTAAACTGAAACTTCACATGCATGTTTCTGTTGCATAGGAGACTATACAGAAGAATTTTTTTTTTCGATCTGAAATTCAAGATGGCCGCCATTACTAAAAATAGTCCAAAACTTAAAAAATCTTCTTCTCATGAATGGCCCAACAGATTTTCAAAATGTTTATGTAGTAATGATGACCAACTATAGTACTGTTAGATTTGTTCAAATGGTGTCCCTAGGGTTAAATATGACCCCGCCCCGAGGGTTCAATAAGGGGACACATGTCACTATAATATATATTTTTTTTTTTTTAGAAATGGAAATGATTTTGCCTATATCTTCACAGAAGCATTGTTTGGTGAAGGAGGTTCAGATTTGTAAAAATGACTGGGTTCCACTGTCTTAAGGGGTCAGGGGGGCCCCAAAAGGGTAAAAGTGGGGAATTACTAAAATCGTTTTCTTGAGAACCGGTATGTCAGATTTGTTCATATTTGGCATAAATTATCCCTATGTGTAGGGGTTTGATTGCAGATAAGAATTAAGGGGCTAAAATTTATAGGGGCCCTGTAAGAGGACTTAGAATTTTACATAGGGATACTATGGGGAAACAGAAAATTCTCTTTTTCTTTCATCCTTTCTGAAACCACTAGGCCAATTAAACTGAAACTTCACATGCATGTTTCAGTTGCATCGGAGACAATACAGAAGAAATTCAAGATGGCTGCCATTACTAAAAATAGTCCAAAACTTAAAATCATCTTCTCATGAACGGCCCAATATATTTTCAAAATGTTTATGTAGTAATGATGACCAACTATAGTATTGTTAGATTTATTCAAATGATGTCCCTAGGGTTAAAAATGACCCCGCCCCGAGGGTTCATGAGTCAGTATAGCGTCCTCAGGCCCTCTTGGGCCTCTTGTTTTAAAGGTGGCCCATTGAATTAGAATATGTGTACATATGTATACATGTTGAATTAATTAGAAATATGGAGACTGTATATTATTGAAATTTTTAGTGAAATTTTAGGATACATGAGTAAATGTAATGTAAGTGAAGAAGGTTATTTTTATTCTGCAGTATTTTCATATAAAAATCTTACATTTTAGTCGAAAAGTTGCTGCTTTTTTTCACCTGTATTTTATATGACACGCAAATTCACCTTTAGCCAAAGTACTTTGAAAATGTGTGACAGATAAATTTTATAAGAGGACATAAATTTTCTTTTATCACCAGAATGTATTAAAGGCACCTCCTTTCCCTTATATTGTACATGTTTTATGGGTATTAAAATTTAACCCTTCACAATGGATATAATATGAGGGTCACACATGACAATTATGCTCTAGAATTTCCACACTGTACCAGCTAAGTGTGGGAACTTAAAAAGTCCAGCCATGAAAACTGAGAGGATAGTTTTCACTACGACAAGCCCTTCCCGTCACAAAATGTATCATTTATTCAGATCTATTTCAAGTAATAATGCAGCTATATTGAGAGTTTATTTCAATTACATTTTTTTCAGTTTTTTTCTCATTTTATGGCTAAGGTTATCACAATGACAGTGAACCGTATGACTGACAGCCAACATTATCACTGACAGCCAACATTATCACAATGACAGTGAACCGTATCACTGACAGCCAACATTATCAGTGGCAGCCTACATTATCACTGACAGCCAACATTATCAGTGGCAGCCAACATTATCAGACAGCCAACATTATCACTGACAGCCAACATTATCACAGTGACAGTGAACTGTATCACTGACAGCCAACATTATCAGTGGCAGCCAAAATTATCACTGACAGCTAACATTATCACTGAAAGCCAATATTATCAGTGGCGCCAACATTATCACTGACATTATCACTGACAGCCAACATTATCACAATGACAGTGAACCGTATTACTGACAGCCAACATTATCACTGACATCAAACATTATCACAATGATCACTGACATCCAACATTATCACAATGATCACTGACATCCAACATTATCACAATGACAGTTACCAGTATCACTGACATCCAACATTATCAGCCAACAGTATCATGAACAGCCAACCTTATCACAATGACAGTGAACCGTATCACAGACAGCCAACATTATCACAATGACAGTTACCAGTATCACTGACAGCCAACATTTTCACTGACATTATCACTGACAGCCAACATTATCAGTGGCAGCCAACATTATCACTGACATTATCACTGACAGCCAACATTATCACAATGACAGTGAACTGTATCACTGACAGCCAACATTATCACAATGACAGTGAACCGTATCACTGACAGCCAACATTATCACAATGAGAGTGACCAGTAACACTGACAGCCAACATTATCAGTGGCAGCAAACATTATCACTGACAGCATACATTATCACTGACATCCAACATTATCACTGACATCCAACATTATCTCAATGACAGTGAACCGTATCACTGACAGCCAACAGTATCACTTGTACAGTTTAATCTCCAAATAATAATAATATTTGAATGTTCATAATTAAGAAGTCGTAATAGTTTTTATAAATACCACTATCTCAATGAGTCAACATTATCACAATGAGTCAACATTATCACAATGCCAGTCAACATTATCACAATGCCAATCAACAGTATCACAATGCCAGTCAACAGTATCACAATGCCAGTCAACAATATCACAATGACAATCAACATTATCACAATGTCAATCAACAGTATCACAATGCCAGTCAACAGTATCGCAATGACAGTCAACATTTTCACAATGCCAATCAACAGTATCACAATGCCAGTCAACAGTATCACAGTGCCAGTCAACAGTATCACAATGCCAGTCAACATTATCACAATGACAGTCAACAGTATCACAATGCCAGTCAACATCACAATGCCAGTCAACAATATCACAATGCCAGTCAACAGTACCGCAATGACAGTCAACATTATCACAATGCCAATCAACAGTATCACAATGCCAGTCAACAGTATCACAGTGCCAGTCAACAGTATCACAATGCCAGTCAACATTATCACAATGACAGTCAACAGTATCACAATGCCAGTCAACATCACAATGACAGTCAACAGTATCACAATGCCAGTCAACAGTATCACAATGACAATCAACAGTATTGAAATGACAGTCAACATTATCACAATGACAGTCACTTTTAGCTTTTTTAGTAAACGTTATTGTGATGATATTTGTCAAGAGTTATTTTCAAGGTTTGAGTATCATTTGCAGACCTTAAAATTCTTTAGATTAGACTTGAATGTTATCTTTTACTTTGAATAGATTTGAATGTGAACTTCAATGCTGTCATAATATATTTTAAACTGGATGTTATTAAAGAAATTTAAAGTGAATATCTCTTGTTTAAATGGCATTAGTAGATATTAAAATTTAGTGAGGAACTGACTGCTGCAAAATTAATTGTAATGTTGTAGTATTGACATGTGTATACTTTTTAAGTTGAAAGTCGTGAATCAAAATATCATTTGCAGTCTTTTGAAATGAATGTTGTAGATCAGAATATCATTTGCAGACTTGAACTGCATGTTGCAGATCAGAATATCATTTGCAGACTTGAACTGAATGTTGCAGATCAGAATGTCATTTGCAGACTTGAACTGAATGTTGCAGATCAGAATGTCATTTGCAGACTTGAACTGAATGTTGCAGATCAGAATGTCATTTGCAGACTTGAACTGAATGTTGCAGATCAGAATATCATTTGCAGACTTGAACTGAATGTTGCAGATCAGAATATCATTTGCAGACTTGAACTGAATGTTGCAGATCAGAATGTCATTTGCAGACTTGAACTGAATGTTGCAGATCAGAATATCATTTGCAGACTTGAACTGAATGTTGCAGATCCGAATGTCATTTGCAGACTTGAACTGAATGTTGCAGATCAGAATGTCATTTGCAGACTTTTGAAATGAATGTCTTGGATCTGCAGATTTTAAAGATTAATGTTGTGATATTTCCAACTTTTGGCAATCACACAAAATATCAAGTGTTAAGATGCCATCTGCAGATGTTTAAGCTCGATGTGTTTGACCTGAATACCTTTTGCATCATACTAAATATTGTCTTGGGTGTCCATATTCAAGATTTCTTATTATGGTTAGTAATTTCCTTTGTAAACTGAATGTGATCTGTTTTGTGTGTGAACAAAATTTGGAATTTACAATTGGCTTTAATCTGCGAAATGCCGATAATTTTAAAGTTACAAAGACTCTTAAAAGAAGGAAAAAAATAACTACCAATATAATAATTTATGTGCCCTGGAATGTGACTACAGGGGACGTGGATTATGTGTTAGTAACACTCCATTAAATTAATGTTGGTCTTATGGTAATAACCCTATAAATACAGTAGGGTTCGTTGTACTCCACAACTGGCCTGAATTTATGAACAGGGAGGACTTATTTATTTATCGTAGGTTCACAGTTTCGGTTCTGTGCTAGGTCAGCACTTTAATATTGTGAGAAAACTCGGGTATGAATGACCAGCTTATCTCAGGTATGCGGGCACGTCATTTATGATTTAAAAATAACCTATTGAACCATACACCGTGGAGCGCTAAGGTAGTATTTGTTGGTGGAGCGCTCATGTATGTTGCTGTCATGGTAGGTCATAAGTGTGCTAGTGGTTTAAAGAGTTTATTTCACACATGATGCTTGCATAGCCTTAAATTGAAATAGCGAAAAACTAGGTCAAGACGTGAAGTGGGACATATAATGGGGGCTTATTATGGATGGTGAGAGCTGGATTTTTATGAATTGTGGTTTGTATAACGTGCATATTTTTATTGGTACAATTCACACAGTTCTGGAGCTGGTTCAGTCCCAGGCCAAGTCATACTAAATTTTATAAAAAAGTAACTTATAAATTATATAGCCTCCCTGCTGGCTGGTAGTGACTAGGGAATAACTGTAAGACTGGTTGTCCACTTCCAGTATTATGTAACTTGATGCTGTCTCTAACCGTGCTATCGAGTGGTTGATTGTTGTTGTTGTTGTATGGTGTTTAGCCTCGCTTTAAACATTTTTTTTCAGCTACATTTCAAGTTATTAGTATGAGAAACAGCGAATGGAGAGCAGTTGACAAATGCAATGAGTTGACTAAACAATCAAGCTTAAATAAGTTTTAAGAAATGTATGCTGGCGTATTCATAGCACGAAACCATGACCGAAAGACAGAAGTGTTGCTTCAGCCACACAATAGGAAACCTTTACTTATTATGTTGAACTTGGTTGGTGAGAAAGTTTAATTTGAATGACAAGATGTTGGATAACTTATAACCATTTTATAAAAATGTATTTAGTTTTGGGATCTTTATAAGATAAGAGATTTTGGTGGATAATGTATAAAAAATATCATGCAAGTATAATAGAGCGAGAATCATGCCTCTAATAAAACAATTTCCAGGAGCACTCTGGACCCACAAAGGCTAAATAAATAATGGAAATGGACAATTACCATTTTACAGTGCTAAAAACATACCATTAAAAGTATTTATGATATATAAAAAAAAACATAAAAAAGCACAGTACAAGCACTTTCTGGCAGGCAGGAGTTTTTCAGTATGTTATTTGTAATATTAATGCAGATTAAGTACTTGTCATTTTCTGTAGTAGAAGTTGTAGGCCATAGAATGTAAAGCTGTTACATCGCTGCCATTACGAGCATACTCACGTATTGACATGTGTAATTTACGCATTTTTGATATGTACGAACAGCTCACATGTGCTGCACACGTTCACTTAGTTTTTCTTAATTCATTTATTGAAAATTGCAATAAAAAATGCAATAACCCGGATAAATACAAGGAGAGAACTTAACATTTTTAGAATTTCGGTGATAACGTATCTTAAAATTGAATGGGATAGGTAAAACTATTTCATCTCTGCCTAAAGCGAATTTTTTAAATGACAGTGTGTTCAATGATCTGAATGTTTTGATTTATCTTGTCAGTGTTCAGAATGATCGTGTGCAGAACAGGAATAGAGATATGTTGTACAAGGTGAATGTTAGATTTTTATCTTCATTCGGTAAAATCGTCAACTTTACACCCGGGTTTACCGTGAATGTGAATCTACCCGCCGTGATCAGTTATATGACATCAGATATGACATATCTCGCTGCAGTCTTAAATAAAAGTTTGTGAATGAAAACTGATTTTGATGTATAAGTAACTGGCTCATTCATGAATTGAGATTGTGATAGTGGTGGTGGTAATGGCGGTGGTAGCCATGATATCTGTGAAGTTGGATCATGTATAAAACCATTTTCTTAGAAATTTGTTAATTAAATGGCCCTCTGTCATGAAATCCTTTTTTTTTTTATTTGCACTTTTTTTAAATGTGATCCTTCTGTTACACTGATTGCTTTTCAATCGGGAAATAAGGATGGAGACTACATGCATATTTCACTGAAGACAAGTCTCCGAGATATTTGGATGACATTATTTTCATTTTGTCGATAATTGGTAAACAGCACTTGTCTGATGGAATTGAATTGGTAATTAAATGCAAATGTGATTAACATAGGCTTGATAATAATATAGACCGGATGCCAACATATAAAATGAATCGGATTAGTATGTGTGTAAGATAGAGAAACATAGGGTGGACTCCTCCATTGGCAGAGTGCTCCAAGATACTGTCTCAAGATCACTTATCTCTCAACATTTGGATCATGAGTTCGAGCTCTACTATGTCCAAAAAACTTTACCCGTGAAAGGTAGGTGTTCTACTCAGATTCATGCCTGTGAGAGCCAGGTTCAGTTAGCTCGTTTTTATCAATGTTTATCATGTGGTCACATGATCGAATTTCCGCTAGGCCACAGGTTCTGTGATGATTGACCACAAACTTTGTCCAACATTCATGCATTTCTCCTCTCTGAATATGTTGGGAAGTAGTCAGTGCCTTGCAGAGTTAAGACGTGTCTTGCACTGGGTAAGCACCTAGCAGGTCCCAGGTCCTAGATCCCATGTGTGTTTAACACGGTTACATTTCTGACATATGGTTGGAAGAAGGTTGGCCACTGCCGTACAAACATACACATGTTCATGTAACGGAGGTGTTCCTGCACCAATAACACTGGTTGTCATTTAACTTGCAATGTGATGGAAAATGGGATTAAAAAAATCCATTTAAAAACAACTTGATTTCTACTGAAATTGAATTGTTATGCTTAACCTTCTGTTAATGACTTAAAGATTTTAACTAAAGCTAAGCAACTTGTTTGTCGATTTGTAAGAGATTTTCCAAGGTTGTAACCTGGACTGATCTAGGATTTTGAGTTAGGAGCTTGAAGGCAGGAAATACTTGAAGAACAGGTAAAAGATAAAAACTATAAAAAAAGTTCAAAATAAAGGACAGGTAGCATAATTACTCATTGGAAAAAACATCTAAAGTAAAAATCAGTTATGTTTTTAAAGGTAGTATATCAGGCGGAAAATGTAAATGTGTTGAAAATAGAGTTATTTTTAAAATGAATATATAAGCATCTTGCTTTCATAGATAAATAAATTAAAATTGTCAGAAAATGTGATCAGAAGTGCTAAACTTGAAACAAAGTTCCCACTCTAAAAATAGATAGCAGTTACACACTGCTTGATGACCATCACATCGTCATTCACTCTTTCTGATATGAAACAGTTCTACATATGTAATCAAGTAGACTGGATCAGTTAAAAATCATGTGACTTATTTGATATACCGGTAATAGACAATATGTTGCAGTATTAAGTGGGAAAATGTATTTTAGTCTAACCTACAAGTTTGGAAAACTTTTAAATATATTATTTTGGCATGGTTAAATAGATATCTGTACGGCAAAAGGGGGTCAGTGATTATATGTTTAGGGGAAAGGTTTTTGTCCATTTCGAAATTTTGAAAAATCCTGATAAACTTCCTTTAAACCCATAAAGAATGTAAATAATGTTATCAATAATGAATGTGTACGGTTACTAAATAAACACATTTTAAACATCAGTTGTTAAATATGTTATACAATAAAGAATGTATACAGATACTAAATAAAATTCTTAAATTGTTAAGAATGTTATACAATAAAGAATGTGTACAGATACTTAATAAAACTCGTAAATTGTTAAGAATGTTATAAAATAAAGAATGTGTGCAGTTGCTAAATAAAACACAAAATTTGTTAAGAATGTTATACAATAAGGAATGCTTACAGTTACTAAATAAAAAAAAACATAAGTTATATTTTGGTGCATTTGCATAAGAAATTTCTTTACTTTGATTCAATATGAAAGTGATAAAAGCAAGTGAGGTCATTGATGCATTTAACGAATGGGAAATTCGATTTGCCAAAAAAAAAATCGGTCATTATAAAGATTGTCCTCAATCTGCCCAGAAAGAGTTAAAGGTATGCGGTGAATGTACAGGTGTGGCGGACTTGCTATAAATAGACTTTGTTCAGGTGATGGATGGCTAGATAGGTTAAGGTTGTGACACTCTGCTCCAAGCAAGAAAGAGTTGTTGCCCCTGGAAAAGAAACTGTGACTTTAGACTGCTTTGAATCATTGATAATTTGCTGTTTTCTCTCTAAATTTACAGAAAATAGTGTCAAGGTATGTATGTTGACATGAACTCTTGCATATGCACTCAACTTAAGCAGACGGAATTACATAAAGAATAAACTTCAAGTTGTTTAACCTTGATTTTGTTGATGGTCTCCGCTCATCCATTCTGCACCTGCCATGTTTTAAATGCTTTTGTGGTGGATGCTGATACCATTGCAGTTATATAACAATTCTGTCATCAACCAAAGCATTTATTACCTGTTAACCCTTCATTTGTAATTTTCCTTTTATAATAGACCCTTCAGTCTTTGTTTTTGGATCAGTCTATTATTTAGAAGGTGTTGGTAACATTTGTTTGTTTGTGTGGTGTTTAGCATTGCTTTCAACAATCTTTCAGCTATATCTTGATGATGTCTTAAGAAGTATTCTGAGCATTGCCACACAGGAGTATTATGCTACAGGAGTATTATGCCACAGAGCCCGTGTGGTTATGGCTAAGAATAGAATAACTGTCGATCTCTGCAGAGGGGTAGGAATCCTCCGAATGGGTGTCATGTTCATTTTATCAATTTTTGTCATGTTCACTATTGTGGTTAAATTATCAACCCCTGTGTGGTTCCAGGGAGTCATGAGTGATGGCAAGAATAGGATCACTGTGGCTTATGCATGTCGTAAGAAACGATAGATTGAGTAGAATTTGCTGAAACTCTGCAGTTCTGCAGGTATCAAGGTTCAAGGTTTATTCTGCATATTCATTTGTTGATGTATTTTTTTTTAATATGTATGTTAATTTGTTGTTTTTGTACATGTAGAGTGAACCTGGAATCTTCTTTCCTGTTGGCGTTGAATAACCTATAATGTGTTGGTACGCCATAAAACCCTATTCATTCATTATGCCACAGACACACGGTATGATACGCCACCAAGTCACATTATACTGATACTAAGCTGAACTGACCTAGAACTATCCTAAATGTTGAGTGTATAGCACGGCGACTTTTAGTACCATTTTTCAAGTATTTTGTATAGCCCCACGGGGGATTGAACAGAATCTTCTGCGAGGGAGACAGACGCTCTACCCTTAGACCATTACTGCGGTTGCATTAGTAATCACTTAAAGAATAAGTGCAGAGAAGTTCTTCACCTAAACCAGGCTTTGTGTGTTGTAATTCGGTTTTCCACTGATTCTCATTTCTTCCAATTCATCATCATCATCCTCATCCTCATCATCATCAGTTTGTAATCATTATCGGCATTATTACAATCACCATCATCTGAACAATTTAAACTTGATCATAATGAAACATGGGTGGTGGTGGTGTTGTTTTAGGTTTGTGTTTTTAAGCGTTGTTCACTAGTGGACATTTTATATTTACTCTTCATACCGTTTTAGTTGAGTCTGCTTTCGGTAAGCTTGGCACCGTCATCACAATGGCAGGAAAATGTAAGTAAGAGTCCATGCTTGCATATGTACGTCCATCCGATCTCGTTCAAATTGCAATTTTCTCATGCATAGAGTGATATGAGATATCTTGGCACAATGTTCATCATAATGAGACAATGTGTCCCCGCAAGACCAAGGTCTGTTGCTGAAAGGTCAGTCATAATTAGAGGCTTAAGGTCAGAAATATAAATAATCTTGTCCACTCCATATCTTGTAAACTGCTGGACAGATTTTGCAATAACTTTACACACATTTTCAACCAAATTAGACACCATTATGTGAGAAAGTTTACACACATTTTCAACCAAATTAGACACCATTATAATGTGAGAAAGTTTGCGATGAACACAACTACTTATTGTCATGTATAAGGGTCTGGGGCTTTTTCTTCACTGATAAAACAGGTTGCCTTATATAAAACAGGTAATGGATTGAAAATAGTGTTGAACCCAATTAAAAAAATGTGTACCTCGCTAATCTTGGGATATGATAAGCTGGGGCAAACATAATTATTATCCAGACTGTACCTGGAAGTATTTTGTTATGTAATAATCACATGATTTTGTACCTGTGTATTAGTCATACCTCTTGATATTGATATAAGTGAAGGAGCTATAGATGAAAACATTCAAATATCTTCCTTATTTTGATTCTAAAAAGGATTGTCAGAGACTACATTTAACCAGATTGGATTAATTATTTGTTGCAAAAACATCTTGCCAATTATTTCTCGACAATGATTAGTAGAGACTAAATCAAGCACACTTTTGAGTTTAGCATCATCAAGGTTTACAGTCTTTTGGGATCAGGGAAGCAGAATAAATCTTTTAAGTAAAAAAAAAAAAAAAAAGATGACAAACCAGACATATTCTGAACTCACCTCATCGTAGAAAATTAAAAAAATAAACCGGCACATTCGTTTGTTACACCACCGCAGCGATGATCTAGGAGTAAATTGTCCGTCTTGCAGGAGGAAGGTTGTGGGTTCATTCCCCTGTCGGGTCATACCAAAGATCATCCCTTGATATATAGAACACACTGCAGTTTAGTGGTAGAGTGTCTGCCTCGCATGCTGAAGGTTGTGGGATCGATCTCTTGCCAGATCATACCAAAGACTTGAAAAATGGTACTTAAAGCTACCTCGCTTAGCGCTCAGCATTTAGAGGATAGTTTTAGTCTGGTTGGCCCGGTGTCAGTATAATGTGACTGGGTATCTTACCATGTGTCTGCAGTGTGACACTCCAGTGTGGCAGTACTTAGAATACTTCTCTAGTAGACACCATCACGATATAACTGAAAAATTGTTGAAAGCACCGCTAAACACAACTTTGTGGCAAGTGCAAAAATGTCACAGATTCGCTGAAAATGATGATATAAATTAAAAAACAATTAATTATATTTATGCCTGTTCTGTTTATACACAATCTAAATTCACATAATTTTGATTATTTTAAACTTGGTAGTAATTTCATTGTTAAATAATTAATACATGTGTCTGCACCCACCCTATTGGCCTTTTGTATTTCGGATCACGTTTTTGATTAATTGTGGGGACATTATTATTCTTTAATATATTTCATTTAAATAAAATAAGCGATAACACCTATTTGTAAATATATGGATGAGATCAAATGTTCAAAACTGCTGACGGGGAGTCTTGCGACAGAAAGACACATGCGATCCGTGGAATTCCACAGGTTTTGTACATTATCGTGTTACAATAATTAATCGGTAATAAATAAATAGCAATAATAGATACAGGAGTTTACATGATTTTTTTGCCAAGATAAGGATACTGTGAACATATACTATACCTCGCGAACTTATACTATACCTCACGATGATAAGGTTGTCCGTGATACGCTCCATGATTTATTCATGAATGGAAAATATTTCGAATTCCTAGGGGGGGACTTGTTTTTTAGTATCGGTATGTGCAGGAAGCCATATTAGTGATATGATATAATTTTTTTACCATATGAAGTTTCATTGGGTTATGGAGTAAAGAGTTGGTTGAATCATTAATTACCCTCTGTAAAGTTGAAAGGAAGGAAAAAAAAGATATTTCATCCCTTTGATAATGGTACATGAAAGAGAGGTGAGATCTTTTTTCTGTTCTTTAAATTGACATAATAACAATTTTCAGATAATCAAAAGCTAAATGCTAACTGGATTGTTTTGTTCAAAGTTGAATGAATGAATTTTAAGTAAAATAATCCTTTTCTGCCTGACATTAAATTTATTGTAACGTTTTGTCAAATATGGTTGTGTTTTTAAACTTATTTGAAAACTGTACAAAAAATCCCCACAATACACCCAGAGGCAATGTGTCTTCAAAAGTTGAGCTTTTTTTTGCTTTTTAAAACTGTATGCAAATACAGGCAGGTGGGGGATAAAAATGATAGTTATTTTCATAGGTGCGTTGAAGTTACATTTTCTAGTTAGCTTTACTTTCATGCATTCATGAAATGAAACTATAATATTGCATGATCATGAGCCACTAGGATGGCTGTTTGTGTCTGCATGATAACAATGACGTTGTAGGGTTTTGTTTTAACCTCGAAATGAGATAATCGATAGAGAGAAGTGGGAAAATCATCGTGAAAATAACCACCACTGAGTTGATGTTAAAAAAGTCTTAAAATTAACAAAAGTTGCACTGAAAGTATATTACAACAGGAACTGTTTATTTTAGTTTGCTGCGTCATAAAACTTGTATATTGCCATTTTGTGGTGAAGTTGTGTGAATTTTCATAACAGTATGGGGTTAGCCAATAAAATTAGAATTTTTTTTTAAAAAAATTAAAAGAAAATGTGAAAATATTACTTATTTTCGCGGGTAAAAAAGAGGGAGTGTTGTCATGCATATAAGTGTACATGGGTAATGATTAAATCTGTCTAATGTGACGTTAGATGTAAATGAGTTCAGACTAAACTGTGTGATTCTTGATGGCTGTAACAGAAGGTCTATTTATTATTAAGGTATTTATAATTTTGAACTTTACTTACAAAAATATGATAATGAGGACAATTTTTTCTGTCATGCTTTTTTATGTCAGGTTATGCTTTTTCTTTTTTTTCTGAATCAAAGACAAAACAAAGTGTTTTTTATAGCAGACATTATGACAATGTCAACTATTGTAAGTTTTTGTTTCAAGTTCTGTTCATTCATTTGCACAAGGCTTCACCTGTTTGATGAGAAGTTATTCACAAACTTTTATTCTGATCCCCCCATTACACCCCCACTCCCCTTTATACCCAACACCGCTAATTCAGGTAGTCTTTGTCATTCATTTGCACAAGGCATCACCTATTTCATGAGAAGTTATTCACAAACTTTTATTCAAATCCCCCCATTACACCCCCACTCCCCTTTATACCCAACACCGCTAATTCAGGTAGTCTTGGTCATTCATTTGCACAAGGCATCACCTATTTGATGAGAAGTTATTCACAAACTTTTATTCAAATCCCCCCATTACACCCCCACTCCCCTTTATACCCTACAGCGCTAATTCAGGTAGTCTTGGTCATTCATTTGCACAAGGCATCACCTATTTCATGAGAAGTTATTCACAAACTTTTATTCAAATCCCCCCATTACACCCCCACTCCCCTTTATACCCTACAGCGCTGGTAGTCTTGGTCATTCATTTGCACAAGGCTTCACCTATTTCATGAGAAGTTAAATATTCACTTTCATTCAGACGCCCCCTTAACACACCCATACCCCTCATTCAACAAGTGCTAGTAGATATCTGCGTATAAAGAAGAATAGTCACTTAATTCCATGGGCTAGTCTTATGTAAGATTATGTGATTAAGTATCTATGACATAGAATTGTTGCTAATTATTGGTCTAATTGATAACGTTAAGTGATATATATTATTGTTCTACAGTATTCTTCATACGCTTTCTAGCCGAGGTATGATTTTACTAGTTTCATCTTCGTTAAACCACCCACTGCCTTATTTAGTGTGATTTCTATGACTTAATGTAAGATCTGACAATGTGTCGCCGTTTTTCATTGTCAATAACAGGGACATATATATATAATTAATACTTAAAGCATAGTTATAATATTATTTTGACGAACTGTTAATAATCCCTTTTTTGAAATCTGTATTTTGATTGTTTAACTGGCAGCCAGGTTTGTGATCCAGCATAGTTTTATCCCCCTCCCTCCTAAAAATAGTAATAACACATGTTTCATTCATTCAAGTAGAGGCCAGTTAGAATATTACAAGTTTAACCCTTTACTTCATATAGACACCTTTGGACAGCTAATATAGAACCCTTTGGACACCTAAAATAGAAAGCTTGAATTATTGGGTGAATTATGTTTATATTAACTTACAGATTGGAAAACAGTGCAGGAAGTGTTCAGATTGCTCGTTACGAGCAATCTGAACTCTTCCTGCACTGTTTTCAGAAGCCTACTGTGATTGGTGCGGGAAAACGCATATTTATGGAGTAAAGGGTTAAGTAATTTATGGCTGTTGCAAAGGACATAATAGTACACTTGTCATAAGAAAAAAATGTTACACATATATTATTAATATTACTAATATTAGTTTTTACTGATTAAAAAACATAAAAACCCAACATTAAGTATATGTTGGCCTTTTGCCGAAAAAATGTTAGTCTAGTTTGTAGCCTGTCATTTTAGGGAGTGAAAACTGTGTCACTTGGCTACTTTGTGCAGGAAGTGTGGTTTGACGCACACCCCATCATAAAACCAGCTGATCAATAGAGGCGTGTGAGAAGTAATGGACAACTAAGTTGACATGCGAGACGAGTCCCTGGACATCCCTACAGTCGGTGTCAGTGACTTTAGTCTGCTTTCATTTTTTTTTTTAGTGTTGGAAAAGTTGATTTCAAGTCTGATTAACGTGTATTGAAACAGTTTTGCTTTCGGATCTGAATTTATTTGATTAAAGATTGACAGATGGCATTGAGAAAGGACTTTTCGGGATTAAGAATGTTTCCATTTCTGTTTTTCAAGCGCAAGTTTTGGATATTTTTGTGATGGATAGTCGAATAAGTGATTTATTGACAGAATGGATTAATGTGTTTTTGATATTAATGTTCATTTCAAGACATTTGTGTAGTTTTTTTAAGTGTCTGTAGTTTCAGTCAAGTATATTGTGTAATTTGGTTGCGATTATGACAATGATGATCGCCATTTTTTATATATTTTTTTTTAATTGCTGCATTTGCTGCCATTATAACACATTACAAGTGACATAAATGTGGCATCAAGTTTTATTGGTGGAGAAAAAACCTGAAAATGAATTAAATTAGAACCATCATCTTTCAAGTAACTGGCGAAATTTTTGGCAAAGTTTTTGGACCAAGCAGGGCTTAAACCCACAACCTTATTGGTCTTGTGACTGTTGTGCTTTATGCCACTAGTCCATGGAGTACTCAAAACATGGTTGGAATAAAATGTATCTCTATTGGGCTCTATTTTGATTTGGCTTTTGGAACTGGCACAGATTACCCAAAAGTTTTAAAATGGCACTCCTTTTTATTCAATTGTTCTCTGTTTCAGATACGAATTACGAGACATTTTTCCTGTAGTCATGATTCCCGATGACATTCAGTATCAGAACAGTCAGAAAGTTGCGACAACCAGATGCATTGTGGGGAATTACTTTCAGTAAAAAGACAAGATGATTAAAAAGAGGTAATTAATACTTTAACACTTGTAATCGCTTTATGTTCATGACCGGGTAAAAGCTGTGCTGTGCTGTCTGATGTAGACACTGTGTTAGACGTGTGTACCAGTCTATTCATTCACAGAGAACATTACAGAAAAATCATGAATAAATAATTGACTATTGCGCTTATTAAGAACTGTTGTCATGATGTCACATCAGTATGAATAAGTTTGTCGGGGGTCTGGTCTGTCGTTGCAGTAAGCTTGACTGGTCTGAAATACTTTTGCCGATTTAGCAAGGCTGATCTGAAATATTTGGTTGGGCTGATATTAATACATCATTGAGTGAGTGGACTGTGTCACAACATATTTATTGGTCTAGGTCTGCAGATTGCAGGGAAATACTGTGTATTGGTCTTGAGACAGCGAAATATTTAACATAATAATCAGTTTGCATTTATGGAAACAAACTTGTCTGAGAGTGTTGCAGTATTTATGCTGATCTTCATATGCAGTTATTTACAATTATTTACATCCACTAGAATTATGCTTGTCTTCATGTGCAGCGATTTACAATTATTTACATCCACTAGAATTATGCTGATCTTCATGTGCAGCCATTTACAATTATTTACATCCACTAGAATTATGCTGGTTTTCATGTGCAGCTATTTACAATTATTTACATCCACTAGAATTATGCTGGTCTTCATGTGCAGCTATTTACAATTATTTACATCCACTAGAATTATGCTGGTCTTCATGTGCAGCGATTTACAATTATTTACATCCACTAGAATTATGCTGGTCTTCATGTGCAGCTATTTACAATTATTTACATCCACTAGAATTATGCTGGTTTTCATGTGCAGCTATTTACAATTATTTACATCCACTAGAATTATGCTGGTCTTCATGTGCAGCTTTTTACAATTATTTACATCCACTAGAATTATGCTGGTCTTCATGTGCAGCTATTTACAATTATTTACATCCACTAGAATTATGCTGGTCTTCATGTGCAGCGATTTACAATTATTTACATCCACTAGAATTATGCTGGTCTTCATGTGCAGCTATTTACAATTATTTACATCCAATAGAATTATGCTGGTCTTCATGTGCAGCTATTTACAATTATTTACATCCAATAGAATTATGCTGGTCTTCATGTGCAGCGATTTACAAGAATTTACATCCACTAAAATTATGCTGGTCTTCATGTGCAGCGATTTACAATTATTTACATCCACTAGAATTATGCTGGTTTTCATGTGCAGCCATTTACAAGAATTTACATCCACTAGAATTATACTGGTCTTCATGCGCAGTCATTTACATCCACTAGAATTATGCTGGTCTTCATCTGCAATGTTCAATTTTTTACACTTAAGAATTGTGTACAGTTATTTACATCCACTGGAATTATGCTTATCTAAGGACATTTAAGATTGTGTCTGGCTATGGCCACCGGGTGGGGTATTGTAACTTGTGTCTGCGGTATTAACTCCAGGGTGGCAGTGCATAGAATACTGTCTCGAACAGACAACACAGCAATATTGCTGATCAATTATTAAAAGTAATGCTAAATAAATAAGATATTCTGCAATCTAATTGCATTGCAATGAATATGTAACATATTCCCACGTATAAATGCTCCCTGGGGATTAGCCCCTCCCCCACCCTCCACACGCACAGCCACCACAACCCACCAACCATCACCATCAATTTTGGTCAGAAAAAAAGAAAATGTATAAACTATATATATATACCCAAATTAATTCCCTTCTTTTGAAAATGTTTTGATTATGAATCGGGTAATGGTAATTAATTATTTTAATTTAATTAGAAGAAAAAAAAAGTTGACAGTTAACTCCCTTTAGTTACTGGTCTGGGTCTACCATGTGTTAGTTATGGTGTGGTTCCTAAAATTCTGACGTTTTGCATTTTAATTTATATACAGTAGATTGATCTGTTGGGTGCTATTGCTTTTAACAATTCTGATAAAAGATTTATGCCGTTCTGTTTCCATCACAAAGTAATAATAATATCGCTTAATATAAACGTGAATGGTGGTGCGGAACCCTGCATGCGTTCCCAGAGAACAACCATGTGACCCGCCTACACATAACTTCATTCATAAACATGTTTTATAAACAGCCAGCATCACAAGCACGCATGACTGACTTTTATGAATGGAGGAAAATCGGTGAATGCAGGATGGGAAGTTTTTTATCCCTCCCATCTATAAATAATAAGTAAATGTCGTATATACATGCTTTATAAATACAGCACGCTGTGCCTGGTGTAAGTGGATACATTTATGTGTGTGATGTGGTTTGTATAAAGTATCGGTTACAGGCAGTGGTAAGGGGTCTCCTGATGTTAAAGGGAGTATATCAGGATAAAATGCTATAAATGTCTTAAAAATAAATCAAATATTAAAAAGGATAAAAAGCATCTCATCATTAATAAATAACATCCGAATGGTTTGATAAGTCAAATCCACCAGAATGTGACAAAATCTATATTTAAATTTGAGTGATAAACTTGAAACGAAATCCCATTCTAAAATTAGACAGCATTAAAAACTGCTTGATGTCATTTGGACTCTTTTTAAGATTTAGCAATTTTTTACTATGTTTATAGATTTCCTTTTCACAAACGGGGTCAGTGTGTATACATAAGCATAGTATATTGGGAAAAATGTTTTTAGCCAACTTTAAAATTTAGAAAAATCCTGATAAATTCCCTTTAATACATAAATAGATATTGAATACTAAATAACAGTTATACTATAAAGGGGTTTTGCCTCGTGTAACACTGTTAAGACGGGGCGGTAGTCTAATGGATAGAGTGTTGGCCGCTCATGCCAGAGGTTGCGAGTTCGATCCCCCAGTCGACCCGATGCCTCTCATAAAAACACTCAGTACTGGTTCTGCCCAGGAAACAGACCCGAGAGCAGTTCATATAAGCTCTGAGCTTTCATCGCAATCAAGCTAAAATAAATTAGTATAAACGGAAGACGGTCTTCTTTATTTCAGTCATAGTTAAAACTGGTCTCCCTTTAATTCAACATTTTAAACTATCAGTAGTCTCCAATTAATGATGTCTCCCAACTTTGGTCTCCCCACTGGGAAACATTGCGCTTTCTGTCTGTCAGTCTATCTGTCTGTCTGTCTGTCTGTCATTAGTGAATGGAATTGTGTCTCAATATCATTCGTCTCTCACCGCTGATTCAAGTGGAAAAGTTACCAATTACTTGCATGATTTCTCCCTCTGATAATAAAAATGTTTGTTTGTGACATGATCTGTGACATTGATTGTTGATTGCTTTGTGGGCCTAATTTGTGACATTCGATGAACATTGGACAGTGACTCGGTCTACATACATTTATATGTGACATTTAATATACATTTATATGTGACATTTAATACATATTTATACCTGTGACATTTAATATACATTTATATGTGACATTCAGTGAAGATTGATTAGTTGCATTAAATAATGAGTGATCTGTGACATTCAGTTTACATATATGTGACAATCAGTACATATATATAAAACATTTAGTATATTTATATGTGACAATCAGTACATTTATATGTGACAATCAGTACATATGTATTATGTGACAATCAGTACATATTTTATATATGTGACAGTCAGTACATAATTTATATATGTGACAATCAGTACATATATATTATGTGACACTCAGTACATTATTTATATGTGACAATCAGTACATTTAAATGTGACAGTCAGTGCATAATTTATATATGTGACAATCAGTACATTTAAATGTGACAATCAGTCCATAATTTATATATGTGACAATCAGTGCATAATTTATATATGTGACAATCAGTACATTTAAATGTGACAATCAGTACATAACTTATATGTGTGACAATCAGTACATAACTTATATATGTGACAATCAGTACATACTTTATATATGTGACAATCAGTACATTTAAAAGTGACAATCAGTACATAACTTACATATGTGACAATCAGTACAAAATTTATATATGTGACAATCAGTACATTTAAAAGTGACAATCAGTACATAACTTACATATGTGACAATCAGTACATAATTTATATATGTGACAATAAGTACATTTAAATGTGACAGTCAGTGCATAATTTATATATGTGACAATCAGTACATTTAAATGTGACAATCAGTACATAACTTACATATGTGACAATCAGTACATAATGTATATATGTGACAATCAGTACATTTAAATGTGACATTCAGTGCATATATATGTGACAATCAGTACATATATATGTGACAATCACTACATAATTAATATATGTGACTATCAGTACATTTAAAAGTGACAATCAGTACATAACTTACTTATGTGACAATCAGTACATAATTTAAATATGTGACAATCAGTACATTTAAATGTGACAGTCAGTGCATTACTTATATATGTGACAATCAGTACATTTAAATGTGACAATCAGTCCATAATTTATATATGTGACAATCAGTACATAATTTATATATGTGACATTCAGTGATTATTCAGTTAGTGATATTAAATAAATTATCTGTGACATTCAATGTACCTTGATATTCATCCATTAAGCTTTTTAATTCCAACCAGCTGTCAATGGAGGAAACATATTTTACTTCTTGTTGTTCTCTGGTGTTGATGATCCAGTAAGGCCATAATAAATTCATTGCTAGTATATCATCCCTGCCCGCCCCC
This sequence comes from Panopea generosa, assembly GCA_029582155.1. Lineage (NCBI taxonomy): Eukaryota > Metazoa > Mollusca > Bivalvia > Adapedonta > Hiatellidae > Panopea > Panopea generosa. Next base: position 53,049,928 of record CM055895.1, read on the forward strand.
TAATGTCCCTTTTTATTTCATAAAAAAAAAAATAAAAAAAAAATATATAAATAATTAAATCCCCCCTTCCCCTTTTTATGAAAAATTTGGATGAGAATATTGTTTGCTTTTGAGTTGAAGCAAGAGAGATACAACTTAATCTCATCTTGATTCACATGCAACATCTTCCATTTGATTTATTTGTCTGAGTTAATTGGTTGAGACATTTGTCAATAATGCAGGAGATACATATTTAACATCTTGTTGCTCCCTGGTGTTGATGCTTTGTGTTCCATTTGATTTATTCATCTACAGTCCTTGATTCAGACCAGTTGTCAATACACAAGCTTGACATCTCGTTGCCCTCCTCAGCTTCTGATCCAGTCATTTGATTTATGTATACAAGATAACTTGTACATCCCAGCACACTCTTTATGTTGCTGATCTTGTTGTATGAATTCAGCTCTACTGGCCAAGGGCTCATGTCATGGCAGTTTGTCCATAATCTGTCATTCATTGTGTCAATGCATTACCCTTTTACTTGTAGATATGATAGCAGCACATTTTAATAGAAATTTAAAGAATTGCGTTCACTGAAAATTCTAGATCTAGACCTTAGATGTTTTATATGTAGTATTGCCTGGTGGTCCTCTGAAAGGTTTGTGGAGAGCAGGTCTCTGGATTCAAATATGGGGGCCATCATATAGATCAATGCCAGAGGCTTACAAGCACAATAAAGAGGAACTTACGATATGTTCATCTATCCATTTGTTGCAAGTTGAGCCATTCAGACCCTCTCGGGTTTCTTGTTTGATTTAATTTATTCATTTAATTTGCTAAATGAGGTTAATTTAAACTTAAATCTTCAGCACTCTCTAAGATTGCTGTTTCGTGTTTAACTTTATCTCCAGTTGAGATGTATTCATGTTTAACATTATCTCCATTTGATATGTATTCATGTTTAACATTATCTCCATTAGAGATGTATTCATGTTTAACATTATCTCTGTTTGAGATTTATTCATGTTTATTATCTCCATTTGAGATGTATATAATAATGTTTATCATTATCTCCTTTTGAGATGTATTCATGTTTAACTTTATCTCCTTTTGGGCTAATACATTTGTAACATGTTCCCAATTGTTATATTTGTCTATCTGTGCTGCTTGGTTCAGGCCAGCTGTCTGTGGAACAACTCACATCTCTGACTGTGAGGGCTGATACATTGTAACCAGTTCCCATCTGTTATATATTATTTGTCTATCTGTGCTGCTTGGTTCAGGCCTGCTGTCTGTGGAACAACTCACATCTCTGACTGTGAGGGCTGATACATTTTAACATGTTCCCATTTGTTATATTTGTCTATCTGTGCTACTTGGTTCAGGCCTGCTGTCTGTGGAACAACTCACATCTCTGACTGTGAGGGCTGATACATTTGTAATATGTTCCAATTGTTATATTTGTCTATCTGTGCTACTTGGTTCAGGCCAGCTGTCTGTGGAACAACTCACATCTCTGACTGTGAGGGCTGATACATTTGTAACATGTTCCAATTGTTATATTTGTCTATCTGTGCTACTTGGTTCAGCCCTGCTGTCTGTTGAACAACTCACATCTCTGACTGTGAGGGCTGATACATTTGTAACATGTTCCTAATTGTTATATTTGTCTATTTGTCCTACTTGGTTCAGGCCAGCTGTCTGTGGAACAACTCACATATCTGACTGTGAGGGCTGATACATTTGTAACATGTTCCCAATTGTTATATTTGTCTATCTGTGCTACTTGGTTCAGCCCTGCTGTCTGTGGAACAACTCACATCTCTGACTGTGAGGGCTGATACATTTATAACATGTTCCCATTTGTTATATTTGTCTATCTGTGCTGCTTGGTTCAGGCCTGCTGTCTGTGGAACAACTCACATCTCTGACTGTATGGGCTGATACATTTGTAACATGTTCCCATTTGTTATATTTGTCTATCTGTGCTACTTGGTTCAGGCCAGCTGTCTGTGGAACAACTTGCATATCTGACTGAGGGCTGATACATTTGTAACATGTTCCAATTTGTTATATTTGTCTATCTGTGCTGCTTGGTTCAGGCCTGCTGTCTGTGGAACAACTCACATCTCTGACTGTGAGGGCTGATACATTTGTAACATGTTCCAATTTGTAATATTTGTCTATCTGTGCTACTTGGTTCAGGCCTGCTGTCTGTGGAACAACTCACATCTCTGACTGTGAGGGCTGATACATTTTAACATGTTCCCATTTGTTATATTTGTCTATCTGTCCTACTTGGTTCAGGCCAGCAGTCTGTGGAACAACTCACATCTCTGACTGTGAGGGCTGATACATTTGTAGCCTGTTCCCATTTGTTATATTTGTCTATCTTTGCTACTTGGTTCAGGCCTGCTGTCTGTGGAACAACTCACATCTCTGACTGTGAGGGCTGATACATTTTAACATGTTCCCATTTGTAATATTTGTCTATCTGTGCTGCTTGGTTCAGGCCTGCTGTCTGTCGAACAACTCACATCTCTGACTGTGAGGGCTGATTCATTTTAACATGTTCCCATTTGTAATATTTGTCTATCTGTGCTGCTTGGTTCAGCCCTGCTGTCTGTGGAACAACTCACATCTCTGACTGTGAGGGCTGATTCATTTTAACATGTTCCCATTTGTAATATTTGTCTATCTGTGCTGCTTGGTTCAGGCCTGCTGTCTGTGGAACAACTCACATCTCTGACTGTAAGGGCTGATACATTTGTAACATGTTTCAATTTGTTATATTTGTCTATCTGTGCTACTTGGTTCAGGCCTGCTGTCTGGAACAGCTCGCATATCTGACTGTGAGGGCTGATACATATGTAACATGTTCCAATTGTTATATTTGTCTATCTGTGCTGCTTGGTTCAGGCCTGCTGTCTGTGGAACAACTCACATCTCTGACTGTGAGGGCTGATACATTTGTAACATGTTCCAATTGTTATATTTGTCTATCTGTGCTACTTGGTTCAGGCCAGCTTTCTGTGGAACAACTCGCATCTCTGACTGTGAGGGCTGATACATTTGTAACATGTTCCAATTGTTATATTTGTCTATCTGTGCTACTTGGTTCAGGCCTGCTGTCTGTTGAACAACTCACATCTCTGACTGTGAGGGCTGATACATTTGTAACATGTTCCCATTTGTTATATTTGTCTATCTGTGCTGCTTGGTTCAGGCCTGCTGTCTGTGGAACAACTCACATCTCTGACTGTGAGGGCTGATACATTTGTAACATGTTCCCATTTGTTATATTCGTCTATCTGTGCTGCTTGGTTCAGGCCAGCTGTCTGTGGAACAGCTCACATATCTGACTGTGAGGGCTGATACATTGTAACCTGTTCCCATTTGTTATATTTGTCTATCTGTGCTACTTGGTTCAGACCTGCTATCTGTGGAACTGCTCACATATCTGACTGTGAGGGCTGATACATTGTAACCGGTTCCAATTTGTTATATTTGTCTATCTGTGCTGCTTGGTTCAGGCCTGCTGTCTGTGGAACAACTCACATCTCTGACTGAGGGCTGATACATTTGTAACATGTTCCCATTTGTTATATTCGTCTATCTGTGCTGCTTGATTCAGGCCTGCTGTCTGTGGAACAGCTCACATATCTGACTGTGAGAGTTGATACATTGTAACCTGTTCCCATTTGTTATATTTATCTATCTGTGCTACTTGGTTCAGACCTGCTGTCTGTGGAACAACTCACATATCTGACTGTGAGGGCTGATACATTGTAACCTGTTCCCATTTGTTATATTTGTCTATCTGTGCTACTTGGTTCAGGCCTGCTGTCTGTGGAATAACTCACATCTCTGACTGTGAGGGCTGATACATTTGTAACATGTTCCCATTTGTTATATTTGTCTATCTGTGCTACTTGGTTCAGACCTGCTATCTGTGGAACAACTCACATCTCTGACTGTGAGGGCTGATACATTTGTAACATGTTCCAATTTGTTATATTTGTCTATCTGTGCTACTTGGTTCAGGCCTGCTATTTGTGGAACAACTCACATCTCTGACTGTGAGGGCTGATACATTGTTTCTATTTGTTATATTTGTAACAACTGTTAAATTTAGACTGGTTTGCCTATGGCTCAATTCATACATCTTGATCTTTTTTCTGTCTCTGGTAGCTATTCCTCTTGTAACAGTTACCCCCTCCCTCCCCACTTGTAATATATTTATCTAAGCTGCTTCGTTCAGGCCAGCTGTCAATTTTGTGAGATTGTACCACAGTTTGACATTTTGTGAAATATTTTCACAGCACCACACAGGAAATACCAACCTCATTCCTGTACACTATCATCTGGTTTACATAATGTTGTGTCTGGCCCACAGTTAGGACACACAAATGTTATTCTGGTGCACCTTCTCTCTAGGTCAGGGTAAAAGCTCCCAAGTCATTGACAAAAATGGGCAATGGATGGATGGATGGATAAAGGAGAATGTATGCAGTTATGAGAACAGGTTTTAGTGTTTGTACTTTCCCATATATTGTTATGAAGGATTATACTTAATGAGAAATTGGAGATGGTGTGGTTGTGGGTTTAGGTTGGATCTAGTCTTCATCACCATGTCAACGACGTCTTGCAATGTAAATATTACACACCTTACTATAATCTTAGTATTTATTAATTTACTTTTGTTGATAAAGATGTATTTTTGGGGGGTTTTTGGTGTTGTTTTTTTTTAAATTAATAAAACAATGATAAAAAAATGGATGTGTTTGCATAAAACATCTTTTGTCTGTTGTTATTTTATTTTCAATTATTGCAGCTAATAAAATTTGCAATATATAATTAATCGGGATTATATTAACCCTCAATGAAAAAAGCAGGCAATTCTGTGCCTGTCCCACAATTCATTGCAATTGAATGCTTACTAAACTGTGACATCATTCAAATTTTCCTTGAAGCAACTGACCAATCAACGGGCTCAAATGTGCTGCTATTTTAACAGACCCAATCAGGGTGAACTGGGGCCATTCTACAGATCAACATTAGTCCTGATTTTAGCTTGCTAGAGTTGTTCCCCTTATTAGACTGAAAATGTTATAACTCACTTGGCAGTTGAATATGTGAAATAAATTTGCAGATACATCACACAAAACAGGCGTATGAGATTTCAATCTAAACTACAACATAAAAAAAATCTGTGTGGAGAAAGTTTTTCTGTAATTATTTATTCTGTGACAGTATAGATTGTCGTGTTTGACATTTTTACAAAGGACACTGCAAGTTCATACTTCAGACTTTCACCTCCTTTCAAGTATGAACCAAATTAGTCCAGCATATCGTGGGAATGTAGTTTGGGCTTTGGATGTAAAATTAAGATTAGAATTGGGCTTTTGGATGTAGAAATTTAAATTAGAATTTGGCTTTGGATGTAGAAATTTAAATTAGAATTTGGCTTTGGATGTAGAAATTAAAAAATTAGAATTTGGCATTGGATCCAGAAATGGAGATGTAAGTTGAGTGTGGGATCCAGAAATGGAGATGTAAGTTAGGCAAAAGATCCTGAAATGGAGATGTAAGTTGGGTGTGGGATTCAGAAATGGAGATGTAAGTTGGGTGTGGGATCCAGAAATGGAGATGTAAGTTAGGCATAAGATCCTGAAATGGAGATGTAAGTTGGGTGTGGGATTCAGAAATGGAGATGTAAGTTGGGTGTGGGATCCAGAAATGGAGATGTAAGTTAGGTATAAGATCCTGAAATGGAGATGTAAGTTGGGTGTGGGATCCAAAAATGGAGATGTAAGTTAGGCATAAGATCCTGAAATGGTGATAAAGTTGGTTGTGGGATCCAGAAATGGAGATATGTAAGCTGGGTGTGGGATCCAAAAATAGAGAAAAGAGCATATTTGAGTAAAAGACAAGAAGAAAGACAAAACTGGAACAGGGTAAATGCAATTTTCAACACTAAACAGAAATATCAGTAGAACCACCAACCTTATTCCCTGTTTGTAGTGTTCGACAGCTTCTCAGCTGGCAGACTGTTGGTTCATGCTTACATGAGGCATTAATTACTTAAAGAGCAGGTTGAAGTTCCATGTCTAAGACCCATGGCATCAAACTCCACCCAATGGCAATGGCACCAAGCCCAGCCAGTCCTAGAACAATCATCTAAACATCCAGTTTTAAGAGTGAATGCTGTCACTAACATTTTTATAGTCTTGTGCACTAACAATCATCAGGGGGTTGATCCCCAAAAAACACTTAAACCATGACCCATTGCTATGATCATTTTCCTTAAAATGGAAAATAAACACCCTATAGAAGGGAGGTGGTGTTGTGGATAGTGGATAGGATGTCATTGTCTGCTCATATCAGAGGAAGCAGGTTTGATCCCAGTCTTGGTTCAATGACTTCTCATAAACCATACCGAGTACTGGATGTACCCAAAAAATGGACTTGAGCAACCTTCACGAAAGCACTATCAAGCTGACGAAATTAGTACAAGGTGCAGTCAAATAACTCACAAATGGCATACTGTCCTGGGTTGCATTTCACAAATATTATGGACGATACTTACTTTACATTTACAACCTATTTCAATCTTAAGTTTTTTTGTGAAATGCAACCCTGATCTTGCACTCAAAATGCTACCCAAAACTTAAAACCCCTGATCTGCCAATGGCTGTAAAACTTGGCATGCTGAGGACAAAGTTTGTCCACATAAAGTCTATCAAAGGAATATAAATGGGACTAGACTCAATATTATAGCAATTAAATTTATGTACCCACATGGTCTCCATACCTATTACAGGTCAGCCGCAGTCTTGATTATAGGACAGCAGACAGTTGTGTCCTATTGACCTGAATGATTTGTACCTGGTGGCAATGGTATATTTGTTGTTTATATGTTTGTTTGTAGCGCTTTTATGAATAATTGAGACATTATTGTTGTGATGAGGCTACAAATTGATCTTTCCTGGACTAATTGCATCTTGGTAAGATATGTTAAGAGCATATTGTTCTAATGGCCTCAGATTCATGTGTTAATGTTGTTATCCATTAGTCCATAGTAACATGAAAGTTGTGAGCCATGTGACAATTACCCCATGTGTCCATTACAATTTATATAAAAGTTGTGACCCTTGTGTCATTTCTTCTAACATAAAAGTTGTGACCCATGTGTCCATTTACTACTTACATTAAAGTTGTGACCCATGTGTCATTACTTCTAACATAAAAGTTGTGACCCATGTGTCATTACTTCTAACATAAAAGTTGTGACCCATGTGTTCATTACTTCTTACATAAAAGTTGTGACCCATGTGTCCATAACTTTTTACATAAAAGTTGTGACATATGTGCCCATTACTTCTAACATAAAAGTTGGGACCCATGTGTCCATAACTACTTGCATTTAAGTTGGGACCCATGTGTCCATTGCTGCTTACATAATAGTAGTGACCCATGTTGCCATTACTTCTTACATAAAAGTGGTCACCTATGTGTCCATTACTTCTTACATAAAAGTTGAGACCCATGTGCGCATTACTACTTACATAAAAGCTGAAACCCATGTGTCCATTACTACTTACATAAAAGTTGTGACCCATATGTCCATTACAGATAACATAAAAATTGTGACCCATGTGCCCATTCCTACTGACATAAAAGTTGTGACCCATGTGTCCATTACTACTTACATAAAAGTGGTGACCCATGTTGCCATTACTTCTTACACAAAAGTGGTCACCTATGTGTTCATTACTACTTACATAAAAGTTGTGATCCATTTGTCCATTACTTCTTACATAAAAGTTGTGACCCATGTGTCCAGTACTACTTGTATAAAAGTTGTGGCCCATGTGTTCATTACTACTAGCATAAAAGTTGTGACCCATGTTTCCATTACTACTTACATAAAAGTTGTGACCCATGTGTCCATTACTTCTTAAATAAAAGATGTGACCCATGTGCCCATTATTTCTAACATAAAAGTTGTGACCCATGTGTCCATTACTTCTTACATAAAAATTGTGACCCATGTGCCCATTACTACTTACATAAAAGTTGTGACCAATGTGTCCATTACTACTTACATAAAAGTTGTGACACATGTGTCCATTACTTCTTACTTGAAAGTTGTGACCCATGTGTCCATTACTACTTACATAAAAGTTGTGACCCATGTGACCATTATTTCTGACATAAAAGTTGTGACCCATGTGTCCATTACTTCTAACATAAAAGTTGTGACCCATGTGTCCATTACAAGTGGTTTTTCTATAATGGTAATATTTGGATCTATGTCCTAACCTTCTTGTCCAGTAATGTGCGGAAAGATGGTAATTCAACATAGACTCATGTGCACAAGTCTGAGGTCAAACTTGTTGCAACATCTAATCTCAGCTTTAACCTGATTCTTACCTATCTTCTTAATGTCTTTAAATTTTTCAAATATTTCATTCTTATTTCTTCTAAAGTGTCTTGTGCTGTTTGTTTAGTGACATGGATATACTCGACATATTTTGATGTTTAGAAACATGGAAATATTTGGCATATTTTGATGTTGAGTAACATGGAAATATTTGTCATATTTTGATGTATTTGGTAAATTTGGTGTTCTATATTTACATAACAGAGCGAGAGACATATGTGATATTGTATTTTCCTATTACAGGAGACTTACCATGGTGTGGTCTAGTGGAAGAGCGCCTGCCTCGCATGCGGAAGGTCGTGGGTTCAATCCCCAGCTAGGTTATACCATATACTTGAATGGTACTAGCAGCTTCCTCACTGTCACTCAGCATTTAGAGGATAGTCTGATTGGCTCATTGTCAGTATAATTGGAGTGGGTGGGGTATCATACCATGTGCGTGCAGCATGATACTCCAGTGTCACAATGCTCAAAATACAGTCTCAAATAGACACTGTCGTGATATAACTGAATATTTATTGAAAGAGACGCCAAACACCAGTGTTCTACATTTCCAGTTGTTGTTTATTTTAGTTTATTAGGGACTTACTCTTTTTCAGCTGTCATGATTTTCTTCAGAATAATAATTGACTTTTCATTTGCTTGAAAAATTCATTCAAAGATTTTTAGTCTTATTTATATCTCTTCCTCATTCCCCGATGTTGTTTTTCATTGAAGTGCATCAGCTTGCACTCTCAGTATTTCGTTCAAATTTATTCTCACCAGGAACAAAACCATGTGTAAATGTGTATAACCAGTGGTAGTTGTAAAGTTTCAAGATATTGGGTCAAAAGTCCAGCTTGAATGAAATCCCCTACATAAACGATCATCTTGCAGTAGTTTCCCAGGGGAACATTTGCTTGCAATGATACAGGAGTCATTTATTTGAATAGGAAAGCAAGTGATGTCCCTAGGGGGCTTTGAGGAAGTCAAAATAGAAGCAGAGATTGTAAAATGACATTAAATCTCTTTAGTTTGTTTGTATTAAGAAACAGTGTTAATGGGTTAGATGTGTTTATTGAGACAGGTGGTTTTAAATCCAAGATTTGATTTTGGAGTTGGATCTCCAACTGACATGTGGGTATGCATGACTGAGCTGAGTTCTTCTCTCAGCTATCCAGTTGTTCCCTTATGACTGAAGTATGTAATTCATTGTTTATTCCCGACCCCCACAGCACCCACCTCCCTGCAATTCAATTTGTGCACTGTGCACAAATCCATGTCAGATAGTGTTTTCAGTGCATAACTCTTATACCGATCAAGATAACTTCATGAAACTTTGTACACTTTTGAACCTGGTAGTTTAGTAGTACCTTTTGCTATGTTATGAAGGATTTTCCATTTTCAATATTTTTTTCTGTTAACATGGAAACAAATCAGCAAAACTAAGAAAGTTTCTGTTTCTTGGGCATAAATGAAAAATAATTCATGAAGAGTTGTATATGTCACACTTGTGATGGGTTTGTGCCTTTTGCTATGATGGAGTTTTCATTTTCAATATTTTTTTCTTTTACCATGGAAACCTACAGTTAAAACTATGAATATCTCTGTTTCCATGGCTTAACTACAAAATGGTTCAAGATTAATTCATGGAACTTTGTTGGAATCCAAAACAAACAACATAAATTGTTTGCATTTAACATGAACAACCAACCACATACTATTGGCATCCAAGACCAACAACCACATACTATTGTCATCCAATACCAACAGCCACATACTACTGGCATCCAAGATCAACAACCACATACTACTGGCATCCAAGACCAACAACCACATACTATTGGCATCCAAGACGAACAACCACATATTGTTGGCATCCAAGATCAACAACCATATACTACTTGCATCCAAGACCAACAACCACATACTATTGGCATCCATGACCAACAACCACATACTATTGGCATCCAAGACCAACAACCACATACTACTGGCATCCAAGACCAACAACCACATGCTATTGGCATCCAAGACCAACAACCACATACTACTGGCATCCAAGACCAACAACCACATACTATTGGCATCCAATACCAACAACCACATACTATTGGCATCCATGACCAACAACCACATACTACTGGCATCCAATACCAACAACCACATAGTGTTGGCATCCAAGACCAACAACCACATACTATTGGCATCCAAGACCAACAACCACATACTATTGGCATCCATGACCAATAGTCACATACTACTGGCATCCAAGACCAACAACCACATACTATTGGCATCCAAGACCAACAACCACATACTATTGGCATCCATGATCAACAACCACATACTATTGGCATCCATGACCAACAACCTCATATTGTTGGCATCCAAGACCAACAACCACATACTACTGGCATCCAAGACCAACAACCATATACTATTGGCATCCAAGACCAACAACCACATTCTGTTGTCATCCAAGACCAACAACCACATACTCTTGGCATCCATGACCAACAACCTCATATTATTGGCATCCAAGACCAACAACCACATACTATTGGCATCCAAGACCAACAACCACATACTATTGGCATCCAAGACCAACAACCACATACTACTGGCATCCAAGACCAACAACCACATACTATTGGCATCCAATACCAACAACCACATACTATTGGCATCCATGACCAACAACCACATACTACTGGCATCCAATACCAACAACCACATAGTGTTGGCATCCAAGACCAACAACCACATACTATTGGCATCCAAGACCAACAACCACATACTATTGGCATCCATGACCAATAGTCACATACTACTGGCATCCAAGACCAACAACCACATACTATTGGCATCCAAGACCAACAACCACATACTATTGGCATCCATGATCAACAACCACATACTATTGGCATCCATGACCAACAACCTCATATTGTTGGCATCCAAGACCAACAACCACATACTACTGGCATCCAAGACCAACAACCATATACTATTGGCATCCAAGACCAACAACCACATTCTGTTGTCATCCAAGACCAACAACCACATACTCTTGGCATCCATGACCAACAACCTCATATTATTGGCATCCAAGACCAACAACCACATACTATTGGCATCCAAGACCAACAACCACATACTATTGGCATCCAAGACCAACAACCACATACTACTGGCATCCAAGACTAACAACCACATACTACTGGCATCCAAGACCAACAACCACATACTATTGGCATCCAAGACCAACAACCACATACTACTGGCATCCAAGACTAACAACCACATACTACTGGCATCCAAGACCAACAACCACATAGTGTTGACTATTATTGTTGGCATCAAAGACCAAATAGCCACAATTGATGGACATCCAGATATATGACCTCAGATTATGGACGTCAAAGACCAACTGACATAATTTCTAGTTTATATTTCCAGTATTATTGAGCCTCTCAGCAAATGGCTCACTAGTCAAGTATGTCTGAACACATCACATAATTGAGCCTCTCAGCAAATGGCTCACTAGTCAAGTATGTCTGAACACATCACATAATTGAGCCTCTCAGCAAATGGCTCACTAGTCAAGTATGTCTGAACACATCACATAATTGAACTTTGAGCGAATAAATAAAGGTCAGGAGGGGTTGACCTAGACTTGTCAAAATTATAGAAACTTATTAGCAAACACTTGGATAGTAAATCAGTGGCAAACTTGTTCTGTTTTTTTTTTCGCATTCCGTGTCACTTGTTGATCAGCCATCTGTCCATTCTTTAAATTTTTTTTACACTCTTAATAATTGGATTTTCATTTAATCGTGACATAATTTATATTATTATATTTACGGTCCTGGTAATTGGTCTTGAATAGTCAAGAATTTCATGTTGTGAAGAATCGTAATATGACTGAAACATTGTTGAAAGTGACGCTATTAAAATACCACACAACAACATGATGTACATGCTATGTTTGTCAGCTGACAGTGACAAACAACGTTTTTAAAAATCTATATATTGCCAGAACTCAGATAAGAAGTTCATGGGAGGTAGTTAAAATGTGTCGCATTTTTGTACCGTGGATCATCGGTGATTTCAGGTATCGCAAACAATGTCATAAATAGATAGTAAAATATGTAAATAAATGAAAAACATTCATCAAAGAATAAAGTATTTGTAAGATTTTAGGTAGATTAAATTGAATACACTTTTTACTATAGGGAAACACTTTCTACCTCGTGCACTTTATGCACAGATATACCTGGTTACTACATACACAGATATACCTGGTGACTATATACACAAATATACCTGGTTACAATATACACAGATATACCTGGCTACTACATGCATTGATATACCTGGTTACTACATGAATAGATATACCTGGTAACTATATACACAGATATATCTGGTTACTACATACACAGATATACCTTGTTACTACATACACAGATATACCTGGTTACTACATACACGGATATATCTGGTTACTATATACACAGATATACCTGGTTACTACATACACAGATATATATGGTTACTACATACACAGATATATCTGATTACTTCATAAACAGATATACCTGGTTACTATATACACAGATATATCTGGTTACTACATACACAAATATTAACAGATATACCTTGTTACTACATACACAGATATACCTGGTTACTACATACACATATATATCTGGTTACTATATACACAAATATACCTGGTTACTACATAAACAGGTATATGTCTGATTACTATATACACAGATATACCTGGTTACTACATACACAGATATATATCTGGTTACTTTATACACAGATATATTTGGTTATTATATACACATATATACCAGGTTACTACATACACAGATATACTTTGTTACTACATACACAGATATACCTGGTTACTATATACACAGATATATCTGGTTACTATATACACAGATATATCTGGTTACTATGTAAACAGATTTACCTTGTTTCTATATACACAGATATACCTGGTTTCTTTATACACAGATATACCTGGTTACTACATACACAGATATACCTAGTTACTACATACACAGATATACCTAGTTACTATATACACATATATATATGGTTACTATAAACACAAATATACCTTGTTACTACATACATTGATATACCTGGTTACTACATAAACAGATATACCTGGTTACTACATACACAGATATATCTGATTACTACATACACATATATAACTGGTTACTACATACACATATATACCTGGTTACTACTACATACACAGGTATACCTGGTTACTATATACACAGGTATACCTGGTGACTGTATACACAGATATACCTGGTTACTGCATAAACAGATATACCTGGTTACTATAAACACATATATATCTGGTTACTACATACACATTTATACCTGGTTACTACTACATACACAGGTATACCTGGTTACTGTATACACAGGTTTACCTGGTGACTATATACACCTGGTTACTAAATACACAGATATACCTGGTTACTATGTAAACAGATATACCAGGTTACTACAAAAAAAGATATACCTGGGTACTACTACATACACAGGTAAACCTGGTTATTATATACACAGGTATACCTGGTGACTATATACACAGATACAACTGGTTACTAGATCACAGATATACCTGGTTACTATATACACACACAGATAAATCTGGTTACTTCAAACACAGGCATGCCTGGTTACTACATACACAGATATACTGAGTTACTATATACACAGATACACCTGATTACTATATACACATACATACTTTGTTTATAAACACACAAATATACCTGGTTACACGATATACACACAGATATATCTGGTTCCACTGTAATCACACAGATGTATCTGGTTACATTATATACACACAAATATAACTCGTTACATTTTATACACACATACCTGGTTACACTATATACACACAGATATATCTGGTTACCCAATACACACACATATATATCTGGTTACACTATTAACATACAGACATATCTTGTGAAACTATGTACACACATATATACCTGGTTACACAATACACACACACACATATATATCTGGTTACACTATATACGCACATATATATCTGGTGAAACTATATACATACATATATACCTGGTTATACTATATACACACATATATACCTGGTTATACTATATACACACATTTATACCTGGTTACACAATACACACAAACATATATCTGGTTACACTATACACACACATATATATATTTATATCTGGTGAAACTATATACATACATATATACTTGGTTACACTCTATACACACATATATATCTGGTTACACAATACACACACATATATATCTCTTTACACAATATACACACAGATATACCTGGTTACACAATATACACACAGATATATCTGGTTACACTATATACACACAGATATAGCTGGTTACACAATACACACACATATATATCTGTTTACACAATATACACACAGATATACCTGGTTACACAATATACACACAGATATACCTGGTTACACTATATACACACAGATATACCTGGTTACTTCTTACCCAGATACACAGACGGAACTGTACCCAGTTACTGTGATGCCCCAGTTGCTCCCCTTCTACTTCTCATATACAACACACTGTCAGATCCAGACAGAATGAAATATACCGCTCATTATATGTTGCTTGGAAGCTTGCCAGAGTGCAATTAAACAGCCATTAGTAAATTTGGGATTGTGTTGGTCAGCGATGGTCAGTCTGACCAAATTGTCGCTCCACTATACAGATCAGCTGCGCTGACTGAATAAAATTTTGTGGGGGAAAATTGAAGTGATTTTATGTGCAGTGCCATTTCCAGTTTCCAGTGTTATGGGTATTTTTTACCTTTGGAAGGAAATTATTGATGATTATTTTTTTTTTATCTAATTTTGATTTTTTGGTTATGAAAGTGTTTGTTGTGACATTTGATTTATGGGTAGTTTTGTTTCTTGTGAGCCGATTGGATGATTGGATTTTAGAGTTTACAAGTCCTGTCTAATAAAGAGTTTGTTTTCACCATTACCGGATTACAGTAACTCATTTTTTAGCTGCAAAGGGAAATAGAATTATTGCCTGTGTAGTGAAGAGCCATGCTGCTCCATATAGCAAAATTAAACCTTCACACTGAGCATAGAGGATTAAAATAAAAGTGTGTTTTAGATACTATTTAAGGCATATTACAAAATAATTCAAACAATTATTGTCATTACATATGGTGGACAGAATATTGTTCACTTTCATTATTATCAACTTCCTGTCTTAAATTGAGCCCTTCGGATATCTTCTGATATTGTCCCCAGTCTACCAATGTTCATGACTGCCAGAGTGGTTGAAATGATTCAATATTATCAGATTACCTCAGAAATTTGTTTTTTTAACAATATAAATAAAGGTTTAGATCATTACAGAATATTCTAGTGAGAAATCACACTAAAATGGAAGCTTTTGAGGATTGGCATGGCGTTTAAATGGTTGCATTACGAAATATAACTTCTTTTGTGACTAATAATAATTTTTTTTTGGTGTTTTCAGATTTCAGTTTTGGATTGTTGTAAGACCTCCGAAACATATGAACAGAAACAAGCAGAAGTCCTGACGAAGGTGGGGTTATTTAGCATGAAGCTGGACTACAAATGTTCACTGACAGAAAGACCTACATATTTCACCTTTACAGCATACCTGATCAAGATTCAGTGAAGCCCACTGCCGAAGCAAAGAGTTTGCATGGTATGTAAGTTATTGTTGGTTTGATTGATTGAATATTTAGCTTCATTTATATGCCATCAAGGGCTAACAGACGATCATTTAACCCAATCACTGTTTCATGCAATCCTGAAAGGTTAACCAATACTCTAGCATATCTCCACAAGTAACTGATAACTTTCCCACTTGAATCAGCAGTGAGCGATGAATGATTATGAGACACAATGTCTTATATCAATCGTCATCGAGACTTGCTGGGTGGGGATTCAAACTCACCACCCCTGGATTGATAGTCAGAAGGGTTACTGACTGAGCTAATCAGGTCCGGCACAAGTTATTGTCGGAATAAATTAATTAAATATCTAACAATATTTATAATTATATTAAAAGTTTGAAGTTCTGAATTGAAATTGTTTATTTTAACAAAGTTCTTCAGCGAGGAGTCAAATTTAGGTCATAATGTCTGGTTCTGGAACTAAAATTTTTTTTATGAAGTTCAAGGTCATTGCAATGAGTCAAATTAAGGTCAGTGTCTCGTTCTGAAACTGAAAATTGGATTACAAAGTTGAAGGTCACTATCTTAGGTTTCATCTTTTTGGCCCACACACCAACAAGGAAAGTGTATCGAGGTTTAATATTTTCAATATGTAGATTAATACATTAATTAAAACTCCTTACACAAACCACGGAATCTGATATCGATATAATGCCAGATATTCCTCCCCACACAGTGGATAGAACAGAACAAATATGTGTGGCATATCAATAAATACATAATCACTTCTCCCAGAATTTCTCTCATTTCTCCCTATATTCTGAAAGTAACTTCTCCCTGTTATTTCAGATCTAACTTGATACCAAACTAATTTTATTGTTAGACTAATTTTGTTGTGTAGACTGGTCGGATAAGGTCAGCCGTATAAAGCCTGTAGTGTTAACGGCCTCCTTTGGGCATTCCTGATCTTATTACTTCAATAATTTATTCGCAATTTACAGAGCCATTATCATAATATTGATAAAATGCTGAATAATAAATTGAGAACTGTGACTCAAATTAATTATGTAGCTCCAATTAAAACAAGTTTTATGAAAGAGTTGTGTTCAATATAACTTGACCTGGTCAGAGACTTGATATAACTAGACCTGGTCAGAGACTTGATATAACTAGACCTGGTCAGAGACTTGATATAACTAGACCTTGTCAGAGACTTGATATAACTAGACCTGGTCAGAGACTTGATATAACTAGACCTGGTCAGAGACTTGATATAACTAGACCTTGTCAGAGACTTGATATAACTAGACCTGGTCAGAGACTTGATATAACTAGACCTGGTCAGAGACTTGATAAAACTGGACCTGGTCAGAGACTTGATATAACTGGACCTGGTCAGAGACTTGATATAACTGGACCTTGTCAGAGACTTGATATAAGTAGACCTGGTCAGAGAATTGATATAACTAGACCTGGTCAGAGACTTGATATAACTAGACCTGGTCAGAGACTTGATATAACTGGACCTGGTCAGGGACTTGACCAGCATGATTTTAATACACATGCCTGCTTTTGATCTCCAAACAAATACATTTCTTCTGAATATTGACTCTCTGAATTGGACACAGGTGATAAAGGTTTAAAGAAAGAAAGATGAAAAAGAAAAAATAGAGATATTTAAATGATATGCTTGTTTTATGTTCAGTTGTATGTAGATGTGATACCTATTGTATACAATGTCATTTGAATGATTTTAGGTTATAATTTAGAAACTTGAAAATGATATGTAAGGAAAGGTAGGGTTTATGATATGTAAGGAAAGGTAGGGTTTATTATATGTAAGGAAAGGTAGGGTTTATGATTATGTAAGGAAAGGTAGGGTTAATGATATGTAAGGAAAGGTAGGGTTTATGATTATGTAAGGAAAGGTAGGGTTTATGATATGTAAGGAAAGGTAGGGTTTATGATTATGTAAGGAAAGGTAGGGTTTATGATATGTAAGGAAAGGTAGGGTTTATGATTATGTAAGGAAAGGTAGGGTTTATGATTGTACTTCATCAGCCTTCATATAAATTGGTCTGGGGATAGATTAAATATTTTTATCTGGTCTTAAGAATGTTAAAATCTTAATTAAAAAAATGTAAACAGAATGATGTTTGTTTCTTTTTCAACTTCTCGCCACTGCCAGAAACTCAAATGCTCTATATTCTAGTTTCATCCCTCGAGTCTGAAATCTAAATGTTCTATATTCTAGTTACATCCCTCGAGTCAGAAATCCAGATGTTCTAGATTCTAGTTTCATCCCTCGAGTCTGAAATCTAAATGTTCTAGATTCTAGTTTTATCCCTCGAGTCAGAAATCCAAATGTTCTAGATTCTAGTTTCATACCTCAAGTCTGAAATCCAAATGTTCTAGATTCTAGTTTCATCCCTCGAGTCTGAAATCTAAGTGTTCTAGATTCTAGTTTCATCCCTCGAGTCTGAAATCTAAATGTTCTAGATTCTAGTTTTATCCCTTGAGTCTGAAATCCAAATGTTTTAGATTCTAGTTTTATCCCTCAAGTCTGAAATCTAAATGTTCTAGATTCTAGTTTCATCCCTCAAATCTGCAAACTAAATGTTCTAGATTCTAGTTTCATCCCTCTTGTCTGAAATTCAAGTGTTCTAGATTCTAGTTTCATCCCTCGAGTCTGTAGAGTCTGAAATCCAAATGTTCTTGGATCTTGTTCCATCTCTCGGATCAGAATTACAAATGTTCTGGCTTACAGTTCCACCTCTGTCACTGTCTGAAATTTAAATGTTCATATTTCATGTACCATCCCTCGGCTAAGAAATCCAAAAGTTCTAGGTTCTAGTTCTATCTCTTGGAACAAAAAAAACAAATTTATGTTCTAATTCCACATTATGTCATTGTCTGAATCCAAATGTTCCAAATTCTACAACGTTCCCTCAGGTCAGAAATTCTATGTTCTAATTTAACATTTTGGCAATGTCTGAATCCAAATGTTCAAACTTCTAGAACCTTCCCTTGGGTCAGAAATTCAAATTGACTAGGGTCCAGTCCTACTACCTCTGTCTGCCCCTGTTAGTGATATAAGATGAATTATGATAATCTTGCACGATTTATCTGATGAGAAACTGTGAAGGTTATAGTAAGAAGAAACTAAGATAAGTAATGTTTTATTGCTTATAGTTGCGATATGTTATTTTATGTGACAAGGCCATTGATCTCACTGTGACATTGTATAATGTATATTGATATTAACGTTCTTGGTTTGTAGACCATTCTTAACAATAATTATGTTATTTAGTCAACTGAATAACTGAGGAGATATTTTAACGAATTGTTGTTTTACAGAGTTCTGTTTTACTTTTGCTAACATTGTTGGAAGGATATGTCAATGATGTTTATGTACAAGATATGCCCCAAACTGGAATACATTCTTCTTTACACATTTAAAGCATTTCTTTTGAAGAAGTCTTGGCCATGATTTCATCTCTTCGACATTAGTTGAGACACATTAAAAGCATTTTAATTGGATGCAATTATCTTTGTGGAGACACATTCTAAATATTTCTTTCAAAGAAGAATTTGCCATGGTTTGAAGAAATTGTTTTTGAGGAGACCCATTCTAAGCATTTCTTTCAAACAAGTATTTGCCATTGTTAAAAATAATTATCTTTGTGGAGACCCTTTCTAAGCTTTTCTTTCAAACAAGTATTTGCCATTGTTAAAAATAATTATCTTTGCAGAGACACATTCTAAGCATTTCTTTCAAACAAGTATTTGCCATTGTTAAAAATAATTATCTTTGTGGAGACCCATTCTAAGCATTTCTTTCAAACAAGTATTTGCCATGGTTGGATGCAATTGTCTTGAGGAGATACATTTTAATCATCTTTATCAAATATGTCTGTGTCATGGTCGATCTCTATGAGAATAATTGGGACATATTGAAAGTGTTTCTTTCAAAGGAGTTTTTACCATGGTTGATGTCCACAGCATTACAACTCCATTTAAAGAAGTATTTACCAATTGGTTTGTCATTTGTTGAGACACATGTTATAATTTCTTTCAAAGAAATATTTGTCGATTGGTTAATTTTCTCTCTGACATTGTTAAGACACATTCTTCTATTTTTCTTAAAGTCTGCTTTGCCATGGTTGGTCTCCATGACATATGATTAGACTTTCTAATTATTTCTTTATAAGAAATCTTTGCTATGGTCAGTCTCCATAAACTAGGAACTTTGGTCTAGTTTGGGACCATTATCTTGGGTAAACATTGCTCCGGGGAGATTTCCAGTGAAGACTGCCTATTACAGCTGTTTGAAGTTTCCATTTCAGATAATGGATGTTTTAAATTGTCTCAATTTCCAACTTGATTCATTGCTGGTTTACAGCTTTGTTCTGTGCGTTTATACATTTCGATGCATTATTTCAAAATAAAAAGTCTATAAAACTATGAGAATGTGTCTGCTTGTGCAACTCGTCATGGAAGCTTATAATTACAAAAGTATTGTTTGCATCTGAACATTATAATCATACATTATGTCAAGCTTTGATACATCGGACTGAAGCACAAATTCCCGATTTACAATCTTCTGTATGAATAATTTATGCGTGATTGCCGATATCATTTTTCATGTTATTCAATAAAAATATCTAAATTATGCATGAGAGGAATTCATGTGGAAACAGAAATGTACGCTGCAGTGAATTGTGCACTCGTGAAGAATTGGCATGTGTGTTGTTATTCTGTGTTTTTAGAACTTTCATAATTTTTGTGGCATGTTGCATGTTTTATGGTTGTACATGGGAAATTTATTAATCACCCATGTGAAGTTATAAGGCGTTTGCCTTTAAAATGCGTTGGTACTTGATTCATTCAGTTTTGTTGACCATACATTCATCATTGCAAAGGGAAAATCTTCACTTGTCTGAGCAAAGGGAAGGAACTCTAGTCCTTTTTTGCTCTTCAAAGGGAGAGTATTATAGTTGCCATTTTGTCAGTCTTTCCATCCCTTATGTTTGACGGAAGCATAAATCAAAACCTATTGTAGATAATTGCATGAAACTTTGTAATGTTTAAAGCACAATGAGACAAAGTAAAAAAGTGGTAAATCTAGGTTGCATTTTGATCAAACACCCATTCTTTTTTACTGTTTATGTTGCACATCATTCAACATTGGCGGCAACACAAGGTTGCAAATTCCGCTTCCTTGTTCACAACTTCCAGGTTGGTCTGACTATGTTTCAGTAAAAGGAACCTAATTGTAATGTGTGTTTGTTTGTGAAACAATTATCAAACACAACTTTGTTCATTAAACTCTTCAAAATCAAAAAATAGAAGCTACAAGATGTGTCAATGGCTGCTATTGCCCCAAATATTTCCAGAATTCCATATCGCCCCAAATATTTCCTGAATTCCATATCGCCCCAAATATTTCCTGAATTCCATATCGCCCCAAATATTTCCTGAATTCTGTATTGCCCCAAATATTTCCTGAATTCTGTATTGCCCAAATATTACCTGAATTTTATATTGCCCCAAATATACTTTTATTTGTGGTGATATGGAATTCAGGAACTATTTGGGGCCGGATATAGCAGCTAGTTAAACATCTAGTGGCTTCCATTTTGATTCTTCATTGTAAAGCAGCAAATTGAATAAAAATAAAAACATTTTTTATGATACTGTGATATGATTTTATGACCTAAGATGAGTGTCCCAGTCACTCTAGATCTCTGATAACCTTTCTTAACTTATCTATAACAAGACAGGGTCATAAATTTTCGGGTAAACATTTTTCTCCAAGTCCATTAAGTTTGATTGTTTTTATCCAAAACTGGCATGAATATTCTAATAGTCTGCAGTTCTTTTTAATTTATCTTTCATCCATCATGTATTGAAAATCGGATTTGCTGAGAATGCTTGAAGAATTTTATCTCTCGTTTATCATTGCCCTTGCCAATATGACAACCCTAATACTCGTTTGGTTCAATAAAGGATGGTTAGATCACACCAAGAAGAGAATATGTTCTGATATGTTCCACATCAATGCTGTGTGTTATGAAATTACATCTTGGGTAAATCAGAATTAGGCATTTTAAGACTGAAGTATATTTCATCTTTATCTTGGATATGTAAGATAGGTCTGAAAAATATTTTAAACATTTATATATGAGCGTTGTTAAATACTAAGTTCTGTTTTTGTACTGGTTGTAGCAGACACATTTTTGGCATTTATTGGTCTGGAATGGAATGGAAACAGGAACATATAACAAGGGGATATTGATGAACCGACCAATTAACAATTAATTGTCATTTGTATGTTTAGTCTGTTCTCTGTGTACTCATAATGTTTATAGCAAACATAAGAGTAGATGATGGGACTAATAAATTAAAAATGTCTGCCTCTATGATCTCAAAAGATTAGTTTATTTTGTTGTGCTATAAATAGTACAGGTAATCTGCCAGAATTTCTTAATTAATTGTTTCTTGTGTAAAAGAAGCCAATTATCGGCAGATTGTCAATAATTTGTTTTTAGATTTGCATCTTATTCTATTTTTGTAAAGTCGGAAAACCAAATGTTTCCGATGATTAACGGTTGAACTTTGTAGAATTCATGAGTTTAGATTGAAAACAAAATAAAATGATTAAGTAACTGCTATAAAAAAGCTGGTAATGTAGTGCCAATGTGGCTACTAAATGGTTTTCTGTTAACAGACTTGTGAAGTAAGTCTGCTCTGTCTATACTGTAAACTGCTGCAGTAGTTCCCTGCTCTGTCCATACTGTATACTGCTGCAGTAGTTCCCTGCTCTGTCCATACTGTATAATGCTGCAGTAGGTCTGCTCTTTCCATACTGTATACTGCTGCAGCAGGTCTACTCTGTCCATATTGTATACTGCTGACACAAGTCTACTCTGTCCATACTGTATACTGCTGCAGCAGGTCTACTCTGTCCATACTGTATACTGCTGCAGCAGGTCTACTCTGTCCATACTGTATACTGCTGCAGCAGGTCTGCTCTGTCTATACTGCTGCAGCAGGTCTACTCTGTCCATACTGTATACTGCTGCAGTAGATCTGCTCTGTCTATACTGCTGCAGTAGGTCTGCTCTGTCCATACTGTATACTGCTGCAGTAGGTCTACTCTGTCATTACTGTATACTGCTGCAGTAGGTCTGCTCTGTCCATACTGTATACTGCTGCAGCAGGTCTACTCTGTCCTTACTGTAAACTACTGAAGTAGGTCTGCTCTGTCCATACTGTATACTGCTGCAGTAGGTCAACTCTGTCCATACTATATACTGCTGCAGTAGGTCTGCTCTGTCCATTCTGTATACTGCTGCAGTAGGTCTGCTTTGTCCATACTGTATACTGCTGCAGCAGGTCTACTCTGTCCATACTGTAAACTGCTGACGTAGGTCTGCTCTGTCCATACTGTATACTGCTGCAGTAGGTCTACTCTGTCCATACTATAAACTGCTGAAGTAGGTCTGCTCTGTCCATACTGTATACTGCTGCAGCAGGTCTACTCTGTCCATACTGTATACTGCTGCAGTAGGTCTGCTCTATCCATACTGTATACTGCTGCAGCAGGTCTACTCTGTCCATACTGTATACTGCAGCAGGTCTACTCTATCCATACTGTATACTGCTGCAGTAGGTCTGCTCTTTCCATACTGTATACTGCTTCTGTAGGTCTGCTTTGTCCATTCTGTATACTGCTGCAGTTGGTCTGCTCTGTCCATACTGTATACTGCTGCAGTAGATCTGCTCTGTCTATACTGCTGCAGTAGGTCTACTCTGTCCATACTGTAAACTGCTGAAGTAGGTCTACGCTCATGTTATATTATATACTAATACAATAAAGTAAGATGAGCTTTTCCACCACATCATTGCTGTATGCCAGCTGTTCCTACACAATTGTAGTACCAGATTGGTTGTAGGTTATTGACCACATTCCTCATGCAGGGAGCAGTCATTGTTTACAGTTGCAGTGACTGAGGGCGTGTATGAGATTTTTAAGTATAATTGTTTACCAATTGATATTTCACAATATTGCATCGTAACCATCCCTGTTGCATAACTATCCCTGTTGTGTGGAAAACATGAAAATGGCAAAGTTCGAAATGTGGTGAGCAAGTTTATACTAAAAAAAAATAATGTTTATTATGTCACAATGCACAGGTTTCCTACGAAAGCCACCCACTATAAGTATTGTTAACATCTGCTAACAAATCAATAAGCTCTTTTGGTACCTTTTATTTGTCAACTATAGATAACATTCTGCACAGAATTTTTACTCTTTGACAACATCTGAGGATAACCTGAGAAGAAACGCCTCTGTATATTTCTATCATTTTTTTAAGCTAATAAATTTCATTAGTCGATAAAAATCTTACTATTTATTAATCAGGTAGCTGTGATAGTCTCCCCGTTTGTTACAGGTGCAGATCTAATGTGAGAAAATACTGTCTTAAAAAATTACACAATAAGTCTGTATTTATGGGTTTTTCTCATTAACAAAGTACTCCATGTGTGTTTGCTGTTTAATTATCCTGATGTTTAGCATTGCTGATCTCATTCCAGGAATTGCGACTGGAATTGTGGAATTGCGGAGAGGGAAGAAATATTACTAATATATTTGACATCTAAATATCAAAATACCACCTAGAAAAAGCATATTGGGGTCAGACTTAAATAAAACAGATAGCATGTTCAGACCGTGTTGATAATTATTACTAGACACTGAAATATTTGCCAATTTCTGTTTTTTATTACGTTACTGTTAAGTCATAGTGATTATTCATATAATTTAGGATACAAGATATTCATTATGAAAATCTGAATGCGTAATTCTTAGAATGGCTCAAGAAAAGACGTAATAAATGTTTGTTTGACTCAGCCTGATAACGTGGAAAGTCATGATATCCTATCATGATATCTTGTAGTATTGTAGCATCAATTAGTGAAATGACTACTGGAGATCAACTGGAAGAGTTATATTGATTCTCTGGGAGACGGAAGATCTGAAAAGTAGTTTCGTTATTACTACTACGCATTACGCACTTGTTCCAGACAAAAAAAAAACAACAAAGTGAGTGTGTGTACTTCTTTTCTAGTAAATGAGCATTTCAATGGGTCTAGTACAGAGTGATACAAACACCATTGTTGTATTTAACAATGGCGTTGTAGATTGAGTGATTGATTTTGTGAACGACTAGAACGTCTGAAAATGGGAAGTCAGTTTTGTACTTTCTGGTTTATTGCATAGAATTATTATGTAGATGTTTTCAATGTTACAATGTCATGTTCTTCGGTCATTTTTTATTTACGATTGATTTGGACTGAGATGTCTGCCATGTTTGACTTAAGTTTATTCTAATCTATTTAAGCTCAACTGCAAAGTAAGCTTAGCTGATGCAGAGCTTACACATGAATCATTTTTAAGTTGCTTCCTTGCTAGTGTTATTTTTGAGAGGTCAACGGATCGAGCTGGGAATCAAGTATGCACCCTTTCTGGTTTGACCTCTAAAGTTTGTCCAATTTTTACTAAAGAACACTGTAGATTGTATTGATTTTTTTGACAGTTTTTGTATGTTACTTCTCTTTACTTCTTCTTTTGGGGAAGGAATAGTTTTTATGCCCACCCACCCACTATCATTCTAAAGTTTTGTGGTGGCATATAGTAATCGCAGTGTCCATCAATCCATCCTTCCATCCAGTATTGCGTGTTCGGCCTGTAATTTTGTCATACATAGATGGATTTTGTTAATACTGCTGAAATTGATCAACATAACATGACGACGTGTTGGGAGTAAGATTTACAAGGTCAAGGTTACATGTATAATTTGTTTGACAACACTTTGGGTCTGTGTGAGATTACGTGTCCAGCCTGTAACTTTGTCATGCGTAGATGGATTTTATAAATACATGCTTCAAATGATCAACACAACATTACGACGTGTCGCATGTAAACCCAGACTCCCACATAAAAGGTCAAGGTCAAAATTTAACTTTATTTGATGACACTTTCAGTCTGTTTGAGATTTCATGTCCGGTCTGTAACTTTGTCACAATAAATTTCAAAAACACTTGGCTCAATTCATCAGCATGACATGATGATGTGTCCTGCATAAGACCTACATCCGTACCTTAAAGGTCAAGGTCACACTTTTGTACAACAACACTCCGAGTCTGTGTGAGATTTTGTGTCCGGCCTGTAACTTTATCATTCATAGATGGATTTTATAAATACTTGCTTCAAATGGTCAACATAACAAGAGACAATGTTATGTATCAGTCATCACAGAGATTTGCCAGGCGGGGATTCAAACTCATGACCTCTGGATTGATATAGTCAGACATGCTACCAACTGAGCTAACCTGACCCAGCATGATATAATGGAAAGACTTGCCATTGTTTTGACAATTGATGCCATTTTAATGTTTGTCTTTATGCCCCTGTCACAAACTGGTGAAGGTGGAGCGGGGTCATATAAAAATTTTCACTTGTCCTTCTGTCTGTCTGTACACATACAAAGGTTCATATGGTTTATGTCTTCTTTATTAGTCCTTACAGTTTTATGTTCTTCATTGCCTTCAAAGTATCTACATGTATAACACAGGTTAGGTGAAATTTGATTTGAGCGGGGCTTAAAATCTGCAGAATTTTGATTTTTATGAGCGATTTATTTCCTTCCCGACTTTAAAGTTTTTACCAGAAATTCAAATAATAATAACAGGGGTTTGCGTCTGCAACTTGAAGTAACAGTATATAAGGCATTGTCCTACATCCAAGCATATTTCTATATTTTGAAGAAATTGCTACAAACTTTTGCCAAAAAATTACAACTTGTGAGTGAATCTTTACAGTAATTTATCAAAATGAAACTAAAAGAAAAACATGGAATACCAGTTTGTGGATGGGTTACATAAATTACTTAGAAATCATGGTCGTTGGACAAATTAATAGAAATTTAATAAACCAGTCAAAATGAAACTGAAAGAAAAACATGGAATACCAGTCTGTGGATGGGTTACATAAATTACTTAGTAATCATGGTCATCGGACAAATTGATAGAAATTCAATAAACCAGTCAGTAGGGACATTATGACTGGTTAAGCGTCTATTTTTCTGGACAAAACTACGTCATTTCTTCTTAGTGTATACTTTAGTCATTAATCCTGTCTGTAATGTTCAGAAATTATACCACGCCAGACACAAGAATTTCATCATTAAGCACAGATGAAATTTACGGAAAATATGGTTATTTTTTGTGTGGATAAAAATAGCTGAGGCATTATTGTAATTTGTGTCTAAAAGTGATATGAACTTGCTTTATAAGAGGGACAGCTTCTGGTATGTATGATTTAGTGTAACATTTTATTCATTATTTTCCATCAATTGAAAAAGTTTTGTTTTTTTCAACTTAAAACAACCAAGATAAAAGCAAGTTCTAGTAACATGCAGTTGTAGTTATCTTGCTGAAGGGCACAACACATGACCGTGACTGTGATTAAACCTGAGACCAATCGGTCCTGGGTTTGATTCCCTACCACGGGCTCCACATGTATAACTTTGTTGTTAATGGTCATGCCAATGCCGCCATCAGGATTGATCATTTACAGTTTTCTTTATTTATAAATATTCGACAGAGTCTAGATATTGACCTACATTATAATCAACTTTATGAAAAAATATTTTTAACGCTGATGTTTCATATTTAACAATTACTGTTATGAATGACTATCCTGAAATTTAGCAGTATAAAATAACACTGATTTTAATGTCTTATGATTCTAACACTGTCACACTTGATTAAATTGTCGCAGTCACAATGTATGATACCCCAATACCCGATTATACTGACCAGACCTAGAACTCTCCTCTAAATGCTGAATGCTAAGTGAGGAAACTTTTAGTACCTTTTTTTAAGTCTTTAGTGTGACCTGGCCAGGGATTGAAACCACAACCTTCCCCATGCGAGGCAGGCGCTCTGCCACACTCCGATATT
The DNA here is from genome assembly GCA_029582155.1 of Panopea generosa. Taxonomy (NCBI): domain Eukaryota; kingdom Metazoa; phylum Mollusca; class Bivalvia; order Adapedonta; family Hiatellidae; genus Panopea; species Panopea generosa. The sequence goes on from CM055895.1 coordinate 53,078,106, forward strand.
GTATTAATGATAATACAGCTGATGCCTGGACAAAGTAGTGTCTGACTTTCTCTCTGTAGAGCCCGGGCGAAGGCACTTCCCTACAGGGACACTTTACTGGTAAAATACAGCATCAAACTCCATTAAACATGCCTTTTGCACCCTGAAACCTTTGAAAATGAGAGTGCCAACACTTAATTATCAAATAAAGCAAATTTAGACAATTTAAAGGTAGATAACTTGGACAGTAATTGTATGATCAGGCCAGTTCAAGTGAGGAAATACTGTTATAATCAGAACTATATTTAGGACAATGTAAAACTCTCGCACTTCCACAAGGCATTGTAGGTACACTGAAGTGACAAGAGCATGGCAGTTTAACCCACTGTCCGTCGTTTGTCCCAGTCAGTGGGGAGCAGGGGTTACAGATGGCTGTTTCACTAGTGGTAGAGTGACTCGCACACACCAGCAAAGTTAAAGCATAAACTCTCTGGCTGGGCACCTAGAGTAATACTTTCATATTTAATTCTAACTAAATTGCAAATTACTTGGTGTTGTTTTTTAAAATTCTATGACTTATATGTCTGGGATTGAATCTGTAACCTCTAGCAAAAAAAAAAAAAAAGGTTTAATCTGGTAATTTGTCTGACATATGCAAATTTGCTTAGCCAAACAACTGTGCAGCATAGATCGTAAAGTTGTCTGTCCTTATAAGCATGACATGTTAAATGTTGAGAGCAATGGAAATACAATACATTGACATGCGACATATATACTCTAGGGTGTAAAATTCTACTTGCCCAGTCACATTCCAGGCTTGTTGAACTTGCAGTCGGGCAAAATGCAAGTCAGAGAGGACATTTGGATCTCTAGATGCCTTATAAGTCATGATCAACAGGTGCCTGTTGCTTGGAAACTAATAAGTCTTTTGCTGTTTGACATTTGGGGATAAGAGTAAATCAGTCCACCAACATGATTTTTTCCCAGGTGTAAATGTTTTGAAAGACAATAGATTTTTCCTCAGGAGTCCAAATTAAGAAGCTATTAGCTACATGTGGATCCTGTTTAGCATTTAACCTGTATGTCTGTGGGGGTGGGGTGTAGGAGTCAATATTAGCTACATGGAGATTCTGGTAACCCTTTACTCCATAGATACGCGTTTTCCCGCACCAACTACAGAAGGCCTTTGAAAACAGTAACTCGTAACGAGCAATCTGAACACTTCCTGCACTGTTTTCCACTCTGTCAGTTAATATAAACATAATTCACCCAATAATTCAAAAGCTTTCTATATTTGGTGTCCAATGGCATCTATATTAGAGTTGTCCAAAGGCGTCTATATGAAGTAAAGGGTTTAACCTGTGTGTCTGTGGAGGGTGTACATATTAGCTACATGGAGATTCTTAGGGTTTAACCTGTATGTGTGTAGGGGTGGAGGTACATGTAGAGGTCAATATTAGCTACATGGAGATTCAGTTTAGGGTTTAACCTGTGGTGGTGTAAAAGTCCTTATTAGTTTCATGGAGATTCTGTTTAGGGTTTAACCTGTGTGTCTGTGAGGGGTGTAGGAGTCCATATTAGCTACATGGAGATTTTGTTTAGGGTAACTAGTTGTTAAACAGAATAATTTTCTCATTAATTTCCCTATGAATTTTATTCACATTAAATTTGAATTGTTGCAGGGAAATTAGAATTCTGACTTAATCTTTTGAGATTCTGCTTTTATCATTAATTATCTGAAGGATTTTATTTCCATAAGCTATAGTTTATGCTATTATTTATTTTAGCTCAAATGTGAAGTAATTTCAGAGCTTATATGAGCCACTCTCTAGCCTGTTTCCTGGGTAGAACCAGTACTGGGTGTTTCTAAAAAAGCAATGGGTCGAGCTGGGAATTGAACCTGTAACATAAGCAGTCAACATTCTATCCACTGCGCTACTGCCCCACTTTACTCCCATTTAATCCTATTAGGAACCTACCTGACAGTGTTGGTGTGGTGGTAGAGGAACCGTCAGAAGGTTGTGGGATTCTGAACACTTCTTACCAAAGATTTACATAGAGCTTAAAGAAGCTTCCTCATGTGGTACTCAGCAACTAAATGAAAGTTCTAGGACTGTTTAGTCTGGTGTCAGTGTCATGTGACTGGGTGGGGTATTATACCATGCGTATGTTTCATCAGTGTGGCAGCACTTTATATACTGTCCTTGAAGCAGAGGCCTTCATGATACAACTGAAAAACTGACGAAAGCGATGATAAACACTATAAAAAAAACAATTAAACATATTAGGTTTTAAGTGTCACCAAGTGATAAACATTCAGAATTTATTGTTTCACATTTCGCTTTTTTTTTTCAAGGTCCAAGGAAAAGAAAGCAAATGTAAGACCTTGCTGAGTGACTATAGGACCACTTGGGCCTCTTATTTCATTTTTCGGGCCTCTTATTGAATTTCTTGTCTCTGTCAAATTGTTGTTTAATTCCTTGCCCTTAAAGAGAAATATATCGGGATATTTCTGAAATTGGCTTTAAACTTTTTTTTCTTCAATATATCATTCCTATATATGCTCACCAACACCATATTGCCAAAAGGATATCTACAGTATTTAAACATGCCAAAATAATGTATTTAAAAGGGATTTCCTTACTTGGGCTACACACCTAGGCGATACTTAAATAGATTTACCGCTTAAAATTGTAGCATATTTTGTGACAAAAAAAAAGTTTAAAACCAATTTCAGATTCAAATTGCAGTGGTAAACTTAAAATGAAATCCCCATTCTTAAAATACAGTATTTAAGTACTGCTTGATGATCTTCACATCGTCATATGGACTCTTTCTAAGATAAAACAATTTTAACTACAAGTAAACCTGTATGACAGATCAAATTGAAATCAAAATGAAATAGTGTGATATTCTGCAATTTTAATATAGATATTGTCATGTTCAAGTGGATTTAATATACCGAACCATTCGAAAAATTTGTTTATTAATGATATTATAAGCTTTTAATCCGTTTTTAAAAATGAATTTATTTTTGTAAGACAGTTTTTTTCTTGATATACTCCCTTAAAAACACATAGCTCTCTTCTAGGAACAAAAACCCACGCCATACAGATTGTTGGAGCATTTATTTCCCAGGAGTGTTTAGTTGAAATCAGAAACAGACTGGATATATTGTGTAATATATGGTTATTTGTCTTGTCCATAGAAGTATGATTGACCTAATTCCAGTCAGATTATTTATTGACTGATCTGGTTTCCAGTATGTGTTTCTCATTCTGAAGTTGAAGGTCTGGTTTCCCATACATGTTGCTCATTTCTGGTTTCCCATACATGCTGCTCATTCTGAAGTAAGAGGTCTGGTTTCCCATACATGTTGCTCATTCTGAAGTTAGATGTCTGGTTTCCCATACATTTTGCTCATTTCTGGTTTTCCATACATGCTGCTCATTCTGAAGTTGGAGGTCTGGTTTCCCAAACATACTGCTTATTCTGAAGTAAGAGGTCTGGTTTCCCATACATGTTGCTCATTCTGAAGTTAGATGTCTGTTTTCCCATACATTTTGCTAATTTCTGGTTTCCCATACATGCTGCTCATTCTGAAGTTGGAGGTCTGGTTCCCAAACATACTGCTTATTCTGAAGTAAGAGGTCTGGTTTCCCATACATGTTGCTCATTCTGAAGTTAGATGTCTGGTTTCCCATACATTTTGCTCATTTCTGGTTTCCCATACATACTGCTTATTCTGAAGTTGGAGGTCTGGTCTCCCAAACATACTGCTTATTCTGAAGTTGGAGGTCTGGTTTCCCAAACATACTGCTCATTCTAAAGTAAGAGGTCTGGTTTCCCATACATGTTGCTCATTCTGAAGTAAGAGGTCTGGTTTCCCATACATGTTGCTCATTCTGTAGTAAGAGGTCTGGTTTCCCATACATGTTGCTCATTCTGAAGTAAGAGGTCTGGTTTCCCAAACATACTGCTCATTCTGAAGTAAGAGGTCTTGTTTCCCATACATGTTGCTCATTCTGAAGTAAGAGGTCTGGTTTCCCATACATGTTGCTCTTTCTGAAGTTAGAGGTCTGGTTTCCCATACATGTTGCTCATTCTGAAGTAATAGGTCTGGTTTCCCATACATGGTGCTCATTCTGAAGTTAGAGGTCTGGTTTCCCATACATGTTGCTCATTCTGAAGTTAGAGGTCTGGTTTCCCATACATGTTGCTCATTCTGAAGTTAGAGGTCTGGTTTCCCATACATTTTGCTCATTTCTGGTTTCCCATACATGCTGCTCATTCTGAAGTTAGAGGTCTGGTTTCCCAAACATACTGCTTATTCTGAAGTTGGTGGTCTGGTTTCCCAAACATACTGCTCATTCTGAAGTTAGATGTCTGGTTTCCCAAACATGCTGCTCATTCTGAAGTTGGTGGTCTGGTTTCCCAAACATACTGCTCATTCTGAAGTTAGAGGTCTGGCTTCCCATACATGTTGCTCATTCTGTAGTTAGAGGTCTGGTTTCCCATACATGCTGCCTATTTCCAATATATGTTGCTCATTCTTAAGTAAATGGTCCAATACATGTTGCTCATTCTGAAGTTAGAGGTCTGGCTTCCCATACATGTTGCTTATTCTGTAGTTACAGGTCTGGTTTCCCATACATGTTCATTCTGAAGTTAGAGGTCTGGCTTCCCATACATGCTGCCTGGTTTCCAATCCATGCTGCTCATTCTGAAGTAAATGGTCCGATGCAAGTTGCTCATTTTGAAGCTTGAGGTCTGGTTTCCAATAATGTTGCTCATTCTGAAGTTAGAAGTCTGGTTTCCAGTACATGTTGCTCATTCTGAAGTTAGAGATCTGGTTTCCAATAATGTTGCTCATTCTGAAGTTACAGTTCTGGTTTCCAATAATGCTGCTCATTCTGAAGTTAGAAGTCTGGTTTCTGATACATGTTGCTCATTCTTAGGTGAGAGTTCTGGTTTCCAATAATGTTGCTAATTCTGAAGTTAAGAGTTCTGGTTTCCAATAATGTTGCTCATTCTGAAGTTGGAGGTCTGGTTTCCAGTACATGTTGCTCATTCTGAAGTTAGAAGTCTGGTTTCCAGTACATGTTGCTCATTCTGAAGTTAGAAGTCTGGTTTCTGATACATGTTGCTCATTCTGAGGTGAGAGTTCTGGTTTTCCATAATGTTGCTCATTCTGAAGTTACAGTTCTTGTTTCCAATAATGTTGCTCATTCTGAAGTTAGAAAGAAGTCTGGTTTCTGATACATGTTGCTCATTCTGAGGTGAGAGTTCTGGTTTTCCATAATGTTGCTCATTCTGAAGTTAAGAGTTCTGGTTTCCAATAATGTTGCTCATTCTGAAGTTAGAAAGAAGTCTGGTTTCTGATACATGTTGCTCATTCTGAGGTGAGAGTTCTGGTTTCCAATAATGTTGCTCATTCTGAAGTTGGAAGTCTGTTTCACAACTAGAGTGGCATTAAAATCCAGCAGACAGTTTTCCAAATTTTGACTGGTTGTCATCCTTCACGAAAGAATCAGTTCAACAAAAAGTTACTTAGTTATGTTATTGCCAAAACTAATTGTTTCAAAAAATATACCTTTCTTTTCAATGTATATGTTTTATTAACAGTTAAATGCCAAGCTGGTGGTCCAGTGGTTGAGCCTAGTACCCATTATTAGGGGGTCATGGGTGCGATTCTCCGCCACAACTATGTGTAGTGTTCTTGAGCGAGACACTTCATCCTCAGGACTTGTTCTACTCGAAAAAACTGAGCATGATTTGTTTTAGTTCTAAGAACTTCAATCAATGTTAAATAGTTTTAACAACAGCTAAATAAAATACCCACAGCGATGTCTAAATTGCTAACTCAACATAGCATCTATCCATAACCTGTCCAAACAAAACCTATAAATTTATTGAATGGTTGGAATCTACCCAAGACCTATCCAAATTATATCTATAACTTGGAATATGCCCACAACTTGTCAAAGTTGCATCTTTAGCTAAGATTCAACCACATTACAACCACAGCTTAGAATCTGCCCAAATCTTGTTCCAGTTACAAACACAGAGCACTGTAGCGCTGTGAGCATTGAAGGCAATACCTAAATGAGGGCAATTTTTTATTTTTTTTCGATTGTTTCTATGAAAGATATAAATGGAAATACATAATGATTGAGATTAGTGCATTTAAACAACATTATGACACATTCCACATTTGTCTTTTTCGGCTAAGTCAACCGCAACCTGTCCGGGTTTGAGCATCATACCTTTACTTAGATCACGTGATACCTGGTACTGTTTTGAGTGTATTACTGCAAAATTTGTGATGTAGGGCAATCAATTTTACAGAGAAGTGGGTGGGTGATTTATATATACATAAAGTCTTTCAAAATCACTTAATCATTAATGGTGTTGATGTCTTTGCTAAATATTCACTAGCTTTTAAAAGTGGATGTCTTTGAACTACTTTTCATGCACATTCATTCTTATAGAGGAGTACTTTGCACTTTTGGGTTGGCAACCAGCCAAAAATGGAGTTTGTCATAAATCTAGCATTGGTACTGTTGCCTTTGGGCCAACCTCTAGGCCATAAATCTTTTCAAATGATATTCATAGCTTAAAATCAACCCAAATTCTTTCCAAATGATAAACATACCTTAAATCAACCCAAAACCTAACCAAATGATATTCATAGCTTAATATCAACCCAAAACCTTACCAAATGATAAACATAGCTTAAAATCAACCCAAAACCTTGCCAAATGATAAACATAGCTTAAAATCAACCCAAATTCTTTCCAAAAGAAAAACATAGCTTCAAATCAACCCAAAACCTTACCAAATGATAAACATAGCTTAATATCAACCCAAAACCTTACCAAAAGATAAACATAGCTTAATATATCCCCAAAACCTTTCCAAATGATAAACATAGCTAAATATCAACCCAAAACCTTAACAAAAGATAAACATAGCTTAATATCAACCCAAAACCTTACCAAATGATAAACATAGCTTAATATCAACCCAAAACCTTACCAAATGATAGACATAGCTTAATATCAACCCAAAACCTTACCAAAAGATAGACATAGCTTAAAATCAATCCAAAACCTTTCCAAATGATAGACATAGCTTAATGTCAACCCAAAACCTTACCAAATGATAGACATGGCTTAATGTCAACCCAAAACCTTACCAAAAGATAGACATAGCTTAATGTCAACCCGAAACCTTACTAAAAGATAGACATAGCTTAATGTCAACCCAAAACGTTACCAAATGATAGACATAGCTTAATGTCAATCCAAAACCTTTCCAAATGATAGACATAGCTTAATATCAACCCAAAACCTTACCAAAAGATAGACATAGCTTAATATCAACCCAAAACCTTATCAAAAGATAGACATAGCTTAATATCAACCCAAAACCTTACCAAAAGATAGACATAGCTTAATATCAACCCAAAACCTTACCAAATGATAGACATAGCTTAATATCAACCCAAAACCTTTCCAAATGATAGACATAGCTTAATATCAACCCAAAACCTTACCAAAGGATAAACATAGCTTAATATCAACCCAAAACTTTACCAAAGGATAAACATAGCTTAATATCAACCCAAAACCTTACCAAATGATAGACATAGCTTAATATCAACCCAAAACCTTTCCAAATGATAGACATGGCTTTATATCAACCCAAAACCTTACCAAAGGATAAACAAAGCTTAATATCAACCCAAAACTTTACCAAAAGATAGACATAGCTTAATATCAACCCAAAATCTTACCAAATGATAGACATAGCTTAATATCAACCCGAAACCTTACCAAATGATAGACATAGCTTAATATCAACCCAAAACCTTACCAAAGGATAAACATAGCTTAATATTAACCCAAAACCTGACCAAATGATAATCACAACATAAAATCTATCGAAAATCATTTCAAATTACAGCCACAGCTTAGAATTTATCTTAACCCTTTCCCAATTATTAGTAATGCAGAGGATCTACCCTAAATCATATCATAATTACTAATGAATAACCACAATATAAAATTAACCAAAACTATGTCTAAAATTTATTCTAAAGAATCAAAGTGTCGAGAAGGCACTTACAGCAATGAAACCGCCCTTAATACTGTCAGAAATAGTTGAAACCATGTGAACTGTATACAAAACCATGTGAAAAAAATGTGTAATTAATCATGATGTCCAAAATCATTATTTTTAATGAATCATTATTTTGTGCATCACGCGAAAACTGAACAACGCCTTGATTCGGGTGTGTAAAATGCACTTACCTGCGACCTTTGAGGTGAAATTCCTGAAGTATGATGAGAGTAGGCGAGAAATTGGAATCAGTACAGTAAGTACTTGAGTACCACCTTAAACTTTCAAATATTCAGTTACACTTTTAAATGTAAGAATAGTGAATGAATCTTGGACCCTGTCCAACATCTGATGCATCTTGGAAAGTTCTTAGACACCACAAAGATTGTAATGGATCTCGTAAAACACAAGTTTGTGGCAGGAAATAATACAACTGGACAGAGAAGCAGCAGTCGTCCTCCCTGTTTACTTCTCTTTACCCCCATCAACTTCTATTCTAGACACTTGATTTTCAGCCAAATACTTCACCAGACAAAATTTGATATTTACAAACTCATTAATTGGATTGTAGTTTTCTGGTGTGATATGCGGGGACTGTAAAGTGCTGCATTTTTGGCCTATCAGGGTGTTGCTTCTTCAATCAATATGATTTTCTCAGAAATAAAAGTTTGTCTGCCAAATCACTGTGAATTTAATGGCCTATCTATGCCCTATCTGCATAAAATGGTGGCTAGGGGAAGTTAAGTTAAGCAGGAAACCAGTCTAAGTGAGTACCAGTCAGAGATTCAAAAATTTTGTCCAAGTACCACAGCACTGGCAGTTGATTGTATCTTGTCCCGCAGGTTGCTGCAGTGTATGGACATGTGATCTGATAAGGCAAGTTCAACAGCATAGTAGCATTGTCCTCAACATATTGGCATTTTGCCATTATTGTGCTGGCATATGTATCAGAATTGTATATCTTTGCAACACATGCGGTCATCTGAGGTTACTCACATAGTCATCTTGGGTATGCATGAAATCATTGATGATGAAATATCAGCCTAACGCACAAATAATTCTTCAGGCTCCCCCAACACATGGTTATATTCATCTTTGACAACCATCTATATAACACACATTTTGTCTTGCTATATATATATATATATACTTATTTGTCATTTTTCTGCTGCCTTTGAGAACATATGTGTTGGCATTATGTCATCTTGCTATATATAGAGACTTATTTGACATTTTGCTGCTGCCTTTGAGAAAATACCAGTTTTGGCATTATGTCATCTTGCTTTATGTATACTTACTTGACATTTTGCTGCTGCCTTTGAGAAAATATCAGTCTTGGCATAATGTCATTGTTCTCTATATATAGACTTTACTTGACATTTTGCAGCTGCCTTTAAGAAAATACCAGTTTTGGCATAATGTCATTGTTCTCTATATATAGACTTTACTTGACATTTTGCTGCTGCCTTTGAGAAAATACCAGTTTTGGCATAATGTCATTGTTCTCTATATATAGACTTTATTTGACATTTTGCTGCTGTCTTTGAGAAAATATCGGTTTTGGCATATTGTCATCTTGCTATATGTATACTTACTTGACATTTTGCTGCTGCCTTTGAGAAAATACCAGTTTTGGCATAATATCATTGTGCTATCTACAGACTTTACTTGACATTTTGCTGCTGCCTTTGAGAACATACCAGTTTTGGAATAGTGTCATTGTGCTATATATAGACTTTATTTGACATGTTGCTGCTGTCTTTGAGAAAATGTCAGTCTTGGCAAAATGTCATCTTGGTATACATACCGAATATCAGTCTTGGCATTATGTCATTGTTCTCTATATATAGACTTTACTTGACATTTTGCTGCTGCCTTTGAGAAAATACCAGCTTTGGCATAATGTCATTGTTCTCTATATATAGACTTTTCTTGACATTTTGCTGCTGCCTTTGAGAAAATGTCAGTCTTGGCAAAATGTCATCTTGGTATACATACCAAATACCAGTTTGGGCATAATGTCATTGTTCTCTATATATAGACTTTACTTGACATTTTGCTGCTGCCTTTGAGAAAATACCAGTTTTGACATAATGTCATTGTTCTCTATATATAGACTTTACTTGACATTTTGCTGCTGCCTTTGAGAAAATATTAGTTTTGGCATAATGTCATTGTTCTCTATATATAGGCTTTACTTGACATTTTGCTGCTGCCTTCGAGAAAATACCAGTTTTGGCATAATGTCATCATTCTATATATAGACTTTATTTGACATTTTGCTGCTGTCTTTGAGAAAATATCGGTTTTGGCATATTGTCATCTTGCTATATATAGACTATACATGACATTTTGCTGCTGTCTTTGAGAAAATACCAGTCTTGGCATAGTGTCATCTTGCTATATGTATACTTACTTGACATTTTGCTGCTGTCTTTGAGAAAATAGCAGTTTTGGCATAATGTCATTGTACTATATATAGACTTTATTTGACATTTTGCTGCTGTCTTTGAGAAAATGTCAGTCTTGGCAAAATGTCATCTTGGTATACAAACAATGTACCATTATTTGAATGCTATATGGTATTGAGAAAATACTAAGGGTCCTTGTGTTCATACCATTATTTGATATCATTACATTATATGTGGTCACTTGAGCTGACAAATTACCCTCTGCCTCTTGTTCCCCCCCCCCCATTTTTTAAAAAAGAAAAAGTGTTATACATTAAATGACATACTCTGTCCTAGTTTAACTTTATTACTGTCCACCCTCTCAACAACCCCCACCCACCCCAATTTATTTTGTATTTTTTAAGAAAAAATGTTTAATATTGTATTAAATACAATTCTGTGACCAGTGAAGTTTGTTGAGTTAACACCGTTCTCCATGTTAAGGATGGCCTGGTATTCACACATACACTGTTTTAGGGCTATCATGCATGTTGGTCTATTATTTCTCCTCTTCAATGTAGCTACTAATTACTACAATAAATCATGGCGAAAATCATTTGCTGTTATACTTTTTATAAATGAGCTAGCAACAGTGTGTCACTTTCCATTCAGTGGGGTCACTTGTTTTTTTTTCCAAATGGTCGACTAATGTATTCATACTCGGTCACATCACACAGTTCCTGTGTGCCAGATCATATCTTTTTGTGCGAGGAACAAAAACAAAAAACATTATCTCTCCTGTTATCTGTTTTTCCTCCTAAAATATAATAAAAAAGATCTATTCCTGGTTGGAAATGGATCCTACACAGTTGCTTGGATCCCCAATAATCCATTATCTAACAAGGGTTCAAAAGAGAAACAGAGAACGGAATTCTGGTTGATTACAACTGCTCATAGAAGAAAAAATAGCGGATAATAAATAACAGGCTGGCTATTATTACTATAATAAAGTTAAATGGAGGAATAGTTTGTGGCCAGGAGTTCAAGTGTAGGCACACCACCTACAGGATGTAGATGGGTATATGGTTCATTACCTTACACTCTGGTCTGATTTATGACCACAGCTCCTAGTGGGGGTTCTGGCGGTGACTGGGGCCAGACCAAATGCATTACAAGTTCACTTCTGTAAATTTTGTTTGTATTTTTCTCCTAAAATTTTGAGTTAAAGGTCATACTTAAGATATAATTATTCACTTAGCCTTTATTGCAGTTAGTTGTTGTATGGTGTTTAGCGTCGCTTTCAACAATTTTTCAGTCATATCGCGACGGTGTCTACTTGAGACAGTATTCTGAGCGCTGTCACACTGGAGTATCATGCTGCAGACACATGTTATGATACCCCACCCAGTCACATTATACTGACACCAGGCCGACCAGACCTAGAACTTTCCTCTAAATGCTGAGTGTCAAGCGAGGAAGCTTCTAGTACAATTTTTAAGTCTTTGGGATCGAACCCACGACCTTCCGCATGCGAGGCGGACGTTCTACCACTACACCACGCTGCGTTCTATTGCATTTAGACAAAAAATATTTCTCTTTAAAAATTGTAGTACCTTTTATGACATCAAATGACTGATATGACTTCAACTTGATTTACTTTTGATCCATTATATTGGTCACATATCCCTGCAATTGGATGATCTTAGAAAGAGTCCAAATGAAAATATGAAATTGTCAAGCAGTGAGCGAGTGATTCTTATTAGATTTGGAATTCCATTTGGATTTCACAACTCCGATCAAAATTTCTTTTTTTATCACATACTGGCCGATTTAAAATTTCAAATCATCCATATTTTAGATATGAAAGATATTCAGATGCTTTTTATTCATTTTAAACATAATTTGATTTTTCATAGTGATATGTTGCCATTAAAAAAAATCTGACGGATGTTCAGAAAGCTCTCCAACTCGCCCAGGATTGAATTGGTAATGTGTAACCGCCAAAATGACATCATCAAAGAGAGGTTGCAATGATATATACAGTAAAACCTGTCTTAAGCAGCCATTCAAGGGAAGAAGCTATGTGATCTTTTAAGATAGGTTGTTGTGTAAAGGTTAATTTGCTCTGAAAGCATATAAATAGGATGTAACAAATGTGACTGCTTGAGACAAGTGGCTGCTTAATAGAGGTGACCACTTAAACAGGTTTGACTATATGTCCTTTTTCTGCAGTTTATTTTCATGCTTTAGATTTATGTTTTAAGCTTGACAAGACATTATCAAGAATACTGTTAATGATCTAGCCACCATAAGGCCATAATAAATTAATTGCTAGATTATCATCTCCGCCCGCACCATAATTTTCATGCCACCAAAATCATTTTTTGTTTCATAAAAAAATTAAAACAAAATCCTCCCACCGCCTATCCTCCACCTTTTTAAGAAAATCTAGCAATTGATTTATAATGGTCTAATCACAAGAGAAAATATTTTCCTTATTATCTCCCTTGTGTTTGTTCATGATTGTATTAAATTGCCTTTGGATTATCATTATGAGGGGACATAACTCTTCTTAGTAGTGTCGCTTGACTCCACTTGTATAGGAAGTAATGTGTTGGTGTGTCAATGCTAATGGATGATGTGGTTAGCCACAAAACCGCAAGACTTTGACAGTAACATTGTTGGATATAGGATATCCTGAAGTCTGTTTTAATTGGTCATGTTTATGCTGTCAAACCACTTTCTGACAGTTACGCCCCAACCCGCTCACTGTGTAATAGAGTATCAAATACACAGAACATTCCCAGCTCTATGTATTCTGGCTCCCTTAGATGTTGATCTACTTTCTGGAGCAATTTCATTGGTTGAGGAAGTAGCTCAGCGTCTACCAATGGTTGTGACATTCAAGAAGATGATTAATAATGGGGATGGGGGCAAGGAGGACATTGGTATAGACTAGTTACACTAGCAGTGTAGTTATAAGCAATGAACCATATTTGTTGAACATTCATTCATGGTTGGTCTTCCGGGATCCCGGGAGAGAGTGGTACTGGTGTTCAAGTACTGGTTGGCCTTCCAGGATCCCAGGAGAGAGTGGTACTGGTGCTCAAGTACTGGTTGGCCTTCCAGGATCCCAGGAGAGAGTGGAACTGGTGCTCAAGTACTGGTTGGCCTTCCAGGATCCCAGGAGAGAGCGGTACTGGTTACGTTAACAGACCATTTGTTGGGCTATTATAAATTAATTGCTAGATTATCATCCAATTTTTTTCTTAAAAACAGGGAGGGCGGGAGGATTTTATTTTTTATTTTCATTTTTAAAATTTTTGATGTTTTTTATGAAAATAAAAAGGGTTGGGGCAGCATGAAATTTAGGGGGCTGGCGGGGATGATATTTTAGCAATTAATTTATTATGGCCTTAGCCCTTAATGGAATGAAAATGCTGCTAAATATTCAATCAATCATTCACCTTAAGAATGTAGTTTTTCATCGTCTTGATGGCAGTCTGAAGAAATATAAGAAATGTTTTGGAAATATCTGTGGCTTACAACGAAAGCTTGTACATGGTGCTGTTATCATCGCTTGCACGGTCTTGTAGTGCAGGAGTTTGAAAGGTTTATTATTATCCTTATGTGTTCAGATGCCGACATTAACGATGCTTGCAGTGTTGGCACTATTTCAGGTATCATGATCAAACTTTGCATGTGTAGAATATATACTCGAGGGATCGGGAACTGGCATGCGGAGAAAGTGTTCGCCAGACCATCTTTTTCGCTTATTGTAACAAATGGGAAAGGAATGCGCAAATAAATAAATAATCATTAATGCAGACATTTTTGTCTGTAATGGTTCAAGATTGTGCATATTACAAAACTTTTATGTTTCCAATAAAATTTAGGTGACTTGGTAATTGGGAATTGTTTCACTTTTATGATTGAAGTTTGAGAAGATTCTTAATAACGTCTTTTATTTTGTCGCGGGTGAGATACTCCATTGCTAATACCCCTGTGCCGTAACTGATTAACTGATTGTCTGTTGAAAGCAATAAGTAATAAATTATTGCAGATTTTATTCTGAAATTTTCAGGAACTGTGAGTAATATTAAAACTATGTTGCATGACAAATTTCAAATTTTTCAATCCATGAATTTATTTTAGATTTGAAAATTACTCTCCCAGATCTGAATGTGTTTTAAATAATAAGGGAAAACACTCCCACCGCCATTACCTCCCTTTTATACCCAGGTTGGGTCTTTAATAAGTGGGTATAAGATTTCCAGCAATTTTCCAATATGTGGGGAGGGGAAGTGCAGGTGTAATGATTTCAGAAAAGGCATAATCTAGTATTGCAAGAGGCAGATTGGGGTATACTATATATTCCGCTGTTTCAAGGGTAGCAGGGGAAGTGTGTGCCAACTGCAGCATTATATTTTCACTCGATTTATTTATCTCCTTGTTGAAATTTCTTCCCTTTGGTGAGCCGCTTTTAAAATATAGAATGTGCGTTAGGGTTTATCGGCCCAGTGTCTGTGTAATGGGGGCATGATGGAGGTATCTTACAATGTGTCTGTGGTATGACACTCCACTGAGGCAGTGCTTAAAATTGTTTGTTTGTTTGAATATTTAACATCATTTTTATGCCATCGAGGGCTAACAGATATTCTGTTAACCTTACTGCTCTTCCTGGAATCCTGGAACGCTAACCAGTACTTAAGCACACCTATCTCCGCAAGCAACTGATAACTTCCTACTTGCATCAGCACAGAGAGAAAAATGATAATAAGGTGCAATGTCATATTTTAATCATCACAGACTGGTAAGGGGAGGATTCACGTCCCCTGTATTAATAGTCAGACGTGCTACAAACTGAGCAACCATGGGCCTGGCTGCTTAAGTTATGGCTTGAGTTCATGCTGTCCTGATATGAGAGAGCATTGCTAAAATCACCATACAATGTGTTGGTGTAATGTGACACAATGTGTTGGTGTATTGTGACACAATGTGTTGGTGTAACGTGACACAATGTGTTGGTGTTATGTGACACAATGTGTTGGTGTAATGTGACACAATGTGTTGTGTGTAATGTGACACAATGTGTTGGTGTAATGTGACACAATTTGTTGGTGTAACGTGACACAATGTGTTGGTACAATGTGACTGGGTAGGATACCATTTAATTAAGGGAGTATATCAAGTTTTTTTAAAAATTGTAAAATTGGCTAAAAGTACTTTTTAACAATATATCGGGGCCCTGTGATGCATACTCATCAACCATGAATTGCCAAAAGGATATTTATTTAAACATGCCAAAATAACATATATTGAAATGGGGTTTCCTAATGTGGGCTTCATGCCTATGTTAGACTCGATCCGATTGAAAAATCGATTTTGTCATGTTTTGGTGGATTTGACATACCAAACCATTCAGACTTTATTTATTAATGATCATAAGATGCTTTTAATCCATTTTAAAAATTATTTATAGCGTTATTTTCTGATATACTCCATTTAAACACTGTTGCAAGAGGACACGGTTCAGATACAAGGAAGTTTGTAAGAAAATATTACGATGTGTTTGTATAATGTGACTTGGTTACGTTGGAGGTCTTTCCTGCATCTTTTACAAAATCCGACACCACTAAACCCAAATTCCTATATTATTTAAGAAAGGAACACAATGTTGTTTTGCACATCAACCTATTATTTAGTTATAAGGAGCACTAACAACCTGGCATAAAGACTTTCTTGTTGACCTGTAATTATAGGTAAACATTTTCAGCCTGGTTTTAAAGCATACCGCATTTAGAATAAAAAATCATGATTATAGAAAAGTCTAGGTACCAGCTTCTACCTGTTAATAAGGAATATTTTAATAGTCCAGACACTCTCGCTGTTGTTTTTGTACTTTCCATCTGTCTGCCCGTCCGTCTGTTCATTTGCTATTATCAGAGCTACAATATGCTGATACATCCTATTATGTAAACTGCTAAATGTACAATGTATATTACAAATCTGGGATGTACACACAACAAAGTACATGCGATCACGATAAAGCATGGTTCTCTGGAGCCAAAGAGCCAGACCGTGATATAAACGGAACAGCGGATGTGGATAATCTCACATGTCTAGTGAAACATATCCTCTTTAGTGCATTATGCAAATGTATTTCTGTTTCTTTCAAAATCTGGTTAAAAATATAATATATTTTAAATTTGGGAGCCATTGAAAAAATGTGTAATATCCAATTTCACGTTATGTCAGTCTGTGCTTTATTGGAACCACAGTATATTGGCAAAATGCCCAATTTTTTACAAAAAATGGACTCGGAAGATGTTCGTAGACATTGTCCTGAGAGGCATAACTGTGGGAGGGATGTATACTAAATTGCAAAAAAATCCAAATAAACATATTTGTAAGGGTCATTAAACAATACCAAATCCATGAAGGGAATCATTATAGATTGATTATTTACTGCAGGACAAGATACTGTTAATTAGCAAGTGTTTCCATTCCCAATGTCTGTTCCTGCGACAAGTGTTGTTTCCACATGAAGTGCACTGATTAAGCTTAAATCATTCCATCGATCGTGAGTTCAAATCCCTGCCCGACCACAGTCTCCATATGATTGATATAAGACATAATGTTGCATTGTCATTCTTACCTCACCGTTGAACAAGTGGGAAAGTGCTCAGTTTTTTCTTGCTGAGATATGTTTGAGTATTGGTTAACCTTCCACGATCACAGGAAAGAGTGGTAAGGTTAGCACTCTATAGCATAAAAATAATGCTGAATATTCAAACAAATTGAAAAATGGAAAATCCCCCATCCTTTCAACCCACACACACGCACACAATTTCTTAACTTTCCTATTATTGTCAATGATATGCAACACGAATTCTTCGCCAGCTTGTATTTACTCAAGTTACGGGACTTTCTCTTGTTCTTATACAACCTATTGATCCGCTACTCTCTCTCTGTGAAAAATTGCTGACTCCGCATTTTCAGAGTTTTTGGGTTAATTGACTAAATATTCAAAGTTGAGCTAAAACCACTCATAAATGCAATATTCTGATATTTGGCAATTTTTTGTAAAAATTCAATAACTGCCAACTCAGCTCTTTTTGCCACGCGCAGATGATTTGGGAATTGCCATTCTTTTGCATATGAATTCATAAAGTGGATTGAGTTTATGGAGATATCTTGTATCGCTGATCATAGGTTTGGGACTTGAGGAATAAAACGGGACTATGCAAATGGTCTCCTGCACATCATTGTTTCATTACTCTATCGATCCGAGATCAGCAAAAAAAAAAGACAGTTGTCTTTTCTTTCTTTGCCTAAGAACTCACTATGTATTATAAATTCAGGAGTAACTATGGAGACAATATTTCAGTCTTCAACATCACCGTCGGTATTGGGGCGTGTGCACAGTTCCAAATTGAATTAACATATCTATAATGTATGTAAAGTCTAATGCTATGTTTCAGTTGTTCGTGCTGGTTACCACACCAACCGCCTTGATATTCATTGCAATATCTAAATATAGCTGCCATTTTCTTCTAAAAATAGACTTTTTATTGCACAACTATGAACATTTATTTTTCATTCGAAAGTTTTAACAATTTTTTCAATTTTTATTTTAATTTTTTTTTAACATTTTCTAGATCTGGATCATGTTGCACTTTGCAGACCATTGATGCAGACGGCAACTTATTTATTTCTTGGTTACAATACCGCACTAGACGTCTAAACTTGAAGTTTGCCATTTCCCCGGCAATTGCCCCAGCAATTACCCATTTTACCCCCTTGTCTGTTCTTTGATTACACTTATGAACCCTCTCAGTCATTTGACATTGAAATCTAACAAGTTGTGTGGTATTTGTGGCGTTTCTTCCTTCGGGACGTCGACTGACATGTCATAATTTTCCAACTTGCCTTATATGCATAATTATTGATATTTATCTGCCTTTACAAATTCAGTGGTATTCCGGTACATGAGACTTAAAAACAAGCCACACTGGAATTACATGTGGGAGAAGTTCTGGCCGGAGAGGCAAAACTTCCTTCGTTGGCACTCGTTTACGATTCATTGATCTTGTTTTTTCGGATGAAACTGTTTAAAAGCAAAGCATTTAGGATTTTTTTTTCATGTTATTTTGTATTTTGTGGAAACATATGGTGGATATCTTTTTTTCTATGAGTAAGTGACCAATGAGGATGGTTCAGTATCATGACTGGTATATTTTGTTGAATTCGGAATTGTTAAATAGTGAATATTTTTCGTGAAGTTGAACTTTACTCCCTCCCTCATGTTGACTGATGGATGATGGGAAAATTCTGTAGTGTATGTTTCTTGTGTATGCGTATTAAGGATTAAGTATGTGAAAATGCACATTTTTTAATGTTTTTGTGTTTATTTTTCAGGTCTTAAACAGCACATCATTGGATCATAATTGAAGGATTTTACACTGAGCAATAAAATATTGATGGAAAGCTAGTTACATGGAATAAATCCATGTCCCTCAGGTAAGAGACAATCTTTTAAGAGTCTTGTCTTTTTTAACCCTGAACTTGTTGAATAAGAAACAACACATTACAGGTTGTATATGGCATCGTTTAACATTCAAAGGGAGAATAAAGTAATGGTAAATTTTTCTCAATTGTTATGCAGCTGGGCTGCAACCCAGACCTCAGTTTCATCAGACTGGGCTGACCTGGACCTCAGTTTTGTCAGACAGGGCTGATTTCTGGACCTCAGTTTCATCAGACTTCACTGATTCTTGGACCTCAGTATCATTACACTGGGCTGAATCCTTAGACCTCAGTGCTGGGAGGTCGATGATCTTTAGCCAGGCCATTAAACAACTCAACCAAGGACCTTTTGTTGTTGAATTTCTAAAATATACTTTTCTTATATTGTTTCTCAGCATTTTCAAAATGAGAATTGTTAGACTGAGATCAAAAAACAATGTAGACCATTCTCAGACTGCTTGTTGGTCACCCACTGATCTAGATGTACATTGTTTGTACATGGTATCTGAAGTAAACAGGGTCTCCACGGCCGTGTGGTCTAAACCTGGCTTAAGATCACTTGCTCTCACTGTGGCAGTTGTTGATCTGAACAGGTAGTCTGTTCAGTGCAAAAAACTTTATGCAAAAAAAATTTGCCTGTTACGTAAGGAAAGACGATGGACCTACTAATTTATTTTAAGGTATTTCGTAAAAATAAAATGGTTGCCATTTCATAAACTAAAATATGTCAGATTAAATGTTTATTTCCCGCCCTCCTCCATGGCTCCATTGAAGTGTAGAGAGCTAAAAGTGAATATAACTGTGACCAGGTATATCCCTCTACCCTACATGAACCGCCTCCCTCCTCCCACCCACAACAACACAAACTAGGATTTGGAGACCGGATCTTTTATACTCTCACCTTAATGTATGTTAATTTTTAACTAAATAATGTTAGTTATATAGTTTGAAACTGAACCCTACAGAAATATGTTGGGGGTCAGACAGATTGACTAGGCATTTCTGACCCCACATATTTCCATAGAGTGTCGGTAATGAACGAAGTAAACCATACCATTTCCTCAAAACTGTTTTGAAATGTAAGCATTTGTTAATGGTCTCAATAATTATATGTTGTTGATTTCCATTGATTTGTTGTTGCCTCTGTTCTGGGTAAATGTTCCTCAACTATAGTTATGGGATATAAGCGAACATGTTTTTTAGCCTGTTTGGGCAATTGAATAATTGTAAGCCTTTGGGGCAATTAAATAATTGTTAGTCTGTTTGGGCAATTGAATAATTGTAAGCCTGTTTGGGCAATTGAATAGTTGTAAGCCTGTTTGAGCAGTTGAATAATTGTAAGCCTGTTTGGGCAATTGAATAATTGTAAGCCTGTTTTGGCAATTGAATAATTGTAAGCCAGTTTGAGCAATTGAATAATTGTAAGCCTGTTTGGGCAATTGAATAATTGTAAGCCCGTTGGAGAAATTGAATAATCGTTAGCCTGTTTGGGCAAGTGAATAATTGTTAGTCTGTCAGTACAAGTGATTTTTTTCGTTGTTGGGGTAATTGAATAATAAATGTATGCATGTTGGGACAAGTGAAAAATTGTTAGCCTGTTGGGACAAGTAAATGATTGTTAGTCTGTTGGGACAAGTGAATATTTGTAAGTCTGTTGGGACAAGTGAATATTTGTTGGTGCAACTGAATAATACATATAGGCATGTTGGGACAAGTGAAAAATTGTTAGCCTGTTAGGACAAGTGAATAAGTTGTTGGGGCAAGTGGATATTTGTTAGCTTGTTGGGACAAGTGAAAAATTGTAAGCCTGTTAGGACAAGTGAATATTTGTTAGCCTGTTGGGGCAAGTGGATATTTGTTAGCATGTTGGGACAAGTGAAAAATTGTAAGCATGTTGGGACAAGTGAAAAATTGTAAGCCTTTTAGGACAAGTGAATATCTGTTAGCTTGTTGGGCCAAGTGGATATTTGTTAGCATGTTGGGACAAGTTAATAATTGTTAGCATGTAGGGACAAGTGAATAATTATGATTGTATGCCAGTTGAGGCAGTGAAGTTATATTTTTTGGTGGGGCTAGCCCACTTAGATATAGCTAGGGATATGTGCTTGCATTAATTAAAACTTGGTTGATTTTATATTGACCCAGAACTTGTATGCCTTCTTTAAAGGTATTGTTTTACGAAAAATCACTAAAAATATCTTAAATGATGTATGAATATATTATTAAAGTCAATACAAAGCATTTAACTGCATTAGGCCGTAATAAATTAATTATGAGATTTTTATCCAAATTTGTTTCAAAATGTGGGGTGCACAGGGAGGCAATTTTATTTTTTTTTACTTTTCAGATATTAAAAGGGAAGTGTCAAGTGTTGTATTAGGCATGAAATAAAGATCAAAAGGTCAATTAATTTATTATGGCTTTATAATTTATAAAGTAAATTTGAATGACTTAGAACTTCAAATCCGTTGAAATGTGACGAAAAAAATTGATATTCTAAACTGACTATGAAATTGAAACAAAATTCCTAGTCTAAAAATTGATATCACACACATACTGCTTGACAACCATCTCCTTGTGGTTTGGACCATTTTCTAAGCTGAACCAAAATCAACAATATATAACCAAATATGAAGGATCAAATGGAAGTCTCAATGAAATCATTTGGGTTACTTTATCCTCTGAAAGTACATTGTAATGTTAAGCAGGAAATCTACCTGGTCACCTAGATCAAGTAAGGAAATCCCTTTTCAGGCATAGTACCACCATTGCAAAAAGGAAGTGCTTCCGTGGGGTAGTCGCATATTGCGGTTATAAATAATCCTCGTTTCTTCTGTTTTAAAAATGCATTTTCCTTATTTTAATGCTCATTTTTTTTATTTGAATGGCATAACTGATGTATTTTGAACATTTTGATAGCATTGTCATGTTTGAATTGTGAATTTAGAAAAAAAAAATGATTCTTGGAAATTGGGGTATGAATACATGATTTCAGAAGTCTACTTTCACTTTGTCACCAGTGTACACACTGAGCAGAAAAAAAATCTCTTATATGACACATGACCCCTACTTTTCTCATCATATTTTGATAGTGCAGAGGTTGACAAACAGTAAAATGTAAGTTTCACTCCTTTAATCTGGGTCTCTCTATGAATGACAAGCCTTCAAACTTTTATTATTTACTATAGAATAAAGAACAAAAATCAATGGTGGGTTTACACCTTCACTATATTATTTTGTCATATTTCAATAAATATTGTTGTGGCAATAAGGACTGTGGGAAGGCATGTCAGTATATTTGAAAAAAAAAAAATGTTTTTAAGTATGTTGGTATGACCTGGCCGGGATCGAATCCACTATCTTCCACATGTGAGGCGAATGCTCTACTCCTCAACCAGCGCTGGGGTTTATATAAAGATAGAAAATCCCTGTCAAACAAGTCAAGGACATCATTCATACTTTTTAATGATTCTTTATAATGACTCTTATCTAAATGACTATAAAGCCTATGCCTTGTCTGTAATGTTATATACACACATCATAATAATGAATGGACGCAAATCATTCAGTTAATATTATAACTTTCAAAAGATGAGTAATGCCTTCCATAGTTTACTTAATATTGTGAGATAACCTAAAGTTTCAAGCCTTGTTTGTAAACATTGTAAGTCACTGATCAAAGCGAAACTTGGTATGCGAAAAATGTGGTTATCTGCCATAAACATGTGGTGACCTGAGTTGTATGAGCCGAGTTATCACCATATTTGACGGTGACCTTAATTAAACTTGCTACATATAGGGCATCACGTGAGGGAAGGGATATTTAATGGGTCAGATAATTGTGACTGTGTATGGTACAAGGTCATGGGAAACCGAGTTTATCCGGTTGTGGTTTTGTGAATTACACACTGTTTGTTATCAAACCCTTCAAAACATTGAAGTGAAATAGGATTGGATTGAAAATTTGGATGGATTTCAATTTTAATTAAAGGCAATGAAAGTTGTCTAGTTTTTAAAGCAGGTATGTGTGTGAATATGTAGGAACACTTCAGCATTTATTCTTGTTAATACATGTGTGAAGTTTAGTGACAATGACATGTATGAGTGCTGGAAGACAAAATCATAAAAAAAGTAATACTGTAGTTTTTTCAGTGGAAGGCATTGTAACACTGAATTGTTTCGCATTTTTCATGAAGTATCCGTTGTATACAGAGTTGTTGTCATGGCAGATTGATGCAAATGGAGATTGATTAAGTATTCATATGACCTATGTGATGTAAAGAAATATGATCTACATTCATAAAAATTCTCATTTGACACGGTTTAAGTAATCACGTATAAATAGAAATACTGCCTGTATGTAAATATGTTTAAATATTTAATATGTAACTGGCAACCAAGTTTTATTTAAATTTGCTTTGTCATTATTTGAAATGTGTAGAAATTGGATACGGCTGATAGTGCTATTCAGTTACTGACGTGTAATTTGTGTTCTGTGAAATAATGACGACGCCAGAAGTAAAGTGATTACCCTTCTCTTCTCCATATCTACAGTGCGGCATTATTGGTGCTGTATTACTGTTACCTACAGTGCTGTTTTGGTTAGTTGCACAATGCTGCAGTCATGTGCCTTCCTGTTATCTAGGATGCTGTTTAGGGAAGCTGCTTTCATGCCTTCCATTTTGTTTTCCTGTTTTCCACAGTGTTGCATTATGGGAGCCGCTTTCACACACCTGCCTTCCATCTTGTTTATCATCTGTTGAACAATGATGGCACAAAAATGAAGCCAACAATTCAAACCAACCAGTCTTGTTTTTTGTAGAGCTGATGTAAAGTAACTGTTTCTATGATGCTGTTTGGTGAAGCTGCTTTCATATCTTCCATCTTGTTTTCTACAGTGTTGTATTATGGGAGCTACTTTCACATGATTCCCATCATCTTGTCTATGATGCTGTTTGGTGAAGCTGCTTTCATATCTTCCATCTTGTTTTCTACAGTGTTGCATTATCGGAGATACTTTCACATGATTCCCATCATGTTGTCTATGATGCTGTTTGGTGAAGCTGCTTTCATATCTTCCATCTTATTTTCTACAGTGTTGTATTATGGGAGCTACTTTCACATGATTCCCATCATGTTGTCTATGATGCTGTTTGATGAAGCTGCTTTCATTTTTTCCATTTTGTTTTCGACAGTGTTGCATTATCGGAGATACTTTCACATGATTCCCATCATGTTGTCTATGATGCTGTTTGGTGAAGCTGCTTTCATATCTTCCATCTTATTTTCTACAGTGTTGTATTATGGGAGCTACTTTCACATGATTCCCATCATGTTGTCTATGATGCTGTTTGATGAAGCTGCTTTCATTTTTTCCATCTTGTTTTCTACAGTGTTGCATTATCGGAGATACTTTCACATGATTCCCATTCTGTTGTCTATTATGCTGTTTGGTGAAGCTGCTTTCAGACCTTCCATCTTGTTTTCTACAGTGTTGTATTATGGGAGCTACTTTCACATGATTCCTATCCTGTTGTCTGTGATGCTGTTTGATGAAGCTGCTTTCATTTTTTCCATCTTGTTTTCGACAGTGTTGCATTATGGGAGATACTTTCACATGATTCCCATCCTGTTGTTTATTATGCTGTTTGGTGAAGCTGCTTTCAGACCTTCCATCCTGCTTTCCCCAGTGCTGCTGTTATACCCCTGGTTCATTTACCTGTGGTGTTGTTTGGGGAAGCTGTTTTCTGTTGCCTGTGCTCAATATGACTTTGTTGCCTATACACAATATGACTTTGTTGCCTATGCACAATATGGCTTTGTTGCCTATGCACAATATGACTTTGTTGCCTAAGCACAATATGACTTTGTTGCCTATGCACAATATGGCTTTGTTGCCTATGCACAATATGACTTTGTTGCCTAAGCACAATATGACTTTGTTGCCTATGCACACTATGGGTTTATTGCCTAAGCACAATATGTTGTGGTTTCACTTTTTATTGAAGTTATTGACCAATCAGTGTACTCGTTGAACGATCCATGGCAGGCTCATTTTTTAACTGTCCATGGCAGGCTCATTGTTGAATGGTCCATTGCAGGTTCATTGTTGAACAGTTCATTGCAGGTTCATTGCTGTATGGACCATTGCAGGCTCTTGTTGAATGATCCATTGCAGGCTTTTGTTGAACGGACCATTGCAGGCTCTTGTTGAACAGACCATTGCAGGCTTTTGTTGAAAGGACCATGGCAGGCTTTTGTTGAACGGACATTGCAGGCTCTTATTGAATGGTCCATTACAAGCTCTTGTTGAACAGACCATTGCAGACTCTTGTTGAATGGACCATTGCAGGCTCTTGTTGAACTGACCATGGGAGGTTTTTGTTGAACGGATCATTGCAGGCTCTTGTTGAATGGTCCATTGTAGGCTCTTGTTGAACGGACCATTGCAGGTTCTTGTTGAACGAACCATTGCAGGCTTTTGTTAAATAGACCATTGCAGACTTTTGTTAAATGGACCATTGCAGGTTCTTGTTGAACTGACCATTGCAGGTTCTTGTTGAACAGACCATTGCAGGCTCTTGTTGAACATACCATTGTAGGTTCTTGTTGAACAGACCATTGCAGGCTTTTGTTAAATAGACCATTGCAGGCTCTGTTGAATGGACCATTGCAGGCTTTTGTTGAATGGTCTATTGCAGGCTCTTGTTGAACGAACCATTGCAGGCTCCTGCTTAACAGCCCATGGCAGACTTGATGTTCAACAGCCCATAGCAGGCTTGAAGTTCAACAGTCCATGGCAGATTTTCCTTGAATGGTCCATTGCAGAAGAGCTTGTGTTGTTTTCTACAGTTCAATGGTGTGTTGAAGAATTAAACCTTGAACTTATTGAAAATGAACAATTATTCCCTTCAAGGCAGAGCTTCCCATCCCTGTGTTTTGTGGGTTGAATTCTCTGCTGTATCAGCAGCTAGACAGATGGTACAGGTATTTTCCCTTGACATCCAGAATTGTGAGTCCCATACGACTGAGTGGTTTTAGGTGCTGTCTCTTAAGATATTTATATCATATGGTGGAGAAAATTTAAGTCTTCACCCATCATCAGAACAGGATATGAAGTTATATTCAGTAATGTGTTGGAAGTGACATTAACAGTGTATTTTTTTGTAAAATAAACGTTTACATTTTTTTTGTAAAAAAAAAATCAGTTTTGCTTGGCCACTTGATAGCACCAATGGTTCATCACTATACATTGAAATGGCCTTTATTACCATTCAAGCTCAAATCTTTTTAACCCACTATCCTCTTTGCTTTAATCCTCAGACAAAGCTTGTGTGTCAACTTTAGAGATTATTGATATCATTTCCTGCTGGTGTTGCCCATCACATGTATAGCTGTCATTCTTATTAAATACTCAATGAAGTGATAAAATGGAGATATGTGTTTATGAATCAGAATTAAAAGGAAGTGAGTTCTTACAAAACTTAAACATATCGTATTTTTCATTCATTACAACTGCTAAAGTAGGTTAAACCATTTGTGTTTAAAGTGGTCTTGTTACTTGAGCATATATAGTCTTTTAAAGGATCAAATATCAATATGCGTAATTTGACTATTAATCTGACATACTGTATACATGTACCTCCAAATAATTGTGCTCCTTCTCAAATAAGTGTGTCCACCTCCTTGACTGACTTTTATGGAGAACAAAATGACTTAAAACACAAAGTTGGTCTTAATTAATGTTTTGTAAAGGGGCATTACTCTGGTAAATGATTGACAAGTATCCTATTTTGCACATTGCTGATCACCTATGGCAAAAACTGTAAAATGCATTTTAATATCTGTAATTCCATCAGGTTTTATTGGTATGACAGGAAAAAAAGAAAATTGTATTTTTTAAATGCCACTTTGTATTATTTAATGGTGTTGAACAGTCCAAAGCTGGGAGAAATAGGACCTTTTTCAACAATAGATTTTCTGTTTTCACAAATGAATTTCCCTAGAGTTATGTCCCCAGGGTTGTGTTCTGATAACAAACTTTACAATGATTGTTTTTGTTGTTGTTGTATGGTGCTTCGCGTCACTTTCACAATTTTTCTGTTATATTGCGACAGTATCTACATGAAACAGTATTCTAAGTGCTGTTACACTGGAGTATCATGCTGCAGACACATGGTATGATGCCCCACCCAGTCACATTATACTGACACTAGGCTGACCAGACCTTTTAATTATCCTCAAATGCTGAGCATCGAGCTAAAAAACTATTAGTACCATTTTTCATGTCCTTGGTATGACCTAGCTGGGGATCAAACACATGACCTTCAGCATGGGCGGCAGATGCTCTACTATTGACCACTGCAGGGGGTAACTAACTATACAGTAAATATTTGTATAAAAAATGCAAAACAAATTGAAAGCTATAACAGTAATGAATATTGTATTATGGTACTGCAGTTGTTTTATCATGTATTTCGACCAGGGTCAGAGTCGTTGTTATTTCCTTCATAGTTAAATGTTTTATGGCTTATTTCCTGCCATTGAAATAGCAATTAAACAAAATGCGTTTTAATCTTATCCTAGTTAATTAGTTTTATAATAGTGTCAACTTAAAAAAAAAAAAAAAAAAAAAAAATCTGTTAAAATGATTTTTATTTCAAACAGACATTAATGACAGTGGAGTGGGGGGTTGTACATTGATTTAAGCAGTAACAGCACACTTAAGTAATAAAAAGTTGTTTACCTTATGATAAGTGCCTAGCGTCATTGACTTCAGGTAACTTAAATAGAAAAATATATAGTACTTCCAAGGACTTACATAGAAGTATAAGAAACATGCATCTCCAGACTAAATGTAGATAGAATGGCACACGAAGGATTAATTATTTGGTAAATAATCATTCATAATTTACAGGCACCTGATTTCTTGTACATAAACTGTAAGTAGTATGTAATCTTAGATGTCGAAACATTGTTCAATCATGCAAAATGATCTTAAATTAAAGATATTGAGGTTTGAAGGAAAATTTATTGTAATTTGTCGTTATTTTAGCTGTAGTAAAAGTATACAATTTTTGTAATCTTCAACAATTCTAAAAACAAATTTCTGGAAATGTTATTGTTTCGATGAAAATTTCATTCTGCAATGTAAGAATTTTCATCTGTGTTTCTGAGATGAATGGAAATTAAAAGATAACTGAAAATAAGATTTTGCGTGAATATGCGAGTGTTCACAAAATTTCAATCAGTTACCTTCTCTTTATAATTCCTTGGTTCTTTGTTCCCTGAAATTTTACAAAAGTTTGAGGATAAAAGGTTTCTTCCCATTTCTGTGATATATACTACATTTTGCTTGTTGATTCATTCTAAAATTCATTGTCATTAATTTTGTTATTGGTTGTCGACCATCATTCTGTCAACAGTAACAACCGTGAAACACCTGTTCAAAAACATCTTTGCTGAAATTCTTCTGCCCTTGATGGATGCTACATACCTTTGCTAGATAACATTTATTTGCACACTATATGTTATTTGGCCTCTTGAATGTCATTTTATCATGTACCCCCATGCAATGCCACCAACACATCATTTGCTTCTCTAAATGATGCATATCCCCTTTGAATTTCATCTACCTACTCTAAATTCTATTAACCTTCAATGAATGCCATCTACTCTCACTGAATGTCATCTACCCCCACTAAATTTTGTCTACCCTCACTGAATGCCATCTACCCCCACTGAATGCATTTACCCTCAATGAATGTCATTTACTCTCACTAAATGTTATCAACCCTCACTGAATGTCATCTACTCTCACTGAATGCACCTACCCTCACTGAATGCCATTTACCCTGACTGAATGTCATCTACCAGCACTGAATGCCATCTACCATCACTGAATGTCATTACCATCAAGTAGTGCCATCTGCCATCACTGAATGCCATCTACCCCACCTGAACCCCATCTCCCATCACCAAATGTCATAATATCCCAACTAAATGCATCTACCATCACTGAATGCCATCTACCATAACTGAATGCCACCTACCATCACTGAATGTCAGCTACAATCAATTATTGCCATTAACCATCACTAAATGCCATCTACCCCCACTGAATGCCATCTACCATTACTGAAGGTCACCTACCATCACTGAATGCCATCTAACCCCACTGAATGCCATCTACCCCAATTGAATGCCACTTACCCACACTGAATGCCATCTAACATTACTGAATGCCATCTGCCCCCGCTGAATGCCATCTTCCACCACTGAATGTCATCTACCATCAATTAATGTCATCTACCATCACTGAATGCCATCTACCATCAATTAATGCCACCTACCATCACTGAATGCCATCTACCCCTACTGAATGCCATTTCCCATCACTGAATGTCATCTATCCCCACTGAATGCCATCTATAATCAATAAAAGTCATCTGCTGTCACTGAATGTCATATATACCTCACTGAATACCATCTACCCACAAGGAATGTCATTTACCCTCACTGAATGTCATCTACCTCCAGTGAATGCCATATACCCCCACTGAATGCCATCTGCTGTCATTGAATGTCATCTTCCCCCACTGAATGTCATCTACTGTCACTTAATGCCATTTACCCCCAGTGAGTGACATTTACCCCCACTTAATGCCATCTCCCCTCACTGAATGTCATCTACCCCCACTGAATGCCATCAACCCCCACTGAATGTCATCTTCTGTCACTGAATGCCATCTACCCCCAGTGAGTGTCATCTACCCCCACTGAGTGCCATCTTCCCCCAGTGAATGCCATCTCCCCTCACTGAATGTCATCTACCCCCCACTGAATGCCATCTACCCTGAGTGAATGTCATCTACTGTTACTGAATGTCATTTACCCTCACAGAATGCATCTACCCCCACTGAATGCCATCTAACCCCAGTAAATGCCATCTCCTCTCACTGAATGTCATCTACCCCCACTGAATGCCATTTACCCCCACTGAATGTCATCTACTGTCACTGAATGTCATCTACCTTCACATAATGCATCTACCCCCACTGAAAATCATCTACTGTCACTGAATATCATCTACCCTCACAGAATGTCATCTGCTCTCACTGAATGCCATCTACCCTCACAGAATGTCATTTACCCCCACTGAATGCCATCTACCCCCAGTGAATGCCATCTACCCAAGCTGAATGCCAATGTACATGTCATTTTACTCCACTCAATACAATATCAATATGCTATCAACCTACAGTGAATGTCATCTACCCCCACTGAATGTCAATGTACATGACATCTAACTCTACTCAATACTGTATCAATATGCCATCTACCAACAGTGAATGTCATTTACCCATACTGATATTCATTTACCCCTTTTGAATTTCATATACCTTCCGAGACATTCCCTGAATTTAAGACTGAAGCATCACAACCACAAATTACATATTGTCAACCCTATAATCAGTATACAAATTAAAACTTTTACAGCAGAACTGCAGTAAGTTAACATAGATAATGTAGCACATACAGCACTTAGCTTTTCATATCAAAACTATCACATGAAACGCTTAAAAAGATAGCCAAGATAAAATGGCCAAACAAAAAGATAAAATGATCATTTGGAAACTTCCTAATTTATATTAATTGACCGAATTATGTCAAGGAGGGCAATATATGAGAACATGCACCACCATAATTTGTCTCTTGGTAGAGGTTGATAAAGTGTGTGTGTGTGTGTGTGTGTGTGTGTGTGTGTGTGTGTGTGTGTGTGTACGCACACTTACCTTACGTACATGCATACATGACTTTCAGTTGACCCAGTTGGATTGTGGTCTTATGGATATGGTGTAGACTGCTCATACAAGATTATGCCGGTTGGATCCCTGTGAGAATTGATCCAATGCCTCTCAAAAACATGCCTGTTTACATACATAATTATTCCCTACAAAATATAGTCCAACTGGTAAAGTAATATTTAGTTGCTGTGGAAGGTATAAATGCAGATTTGATTTGAATAAGTTACATTTTTAAATCCCCATTGTCCTGATTGTGTCAATAGCAGAGCATCTGACCCAAAATCGGTGGGTCTTGGGTTCTATCCCCACCCCGTCTATGTGTGGTGTCCTTGAGCACATTATCCCCATATGCTACCCAGGAATACTTTGAGAGTGATTTGTCAACATTGCATGGCTTGAAAATTCTTATAAAAGCTGCTATAATTTTTAGTGAATGCTTGAAATCAAAGAAATATTAAGGTCAGTTTTTTAAATCTTTCTCGTCGTGACCAACATTGTTCACTCATCGTGGCGGCCAGACAAGTGGAATGTTTCATGGTCGATGTAAAATAAACAAGTTTAAACATAAGTAGTTTCTGTACTGCACGACTCTTGTAGAACTGGCGATGTTTACAGAGGTGAATGGAGGTAGCACAAGGAACCCTGAGAGATGTTGTCTCTCCGTCATATTAGATAAAGTACCTAAAAAAATGTTCATTTCCAGCTGATGCCAGAATGAGATTTCATAAACACTTGCTGTCAAACTGTATTCAGGAGTCAAAGGTCAAGCGAGCAGTACAAAAACAAAAATCAATCTTTATCATCATTTCATTGTAAAGATATTTCCCGTTTCATTGTTAAGATATCTCCCGTTTCATTGTAAAGATATTTCCAGTTTCATTGTAAAGTTATCTCCTGTCCCATTTTATTTTAAAGATATTTCCCATTTAATTGTAAAGATACCTCCCGTTTTTTTTGTAAAGATCTCCCATTTCATTGTAAAGATATCTCCTGTTTCATTGTAAAGATCTCCCATTTCATTGTAAAGATATCTCCCATTTCATTGTAAAGATCTCCCATTTCATTGTAAAGATATCTCCCATTTCATTGAATTTGGGCATTACAATTATTAGACTTACTGGGTAGTAAATACTTACCTCACCTTACCTGTCAGTTTCAGCATCATGAGTTATATTTGTGTTATGTCTGATGACATGGTATTCCATGTTTTGTGTATTATTGTCTGTATTCATCCATTATCATCCACATACTGTGACATGAGCAGATCCAGTGGGGGTGGGGGGAGGGACACACCAAAAGTTGGCAAATATTGTTGAATTGACTGAGAATCCATCTTGAGAACCAGGATAAGCACTCGTATAACAGCTAAAGATATTGTGCCCCCTCACCTAAAATCACATATGCCCACTTTAATCAAGGTCCCCATTCCCCAGTCAACATGAATTCCTGAATCCTTCCCTGCTATTTCTGTGGCACTCACTCACGCACATACCCTAGGCAGGTGGGCCAGGTGATTTTTTATGTAGGTAATCTTCTCATGTACATTACAAGCATGATTTATCCAAGTCCATATAGTCTAGCTATTCAGCTCGAGATTAAAAAAAGGAATGAGAAGAAGAAAAATGTGTAGGAGGAGATAGTAATTCCAGTATGTGTGTTTTGTGTTTAGCAGTCACCTAATATCAATGTGGATAATTTTCTTGTCAGGTTTATACAAGTTCTAGTTTTATTCTCAATGAATCTGTGTGGGATACGTAAGCGTGAGTGGAGAGAAATTATGTGGTAGAGAAAATTGTGAAGTTGTCGTGTCAATCGAATTTTATAGTTAGTATGTTAGTTGTTGCCTGCCTTGATAGCTGGCTTCACTGTGATTTGATTATTTATACTCGGTTTTATGAATGAATGAAATAATTGAATGAAAATGAACATATTTCTGTGGTTAGGGTTAAAAGCATTTAATATGTAATGGTGGGAAAAGTGGATTTGTAATGTTCTTACGCAGACTCATGTATTTACAGGAAATAATGGCTAATCAGATGTGCTGGCCATGCGGAGACTATGTGGTGACTACGGAGGGATATTTGACTGTCATGGTGCAGCGTGGGAGAATGAGACAGCATTTTTCTTCACGTATGGGAATCTGCACTGGTCATAAACTATGATGGGAAAAGG
Organism: Panopea generosa; assembly: GCA_029582155.1. Taxonomy (NCBI): domain Eukaryota; kingdom Metazoa; phylum Mollusca; class Bivalvia; order Adapedonta; family Hiatellidae; genus Panopea; species Panopea generosa. Next base: position 53,111,107 of record CM055895.1, read on the forward strand.
TAATTATAATTATAATGTGCTGTACAGGTTATCATTAGTTTGTAGAATGGACCAAGCTTTTCTGATTTAGTTCATTAAATAGCAACACATTTGAGCATGTTGATTGGTCTGTTTCTTCAGGGAAAATGTTAATGATGTCACAGTTTAGTAAGTGTTTAATAGCTTTGAATTGTTAGACAGGCATTGAATTCCCTGCTTTTTCATTGTGGGGTTAAAAAACCTGTGTATAATACAGACAGAGTTGTCGTAGTATTTTGAAATGTACCAAACTTTTTATAATGTTCAAAAAGGAATCAACATATTTTTTTTTTCGATTTCTACATTTTTCTAATTTTAAAAGGTCATGGTTCAATAAAAGTACTTTTACAGATAGTGGTGTAGTGGATAGAATGTGCTCATATCAGAGGTCACGGGTTTGATCCTAAACGATGACTGTACAGGTTTTTGGCTAAAGACTTTAGAAAGTGATTCATTAGTGCAATGTATAAAAATAACTTGGCATGGGGGAGTAAAAGTACAACTGGAGTTCATGTGATCATATTATGACCAGATCCCAAAAAACAAAATTAAATCAGACGTTTTGCACTTTTGCTATACTGTAGTGTGTACTGTGTATGTATTTGGGGTGGAGGGGGTATTGAGAGGATGAGACTGTAGATGGGTATTTTGGGTGGAGGGGGTATTGAGCAGAGTAGTGTAGATTGGTATGGGGGGGAAGACTGAGAAATACTGAATATAAAGATGATACTCAGCGATCCAGTGAATGCCATTTATTAAAGCTTCTGGTATTTTCAAAGATGATACTCAGCAATCCAGTGATTGCCATTTATTAATGTTTCTGATATTTACAGCTGGCATTTGATGGTATCCCAGCCACCAACCAACCACCTTCATAGCTGTAGAAATAGTAAAAGCATGTCCCAATTTCTGAATGAATCAAATATCTTTAGAAAAACTACAAATTCGACTAGGTTATAAACTATAATGTCGTTCAAGTGTTCTATATATAGAGATCACTATCGTGCTGAGTAGTGATGAATCTAGGTCACCTACATAGCACACCTTGTTTACAGCAGCTGGTATCCGGTTTCAGCCCAGTGAGGTCGTTCTAATCATGAATGAAAAGCGTGAGCCATCAAACGTGAGCAATCAAATGTTTTGAAATACAAATATTTCAAGGTTAACAGCAGTAAACACAAAGTTTGGGGGATCAAAATCAATTCCGCCTTTATAATGCTTGTTCTCTAATTTAATTTCTTGATAAATTCTAAGTATGTGTAGGTGTGCCAATTCATTGTGAAATACCAGACATGTGGACTTTAATTTACATAAAAAATGTTTTGATAATCTCCATACCATCGGTGATATTGGGCTAGCATTGTATAATTCTGTGCCATGAAGTAATGTACTGTCAAGTGTCGTGGTGTCGGGGTTTTTATGCTGTGAAGTTTTATGTCTACTGTCAAATGTTTTACTGTCAAGTGTCATGGTGTAGGGGTTTTATGCTGTGAAGTTTTATGTCTACTGCCAAATGTTTTACTGTCAAGTTTGTGGTGTCGGGTTTTTATGCTGTAAAGTTTTATGTCTACTGTCAAGTTTTTATACTCTGCAGTTTTATGTCTACTGTCAAATGTTTTACTGTCAAGTTTTGTGGTTTTAAGTTTTATACCAGTTAAGTATCATCATGTCAATGGTTATGCTGTTAAGTTTTATTTCTGTTAATTTTCATCACAGTCCAGTAACATAGTGTCAAATTTTATTACTTGTGTGTTTCAAAATTGTCAAATATTGTGCTGTCAAATTTTATTTGTGTTTTATCACTTGAGAGTGTTAATTGTTATGTTTCAAAACTGTTGTTTTTTTTAGTACCACAGCATAGTCTAGTAGTAGAGCATCCACCTGGCGTTGATCCCCAGATTACCAAAGACTTGAAAAAAGGTACTAGAAGCTCACTTGGCACTTAGCATTTAGAGGATAGTTCTAGAATAATGTCACTGGGTGGAGTATCATACCATGTTTCTTCAGTATGATACCATAGTGTGGCAGCACTCCGAATACTGCCTCAAGTAAACATTGTGGCGATATGATACGCTAAACACTATACAGTAACTTCAACTGTCAAGGTTTATGTTTCAAAACTGTCAAGTTTTATAATGTCAATTCTGTATTCATGTTATGTTTCAAAAATGTCAAATATTGTGCTATCAAGTTTAATTTCTGTTATGTTTCAGAACTGTCAAGTTTTATAATGTCAATTCTCTATTCATGTTATGTTTCAGAAATATCAAATTGTCCCATTAGAGCAATAAGGTACCAAGTACTTACGAAATAAGAAGGCACTCTGTATCTTTTTGCACCAATGGGGCGAATTATTTTGCTGTCTAGTTTTTGTCTTGCCGTCACGAAGCAGAGACGAGATTAAGGTGTTGCTTTTCCGTCAAAGGCGGCAGCATCGAACATTTATATATTTTGCTTCAACGTTAAGTTTTTGTTTTTACACTATTTCTCAACAAGTACAAATGCTAGGACACTCATACTTGGATCGTAGTTACAACTAACACCCTACATCACATTATATACTGCAGATGCTGAGTGTGACCTGCATTTCATGGTCCATTGACATTGTTTGATGCTGAATTTTGCATTTACCTCCAACTTAAGATTTCATTTTTAAACTATTTTTCAATAAGTACTAGTGCTTGGACACTCATACTTGGACCATAGTTACAACTAACACCCTGCATTAAATATTGCAGATGATGAGTACTGTTGTTTTTTTCTTTAATTTGTTTATTTTGTTTATAAATATGTTTTATTTAGAAATACTGGTTAAAGTTGGGTTTTTTTAAATGTGTTTTAAGTTCATATCTCTAAAATCACTTAAAATGTATTTGATCGAAACTTCGCACATACTTCCTACAATATTTCTTAGTCATTAAAACCTACTACATTAACCAAGTTAGATAATTTTTTTCTCTCCCATGTGTGTATTAACGGTCAAAGCGGACTCAGCGAGACATATCATTCCACGAGACATATCATTCCACGGAATTCTTGTATTTCTGTTATATTTCAAAACTGTCAAGAGTAATAATAATCAATTCTTTATTCATGTTTCATTCAAGTGGGATGGATGGGGGAGTCGACCTATTTTTGCAAAATATGTTGGCTCTGGACTGTTTATTTGGTGGTATACAGTTAAGTTACATTAAATTATTTTGATCCCTATAAAATAATGCAAACTCTGTTATTATAAAAAGTAAATTTGTACAGAGCCAATGTTAATTTAAAGGGACACATTGCAATTTTGATAAATTTTGACTTGAAATTATTTCTGAAAATTACTTATTACACACTGAAAATAGACTGCAGCTTAGAACATCTAAATATTTTGCATAATTCTATAATGGTAGATTCTGTACTTGATATATTAATTTCTCCAGTAGATATCTACATTATTGAATAACATTATATCTAAATTAAATATATCTGTGGTACTAAACTGAATTTCTTAATAAATGACTCATCATTTATTGCATTAAGATGTCATATCATATCATAATCACTTGTGCAGATAATGTGTTTTAATAAAAGAACCATCTCATGTGGGTGGGGGGGGATCTAGATATAATTTTAGTGACTCACATTTCTCCAGGCTTATATATAATCTTATTTGAACAGCATTTGGTTCAAACTGTATGTTAGCAGGAAAATCCACCAAAACGTGAGAAATTGTTATTTAAATTTGAATGGTAAACTTGTTATGAAATCCCCTTTCTAAAAATAGACAGCACATAGATACTGCTTGACAACCTTCGCATCATCATCATCCAGACTTATGTAGGATGAATTAATTTTTACTACATGTAAACCTGTGTAATGGATCAAATTGAAATCGAGAAGAAATAACGTGACTCGTTTCATACATCACAAATGTTGCAATTATAAGCGGGATGTCATTTTTAGTCTAACCTTAGCATGTAATTCCTTTCCAATATATTATTCTGGTATGTTTAATTGATATCCTTTTGGCAATATGGGGTCCCTTTAATATGCTTTTTTTCCCCTATACAATTTACGAACAGTTGTGTTGTGAGAAAAAGTTATACTTTTTTGCAAAATACCCATTACCAGTGTTCCAGATAAGTACTATATGAGGGGGGTATTTGGGTATTAACATTACTGAATAAGGCTTTTAAATGTAAAGTAAGTAGAAAAATAAGCATTGGATACTGAGAATTTCAGCATTGATATGTTTATTTCAAATAGAAATTTGATTAGAATGTTCATTTTTACCCTTAACATTTTGAAAGTAAGCAATGCATACAAATTAAAAGAGTAAACTGCTCATTTGAAAAAAAACTTCTGGAAAATTGTGTAAATCATAAACAAGCCGTTGTCCTCAAGTTCAAGGACATTTAAGGCTACACATCGCATATAAAGTTAAACTCGTGTAGAAAGATCTTGGAATGAATTTGAGTCAAACAACTGTCCTTCCGCAAGTAACTGGCAAATTTCAAATCAAACTTTTTTGTAGCAAGCAGATCTGGAACATACAATCTCAGCGATGAGAGGTAAGTGATTTTGAGACGGCACTTTGGACCTCTTGGCCGCTTAAGAACCCCAGTGGAGTCCGAAGAATGCATTCATGTCAAGATGGTACAAAGATAAATATTCTGATCACTTGCACTGAGACTCATGTTGTTCAATTCTATTCAATCTATGTTTATGATGTTGGACTTTTTTCGTCAATATTATATTGTATGTAAATATAAGATGTATTGAAAATGTTCTTTGTGTGTTCCTGCATATGTCTGTCATGTACAATAATGTAGTGAGATTATTCATTTCTAAACGATGATGATGCATACTGCAGAATGACCATGTACATGACACGAATCACAAACCAAAGTGTTTTTATATTTCAGTACCATGGCACAAACTCAGATGTTTTTTGAAAAGGAACAGATTGGCAAAGGCTAAAATTTGAAGGTAAGTCCGTCAATTGAAAAAAGTATGCAAATAAAACTAGCTATAAAGTATATGTACATAACGGCACTCGCACAATAAATATGAAATACATTTACATAACGGCACTGTATCACAGTTAGTTATATATATATATATATATATTTGAGTTAAAGATGCCTCACCTATATCGCTGATGTTATTTTTATCATACAGATATCAAATACCGAGGAAAAATATAAAAATAAAAAACTGAGGGAAAATACAAACATAAAATAAACTGAGGGAAAATACAAACATAAAATAAACTGAAGAAAAATACAAATACCAACAACTGAGGGAAAATACAAACACAAAATAAACTGAGGGAAAATACAAACATAAAATAAACTGGAGAAAAATACAAATACCAACAACTGAGGGAAAATACAAAAATAAAATAAACTGAGGGAAAATACAAACATAAAATAAACTGAAGAAAAATACAAATATCAACAACTGAGGGAAAATACAAATATCAACTACTGAGGGAAAATACAAACATAAAAAACCCCTGAGGAAATATACACATATCAACAACTGAGGGAAAATACGAACATAAAAATATCATAAACTGAAGAAAAATACAAATATGAAAAACTGAGGGGAAATACAAATTTCAAAAATTGAGGGGGAAAAAATATAAAAAAAAAAACTGAGGGGGAAATACAAATATCAAAAATTGAGGAAAAATAAAAATATAAAAAAACTGAGGGGAAATACAAATATCAAAAAATTGAGGAAAAATAAAAATAGCAAAAACTGAGGGGAAATATGCCTACGGAAAAGTCATTGGTTTGTTGTCCTGTTTCAACTGACCGTAGTTTACATTTACCAAGACCCAGAAGATTAAAATGTAATTTTAGAGCAGAGTATTTTCACATTGTTGTGAACAAATTTTTTTATACGTTGTAGGTAAAAAGTCGTAAATAATCTCAAAGACTGGGTCTGGAAAGATTTGCTGTAATGAACAATAAGGACATCCAAAGGTTGTGATATGGCCATATCCCTAAGTGAGAACGTCTAGGGCAGATTCTAACTGTGGTTGTATTTTAGCTCAAAAGAGGGATCTGGTCAGTAACCTTGATTTGAGAAGAAAGCTTACTGAATTGTTCAAATCAATCTCTTCACCCTTTACTTCATATAGACTCCTTTGGACACCTCTAATATAAAAGGCTTTTGAATTATTGGGTGAATTATGTTTATATTAACTGACAGAGTGGAAAACAGTGCAGGAAGAGTTCAGATTGCTCATTACAAGCAATCTGAACTCTTCCTGCACTGTTTTCAAAGGCCTTCTGTGATTGGTGTGGGAAAATGCGTATCTATGGAGTAAAAGGTTAAATAAGTTCTGCATTGAAAAAGAAAAACACAAATTATTTAGGACATTAACTTTTTTTTTTTCTTTCCCCGAGATGTTAATTCGATGGAATGACTATTAAAAATGAGTAAAATGTTTTGCACATGATTAGTCGTAATGAACATTGATGTTTATTAAACGATTTAATCAAAAATGACAATCTTGGTGATTCAGGTTTCATTTTTTTATTCGATCATTCAATCTAGTTGTTTTGTCTACTTGTCTGACTGGTAAATTATTCTTTTTCCTGATTCAGAGATGGGATGAGTAAGTCAGTTGAATATGAAACGGTGGTGATAATCGCGGGAATGTAGAGCAGTTGAATCTGACTACAGTTACCGGCCTGTGTTCTCATCGACATTAACATTATTGTGGCTTGGAAGGATTTCTAATTTGTGTTAAGTGTTGTTTTTCATTTGCTTAATTGGATGATAATGGTTAATAAGGTTTTGTTTGAACTTGATGTACTAAGCTGATGGTATGTATGACATGACTACTATTTATTTATGGTACATTGTTAGTGTAAGGTATTGTAAACAATACACTTTTCTACATTTTGTGTCATTCTCTCATATTTTTTGTTTGACTACATGTCATTGTCTGCCCATCCATCTGATGGTCGTCATCATTAACTGTTTTTGTTGTGAACACATTGACACTTATTTTTCATTGGCTTCTAGATGAACTTATGTTATGGGGGTGGTGTGTCCATGGTCTAAGGCGCTGCCATCAAATGACCACTTACTGCTCATCACTGAAGTTGTGAATTAGTGCCCAGTTCGGTCCAGCATCTTAATATGAGAAAATTTGCCATTTACTTGCAGAAGGGCAATGGTTCTTTATTCCACCAATAAAACTGTAAAAGCCTCTATTTATCCTCTATATAACCTCAATATAACCTCTATATAACCTCTGTATAAGCCTCCATAGAACCTTTATATACCCTCTGTATAACATATATAACCTCTATATAACCTCTGTATAACCTGTGTACGCCTCCATATAACCTCTATATAACCTCTGTATAACATATATAACCTCTATATAATCTCTGTATAACCTCTATATAACCTCTATATAACCTCTGTATAACCTGTATAAGCCTCCATATAACCTCTATATAACCTCTGTATAACATACATAACCTCTATATAATCTCTGTATAACCTCTATATAACCTCTATATAACCTCTGTATAACATATATAACCTCTATATAACCTCTGTATAAGCCTCCATATTACCTCTATATTACCTCTGTATAACCTCTATATAACCTCTATATAACCTCAATATAACCTCTATATAACCTCTGTATAAGCGTCTATATAACCCCTATATAAGCCTCTATGTAACCTGGCATGTGTTGAAAACCCCATTCAAAACAAAAGAAAACTTACTCAAAAGTGCTTGATTAGTGAGCTAACGGGGCCGGATGGTAGAGTAGAAGGTTGCATATCTGCAGCACTTGTAACTAGATCCTTCTATTGTTAATGAGCTGATCATAAATAGGGATTTTACAGTCTCACCTACGGCACATCTGCACATAAATAGGTTACTGTGCATGCAAAAGAATGTTGAGAATTAACCTAAACATTATATAATACAATGGGGGCCCCATTATAATGCGGTTGCCGGAATTCATGGAATGAAACCGGGATATACACAGAATTGCATTATAAATATCCCAAGGTGCACTGCGCTACATTATTTGACATTACTTTATTTGGTCGAAGTACTTTAAACAAACACATTACAATGTGTGAAAAATATAACAGACCGTTTTTGTCAACGTAAATTAGTTAGAAACGATGTCGTTTATAGCAATAAGTTGTTGTCATGTCAGTCTGAATTATCAAGGTGTAATTGATGCACAAATACATGGTCACTATTTGGAAAAACATAATGAGTTCGCAAAGACTTAGTGTTAATATTAAGTTGAGATTTCTGATCAATTCATCAAGTTTTTAATAAATTTGATTGAAAATATCAATTATAGATTTGGGAGTGATAGAAAAAAAAAACATGTTACAACTAGTTTCACGTTATATCAGACTTTATTATAACAGGACCCAAGTGTACAATACATTGTTTAGCTATATCCCATAAAAGGTCAAAATGACATGTAGACCTGTGTTGTTTTTTTTTAATTCATGTTAGTGTACTGCTGCTACAGTAGGAGAACTAATCAATATTCATCAGTCAGTCATCGTTACGTACTATATTCTTAATGTTATCAGATGTACTTTTACAAACTATTATTTCTTGCTCTTAATGTGACACTCTGTCTTCCAGACCCCTCGTGGTTAAATACTCTAGAATAAGAAAACTGCCAATCTGTGTGGGGGTTTCATGTAGCATTCTATTCATCATTGTTTTTTTCACCATTTTGGAAAGATGACCCCCTACCGTTGGAATTGGGAAGTTTAGCAATGTTTTCATTAACATTGGGAAAACTTTTGCATTAAATAAAAAAGAATATATATTTGTTCAACTTCATGAAAATAATTATGTACACTTGCTTCTCTGGCCATTTAATTAAAGAATCAAAGTCATACTCAATATATAATAGGGAAAACTTTGTTTATTTTATCAATGAATCGGGCAAGTTTCAATTAACAATTATTGAAGCCATTAATTGGGAATTTTTACCACACAATTGGGGAAAAAAAACTATTTGCCAGTTGGGAATATGACCCAATAACGGCTATAAAAATGGCCGAAAAAAAAACATGGTTCATGGATCTAGAATTTGGTTGAATATCACACCCATGTGGTTCTTGAACACTACAAGTTAGAGTAAGGAGTTGAACACCGTGACTTTTTTAAATATGGTGAAAAGGTAAGGAGTATATAGTTCTTACATAAAAAAAAAAAATGCTTTCCATTTGGATGCTTTCCAACTTAGTGGGGGTGCTGAATGTTGGGGCTCGTGTCCAGATCAAGTTTGAAAGTTATTTGTGGAAGGATGCATGTTATTTTGAGGTCCTCCATACAACCTATCATGTGTTGAACATAGTGTTATGATGTTCACAAGTACTGCTTTATCTTCCAGGATCACAGGAAAGCATTTGATGCCATATAAATTATGCTAAATATTTAATCAATCTGTCATATCTGTATTTGCAGTTCCAATTATTATTATCATAATACAGTAGAACTTCATTGGCTTGAACACTGATGGCTGGAACACCACATATAACTCGAACAAGTTATCTGGTCCAGACCGGTTCCTATTTCGATGTATATACATGGTATGATATTGAACAACCCTTAACTCGAACTAACTTGTCCAGTCCTGTCGGGTTCGAGCAATCGAAGTTCTACTGTATATAATAATTATAACTATGTGTGTATGCGTTTACACATACAGATGTATGTGTGTGGAGTGTGACCTTGACCTAAACAATAAATGCAATTAAAGTTCTTTATGATGTATCAACTTTGGTTCCGAATGATTAATAAAAATATATTCACATTAATGACCGCAGTCTGCTCCCTGTAGAAACCAATAAATGATGACACAGAGGTCAATGAGAATATAGTTATGGTTTGTTATTGACTTTGTTTATTTCTCTACTCGTCTAACTTTGTGGTCAATACAGATGCATCGGTAAAATGTAATAAACTGTAGGGTAACGACTCGCTACGGTCAATACAATGGTGGAGGTGTCATAGACTGGTTGCTGTCATATTAGGTCATAATAACAATATTGTAGTTCAGACTGGTCAGTCGTGTTGAGGGAAAATGTTAGATTTATATTGAATTGCTATGTACTTGTTCGTACCCTGCAGGATATAAATTAACATTTCATGTGATGACAGTAGACTGCTTCTGATAACATAATTAGGATTTTGTATGGTAACAATTTACTTCAGATCATACACGTGATATTTTCAGGACCCCAACCTGTGAAATTAGTGATTTTTTTCCTGTAAGATTCAACGTATATTTTAATGTGCAAAATTCTTCTTTTTTTTTTAATTTACATATGGTGATAAATGGATTTAATTATGAGCATCATAATAATGTTTAAAATTAAGACTGTGTATAATTAAGAAGCAAATATTTTCTTTATTTATATCATACTTTATTTTCATGACTTATGTCATTTTTCTACTTATTTCTACATTGTTTCTATTACATTTCAATTCCATACTTTGAGTTTAATTACACACACCAAGGTCCTGTATAGAAGGACTTCTTTTTATAATTCCTTGCACACTCTCTCTCTCTCTGCAGTTTTAAAAAGACACAGTCTTGTTCAGTTTGATACTTTTGACTGATTATTGATTTTGACACTCAAAAGATTGAATAATTTCACTATTCAAAACTGGTAGTTCTGTTGTTTGGGGGAATGGTGTATTCTTCAATCTCTTCCTCAACCTGGTTGATAGACAATACTGGTTTGAATCATTGGCACAGCTTCGTAACTGAAAAATATAAATTATCATAAAATAAATATTTGCCCGAGGCATACTGTTGAGGACACATGTTTTGGTTTGAAAATTATCAGGTGCGCTTTGTTCAGTTTACTCAGATTTGTTCCCCAAAAACAATAAGTGTAAACAAGCTAAAAGGCGGATGTTTCTGTAAAATAGTGGTCAATGTCTATACTTCTTTTGAAATATGGTTTTACCGTGAGATTTTGATGAGACAGTGAATTGGTAAAAAACCTGTGAGGTTTTGTCTCACACTGAGATATCACATGTATGTCAGATAAGATAAATTAGGATTTCATGTGGTAACAGTATACTGTTTCTGATGAGATGAAGAAAGATTTGGTGAGATACCAGTTACTTCAGATAAAATAAGGAGTTTATGTAATAAAAGTTAACTTCTTTTGATAAAAAGAAAAACAATTATGTGATGACATTTCTCTGCTTCATATGATAAATTAGGATTTCATATGATGATAATAGACTGCTTCAGATAATATAAATTTGGATTTCATGTGATAATAGACTGCTTCAGATAATAAAAATAAGGGTTTCATGTGTTTACAATAGACTGCTTCAGATAATATAAATAAGGGTGTCATGTGGTGATAAAAGACTGCTTAAGGTGATATAATTTAGGATAAATTAGGATTTCATGTGATGATAATAGACTGCTTCAGATAATACAAATTAGGGTTTCATGTGATTACAATAGACTGCTTCAGATAATATAAATTAGGGTTTCATGTGATTACAATAGACTGCTTCAGATAATATAAATTAGGGTTTCATGTGATGACAATAGATTGCTTCAGATAATATAAATTAGGGTTTCATGTGATGATAATAGACTGCTTCAGGTGATATAATTTAGGATAAATTAGGATTTCATGTGATGATAATAGACTGCTTCAGATAAGATGACCTAGAATTTCATGTGATGCCATATGAAACTTCTTCAGATAATATAAATAAGAATTTCAAATATATACTGTAGGTACATCCACATGGTTCGCTTCTCTAGCATGTCATGTATATTTGTCGTCGTCTTTTTCAACAATCACCCATTGTTACAGTTACCAGAAATGTAGGTGTAATACTGTAGGTACATCCACGGGGTTCGCTTCTCTAGCATGTCATGTATATTTGTCGTCGTCTTTTTCAACATGCACCCATTGTTACAGTTACCAGAAATGTAGGAGTAAAACTTGATCCATACTTATTTTAACATTGAATTGTATAGGACAAAATTAAATCTGTGAAGAAGAAAAAAAATGGTCAAGAAATTACAGAGTGACATAAGGATAATAGTGTGTGACAGTTACGTCTTTGTTCCCAGGCAACATCTTGAGTTGTGATTGATTGAAGGTAATATAAGTAGACATGTTTGCATTTTGATGAAGGAATATATTGATTTTTTTTATACAAAGGTCAAGGTCATTTACTGTTAAATTAGTTCAGTTTTATTACTTGATAGATTGAATATTTAGCATAATTTTTATGATGTAGATGGCTAACAGACGATCTGGTAACCTTACCGCTCTTTCCTGGGACCCTGTTAGGTTAACCAGTACTGGACTATACCCATCTGTATAAGTAACTGATAACTTTCCTACTTGAATCAGTGGTGGGATACGAATGATGCTGAACGGCAATATCGAATATCAGTCACCACAAAGGAGATTGGCTGGGTGGGGATTCAAACTCACGACCCTTGATTGATTATAAACCAGATGTGCTACCAACTGAGCTGACCTGGCCCTACTTCAATTTTTTTTATTTTCATGTAAAATATAGTTATATACTGACAAGTTTCATCTATCCATTTATTTGTCTTTGTTGTGTTGTATGGCGGAAAACTTTTTTAACAATCTTCATATCAGTCAGGTTTCTGCTTGTGACCTTATTCTAAAAACCTTGATGCAGTCATGCTGTATATACATGGTATGATAATACCCTGCCATTCTACTGACCAGTCCTGGAACTTAATACTGAGTGCATTATCATGTTTGAAATGTTTGCCAATGTTGTTCCACTAAACTAGTCCAAGCTCAGCTTGATAAAAAAAAGCTGAATGCAAGAAAGTTTGAGAGTTGTGGACGAATGGTGGTTCTACTCAGTTTCATTCGGAGGTCTTCCTCCACTATGTGTTGAAAATGATATTAGTCCCATGCCACTCTCCCCACCTCTCCTCTCCCCCCACCCCCCCATTCCCCTCCCCCATTCACATTTTGCTCATATCTACATGCACTGCTTGTACTATTCCAGTTATTGACTGTCTTCTTTATATACAGTCTAACCTGTATTAAGCAGCCACCAAAGAGAAATGGCCAAACTGGCTGCTTAACACAGGTAGATACTTAATAGAGGGTCCATACTTGTATCGAAAAAGCTGAAGTCATGATGTTTATTGTGACAGACAGTGGTAACACATGCATGGTACATGTACCAAGCCCATGTCTGTAAGTTGTTTAGAAATATGTACTGGGGGTAAATGAGAAAAATCCACAGGGAGAAAAAATTTGAACTGACAGTATTTTATGTAAAAGTACATGTACATATAAATAAATAATTTATATTATTTAATTAAAAAAACGTTATGTTTCGTTTAGCATAAAATAAATCCATATGAATATTTCATTAAACAGACGCCTTAAAATCCAGTAAAAATGTGTAGTTTGTATTCTTCCATTATCTCACAGTTACGTTAGGACTCATTCTGATTCTGTGTTTTATCGATACCTTTCCAAAAATTCAGACGTTTAACTACTCTTACAAGTTCATCCAAAGTCAAACTTGTTTTTTCGCAGCAGATATTGTGTAAGATATGCATTGAGTCGATTGCAAATAAAAAAAAAATTATGATATGAAAAAAATAATGTTTTTCTATTGCATTCGCACCCACTTTCATAGCTGATAAAATTTAATTGAAACATAATTTAAACAAACTGACCATTTGCAATTATCTTTTTTGATCTTACCCAGTTCAATAATTGTGCATAAACACCTCAGTGAAATTTGCTTCCAATGTGTTTACACGGGTCGTGCTTGCTCTGGGTAAAGTGGTGTGTTTTCATAACAGAAGCAGAAGTGTTAATTGATCGCAGGATTATACAATATGATTGGAATAGCAGCCAGCCAAAAGGTATGACCGTTAAGTGATGAGGGTCGGCCAATACATCTGACCACTTACACCTAACCGCTTACGGGCATTGTTTGGGATAAAATAGACTGGCCGCTTGCCACGTTAAAGAGGTGACCGTTTTATACATGTACTTTATATAGGCAATTCACATTTTGAAGTGGCGGCTTAACACAGGTGACCACTTATAAGAGGTGGCATTAAGGACAGATTAGACTGTATATGTAACCTAACGATGATACATTATGCTCAATCTCGACGTTCTACTGTTCCAGTTTCCATATTGTGGAGTCGCGTGGCCCTCCCACTCCCCTCTCCCCCACCCCCCTCATTTTTCTAATTTCTACCTGCACTGCTTGTATTATTCCAGTTGACTTGTCTTCTCTATATATATAAAATTATAACCTAACGATGATACGTATGCTCAATCTCTCTGATGTTATACTGTTCCAGTTTCCACATTGCTTAGTCTTGACAGCTTTGTCTTGTAATGCAGTATTCCTAGTCACTCACAGGTGCGCACAGGTGTATCACCCTGGGTGTCAGAGGGTTACTAAATATAGCATCAGTCTGTGATGCTGGTATCTAACACAGACCTAGTGTGTGGATCTGAGCACATGATGAAGTGCTGTTCTGATTTAACAGGAATGTGTAGCTTAGTTTCTCTTTGATTATGAATTCTACAAATGTAAGCTTGGGGATTCGTCAGTTTTGTCTACAATGCCAGCATAGTTTACCTATTGTCTTCTGCTGAAAGATTCTCCGGTATGTGTTGGTAGTAGATTGTGTAGTTATGAGCAAATGGATTGTCTTACAACCTAGAATAATGACATGGAGATTAAAAGAGAGTTGGAAAACGCATTCTAATATAGATGTCTTGTGGGGAATAAAATCTATTTATAGTAACTGTGCTTTATTGATTGATGTTTAAAATAGCAACATCTGAAGTGTAAATTGAAATCTATATATAGCAACAATATTTATTGATTGGTATTCGAATGTAGCCATAACAATTGGAATGCAGTCTATGGAAAATTATATAACAACTACTTTTTATCGATGGGTAGTATAATATAGTATAGCCTATCCAGATTAAAACGAAATCTTATTTACAGCAACTATATTTTATTGATGGATAAATTGAATTGAGGTGCCCTGCATGAATTGTCCATCTGTCTATTTTACTTTTGTTTCCACTAAGTAGTTTATACTCGTATATATTGTGGTATGAGATCTTCTTTGATTATTGATGAATTTTTTGCCAAAATTGTATCCCATTAAAATTTTGCATGACTGGAAATTAACTGTTTGAACCTCATGACAGCTAAATATATTATCATTTATCCACTCCATAGCCATATGGTGCCTTCTACAAAATCATGATTTATCCTGACTCAGCAATCGGATTTTTTTTACAGTCGGTGGTATGATCAAGGTAGATTGTCCTGCATGGTGGCATAATAGGTTAGAAATTCTTGGAGAAGTCATTATGTCATTTAAGTTCAAACGCTTGAAACAATGTAGTTATTTTTAGAGTGTCTATGTTTTTAGCATACCTGGGAAATATTGGAAAATTGCCAGCAAATAACACAAGAATTTATTGTGTGAAGGATAACAATTGTTATGGCCCTAGAAAATACAAATCTTCAAATAAGATAATGAGAAATGCGGTTAAACACCATTTGTTTTTACAAATGCAGCAATGTCATTTTAAGTTTTATTGATGGAGGAAGACTTTAGAATGAAACTGAATAAAATCAGAAATTTAGATAATTTTCAACAATTTCTGATAAACATAACATTTTGAAATAAAAACTTCCTGCATTTTTTAATATTGTCATAACCGCGGTGTGGTCTAGTGTTACCACCTTGCATGGGGAAGGTTATGGGATCATACCAAATACTTGAAAAATGGTACTAGAAGCTTCCTCGCTTGGCCCTCAGCATTAAGAGGACAGTTCTAGGTCTGGTCGGCCCAGTGTCAGTATAATGTGACTGGGTGGGGTATCATACCATGTGTCTGTGGCATTCTGCTCCAATGCGGCAGCACTTAGAATACCATCTCAAGTTGACACCATCGCAATATAACTGAAAAATTGTTGAAAACGACGACGCTAAACACCAGCATACTACCAGTTATGACTTGAACAATAGATGAATGCAAGTGTATATAAGGTAAATCAAGATGAAGAATGTCGGGACTCTTCTGTGTTTGAAGGGACACATACCAGTGTTGTAGCATTCTTTCTGCATATCAGTTCTGATTGTGTTAATATATTGTTTATTTCTCCCTTTCTGATAGGTTGATGGTTTGGCAGTAAATGATAAAATTGTTAAATATGGTAGTAGTAACATATGTGATTATTATATTTGCTTTGAAAAAAATATATAGTTATAATCAAAGGGAAATAATCTGATTTTTTTTTAAAAAAAATGTTTGGGTTATTTCCCTTTTTAGTTTCTCCCACTACACAGAATTTATTCTGGATTTTTGAATAAAAAGTCTGTTAGAGGATTGTGAGATATGACGTCTGTTGACATGACTTTATGACTTAATGACGTCTGCTGATTAGTTTCACTCCTTAACATTTACACTGAATTGATTATTTTTAGAAACACAAGTTGCCGACATCTGTCTGAGATTTGCATAATGTCATCAATAAAATATTTTATAACAGTAGTAGTGTTGTAGTGGATAAGTATAAGCTGCTGTAGGTCACTGACCATGACTTTGTTGTGGAATTAAATGTTTGGTGTATAAATACATGTATTATGACAGTTGATTAGTGAGGACCAATGGATTTATAAAAATATTCATTTTATATCGTGGTCTGGTAGTTGCAGCAGATGGTCAGAGAAAGTGTGTAAACTTGTATTTTAGTAAAAAATAGCAAAAACGCATTTGGATTTCAAATTTGGTGAGTGATAAATTTGCTAACCTTTTTTTTATTTTACGCATTGGAATGAAATTATCAAGTGTATTCATTTTGTTGTTGAAATTTCAATCATCTATTTTCATTCATATTTGACTGGTTCTTGCTTTTCTTTGTTATTACTTCTGGACCGAGAACCAGTTTCAATGATCATGGTTTAGTGTTCGCTGAAATTGATGTATGTGGGGTGATATACACTGCTTATTTTAGAAACATGATAGAGAAACGCATACAAATAATACTATTACACACATCACATTTGCATATTTTCTGCTGCCAGAATATGGCTGGGTCACCTGAAAACTTGCCGGGTTTTAGTAGGTTTATTTACATCCCTTAAAGTAATAAAGTGTCTTTTGTTGCGACAAAAATCAAGTAATAAACATAATATCCAATTTCTTTAAGCTGGAGTTGGATCTGGTTATTCCAGAAGAAATTGTAACATCTATAATCAATGAGCTAATCTTAAATGTCTGTTCGCAGCAGAAACTATTGTCTTTTTAGTTATTTTAGTGCTTTAGAGTACTGTGGAAATAATTTTTGTAGTTGTGTTATATAACAAGGTTGGATCTACCCCACCCTCCTTCCTAATTAATACCCACTATATTTGTACTAAAATACATGTGTGTCCATTCACATTTTGTCTTGTGCCCCCCTAAGTCTCCCCACTCTCTTTGATCTGCCCCTGTATAACACTGCAAAGGTATGTAACTCACTCACTTTACGTCATGGCATTATTTTGAAAATGTTCCTAAAATTGTTGCACATAAAAGAAGGAAATAATTTTATAATACCATAAAACCCTCCCTCTCTCCTAAAAATAAATAGATAACTCGCCAAACAAATCAGAGCTGTTTGAAATAGATGAAAAATCAAATCAGATATTGTGGGAGAATTTTGAAATAAGAAAACACAAGTGTTGCTATACACAAGTTACACCCGCAACTTATTTTTATTCTGTCAAATTATAAAGATCTAATTCATGATTCGCAAATCTTGCCATCTAAATTTAGCTACCGGAATTATTTCACTGATAAAGAGAGTTCCGGTGAATCATAATAAAGGTGCATGATATAGTTACACTGGTTTGAGGGTAACAGTTATACCATTCCATTCTTGTCTTGAGGGTAACGGTTATATCATTCTTGGCTTGAAGGTAACGGTTATACCATTCTTGGCTTGAGAGTACCGGTGATACCATTCTTGGCTTGAGGGTAATGGTTATACCATTCCATTCTTGGCTTGAGGGTAATGGTTATACCATTCTTGGCTTGAGGGTAATGGTTATACCATTCTTGGCTTGAGGGTACAGGTTATACCATTCTTGGCTTTAAGAAAATGGTTATACCATTCTTGGCTTGAGGGTTACAGTTATACCATTCCATTCTTGGTTTGAGGGTAACGATTATACCATTCTTGGCTTGAGGGTTAATAGTTATACCATTCTTGGCTTGAGGGTAACAGTTATACCATTCTTGGCTAGGGGGTAACAGTTATACCATTCTTTGTTTGAGGGTAATGGTTAAACCATTCTTGGCTTGAGGGTACCGGTTATACCATTCTTGGCTTGAGGGTAACTATATACCATTCTTGGCTTGAGTGTAATGGTTATACCAGTCTTGGCTTGAGGGTAAGGGTTATACCATTCTTGGCTTGAGGGTAACGGTTATACCATTCCATTCTTGGCTTGAGGGTAAGGGTTATACCATTCTTGGCTTGAGGGTAATGGTTATACCATTCTTGGCTTGAGGGTAACGGTTATACCATTCTTGGCTTGAGGGTAACGGTTATACCATTCCATTCTTGGCTTGAGGGTAACGGTTATACCATTCTTATTCCTGTCTGTATTCTAGAATATGAAGGGGCAGATTTGTTGATGGGCTTGGTTGGGGATGAAGGGTTTACACATCTGTGATTTCACCAGTTGTATGATTAACTTGGATAAATTACATGTTGCTCTGTGTTCATATGCGTAAAGATTTATTCAATGGGTGAACATTATCCAAAATCAATTTCATTATTGACATTGATGAAGTAAAATAGATCTAGATTTTTAACTTGTTAATTTTACACTCGACCCGGCATTGGTGTCCACATCCCACCTGATGGAACTCGGTATAAATGTGCATGCTTATACTCTGGTGCAGAATGTAACATATTGGACAACTAAAATTAAAGTCAAGGTTATAATAATTATTGCATGGTGAAAAGGTCAAATTTAACTTGAACTTTGCATTAAAGTTTTGGTGCAAGCTGTTCGTATATGTGAGTAGTTTACAATTATACAAGTGGAATAAGTGTTTGTACCTATACTCTGAGAAAGTATGTAACATTTTGGGTTTCTAACTTGAAGGTCAAGGTCATATTGCAGGGTGGAAAGTTTAAATTCTGAGATAAAGTTTTGGTGCAAGTTTTGATTTAATGGGCATACTCATAGTTGTGAATGTTACTGGGCAAAAGGGTGTATGCTTATTCTTTTGAGTGTATGTACCATTTAAGGGCTGCTATATTTAAATTCAAGGCCAAATATTGGATTATAAAGGAGAAATTGGGCTTATAACTTATATTACAGATAATGTATGTCTTTGTCAGGGCGATAACTTATCAGTGAATTGAGGGTTGTTAAATTTACTTTGCACAAATGTTGACAATAGGAGTCAGAATGTTGTGTGCAAGGTTCGTAACTCAAAGTTCAGGATACAATAAGAGCTTTAAAGTCAGAAATAGGAACAAGATTTCATGTTCGCTCCGTATCTTGTAAACCTCTGACAGATTTTGAAACAACATGTCAGTTATGTTCACCATAATCAGAAAATATGTTGAGCACAAGACCCAGGTACATATCATAAAGGTCAAGGTTACACTTAGAAGTTCAAGGTCAGAAATATGTACAAAAGTTTGTGTCTGCTTCATAGTTTTTTAAAATACTTTGCCCTATTTTATATTTGGTTCTGTTTCCCTTTTCTCCTCCACCAGACAAATGTGTATTTACTATTTTGATGATATTAAAGATGATTTGATTAATTAATAAAGATATTCCTGTTTTTTATAATATGTTAATGTTATACATACTGGATATTGTGTGACAATGCTAAAATAATGGAGTTAACACTGTTTTCTGACAGCTCTTGTTCAAGTATTATCCATTTGTCTAGATCCAGTGCTGGCACTTGAAAATTACATGAATTGGTATTTACACATTTTGATGCTGTTGTTATTTTGTGTCTAAAATAGAAGATAGAGTGGCAGTGGTGTGTTGGTGGGTATCTTATTGTTCCTGGCAGAAGTGTGTTGGTTGGTATCTTATTGTTCCTGGCAGAGGTGTGTTGGTGGGTATCTTATTGTTCCTGGCAGAGGTGTGTTGGTTGGTATCTTATTGTTCCTGGCAGAGGTGTGTTGGTGGGTATCTTATTGTTCCTGGCAGAGGTGTGTTGGTTGGTATCTTATTGTTCCTGGCAGAGGTGAGTAGGTGAGTATCTTATTGTTCCTGGCAGTGGTGTGTTGGTGGGTATCTTATTGTTCCTGGCAGTGGTGTGTTGGTGGGTATCTTATTGTTCCTGGCAGAGGTGTGTTGGTTGGTATCTTATTGTTCCTGGCAGAGGTGTGTTGGTGGGTATCTTATTGTTCCTGGCAGAGGTGTGTTGGTGGGTATCTTATTGTCCCTAGCAGAGGTGTGTTGGTGGGTATCTTATTGTTCCTGGCAGTGGTGTGTTGGTGGGTATCTTATTGTTCCTGGCAGAGGTGTGTTGGTTGGTATCTTATTGTTCCTGGCAGAGGTGTGTTGGTGGGTATCTTATTGTTCCTGGCAGAGGTGTGTTGGTGGGTATCTTATTGTTCCTGGCAGTGGTGTGTTGGTGGGTATCTTATTGTTCCTGGCAGAGGTGTGTTGGTTGGTATCTTATTGTTCCTGGCAGAGGTGTGTTGGTGGGTATCTTATTGTTCCTGGCAGAGGTGTGTTGGTGGGTATCTTATTGTCCCTGGCAGAGGTGTGTTGGTGGGTATCTTATTGTTCCTGGTAGAGGTGTGTTGGTGGGTATCTTATTGTCCCTGGCAGAGGTGTGTTGGTGGGTATCTTATTGTTCCTGGCAGAGGTGTGTTGGTGGGTATCTTATTGTTCCTGGCAGTGGTGTGTTGGTGGGTATCTTATTGTCCCTAGCAGAGGTGTGTTGGTGGGTATCTTATTGTCCCTGGAGGTGTGTTGGTGGGTATCTTATTGTCCCTGGCAGAGGTGTGTTGGTGGGTATCTTATTGTCCCTGGCAGAGGTGTGTTGGTGGGTATCTTATTGTCCCTGGCAGAGGTGTGTTGGGGGGTATCTTATTGTTCCTGGCAGTGGTGTGTTGGTGGATATCTTATTGTCCCTAGCAGAGGTGTGTTGGTGGGTATCTTATTGTTCCTGGCAGAGGTGTGTTGGTGGGTATCTTATTGTCCCTGGCAGAGGTGTGTTGGTGGGTATCTTATTGTCCCTAGCAGAGGTGTGTTGGTGGGTATCTTATTGTCCCTAGCAGAGGTGTGTTGGTTGGTATCTTATTGTTCCTGGCAGAGGTGTGTTGGTGGGTATCTTATTGTCCCTGGCAGAGGTGTGTTGGTGGGTATCTTATTGTCCTTTGCCCACATATTTCCCAGGATATCATTGTGTCCATCCTTAAAAAAAATGTTTGTTTACTGTGTATTTCATGTGGGAAAGGTAGCTTTGTTTTAACCAAATTTTGATTTTTAGTGTCATAAAAAACAACAATGTTTTAAAAGTCAATAAATAAGTTTAGGTAGCTACTATTTGAGTAGGTAGATAGGAGTATGGCAAACAAACATACTTGGGCGTAAAGATTGATTTGAGCCCTATGAACATGAGGGAAATCACATCTCAACATTGAAGTGTGTCCTTTTAAACAAAATACCGGTCCCCCCACCTCTCCCAAATAAATACCACCCCTAACACCCTCCAATATTGAGCAGAGAAATCATTTTTTAAGCATTATCAATAAAAAGATCTGCAAACTTGTCAAATTTTAAAGTAATTTTATATTTTGCCCCATAGGTGCAAAAAGATACCAGGTGCCTTCTTATTTCAAAAACAGTTGGTGCCTTATTGCACTTATGGGACGAATTTTGTTTGTGAAATACTTTTCTAACAAGACTGTATGTAACACACTTCATTAATAAATGCCCTCCTTGTGAAAAAAGCATCACCCCAGGGGATGTTTATTTGGAGATATACGGTATGAAAATTATTCTCTGTGACATGGGAGGCCCTATATTAATATTTCTTGATCACAACATCTTCATCACCATTGTGGTCAATACTGTAGTGGAATGGTTTCAAATGTTAAATATGTGATACCATCTGTGGTCTTGGGGTGCATTGTTGGTAAGTCAAGTGGGAACACATACAGTTTTCTATGCAGGGAATTTATTGATATTTTCATTCATAAATAACACATTAAATTTGTATACCCAATAATAGATAGATCTATGTGCAAAAATATCTATGTCAGATAAAGTAAGTCAGTCTATGTTAATGGATTTGTTCTATTTTCAGATGACCTAAAGAAACCACACCCTTACTGTGAACAGTTACCATGGAAACAAATGTATGTGAGATCTGGAATTACAAGATAATTGATAAGCAAGTTTTCTTGAAGTGCTGAATGAATTCTTATAATAAATAAAGGTAAATATATATTTCAACTTACGTCAACATTGGAAATCACCAGGTGATGTGGGTGCAATGGAAAAGGAGGGTTGGACCCTATAAATACATTCATTGTCATCCAGTTAAATGCATATAAATATCCCTGAAAGTCTTACCAGCCCTTCCCCTTGTGTTGTTATTTTTTGAAAAAGAAGTAATAGGGGGGAAACATAGAGAGTCTCCCTTGTCTGTCTGTCTGTCCTTACATCACACTTCCTTTTAGCGTTTTTCTAAACTTCTCAACCAATTTTCATCAAATTAATCCAAGGGAAATAACTATGTTAAACCAAATTAATTATGGTATGATGGATTGTTTCCCTTCTCCAAAAAATATATTTTAAGAGTTGTTTCCCTTACACCTTGCTGCTGAGATATCAATGCTTGTGTCAACATTTTGCTGTGTTACTTTTACAATATTTAAGACTATTTTTGTCTTACGATTTAGATTATTAACATTTCAGTTGACTGAAAATTCCAGTTAAATTTTTAAATAATTGTTTGACAAACATAATGGAATGAATTAAACAAATTTGAGAGTTAGCAATGGACAAACACAAAAAACTTACTTTGTGCCATCTGAAAGAAAGAATTCAAACTTTTTTAGGTGGAACAACATTTGAAATTTAAAACACATCAACAACAAATAAAAAAACAAATAGATACAAATAGATACCTGTAAAGTTTAATAAAAAGTTATTATTCTCAGTTTGTTGCCATTTAAGGTCCGGGCACAACGGATCGTATGAAATTTTGTCGTGGTTTACCCACAATATATTTGTTGTGGCCAGATCTTGCAACATGCCCGAAATCTATTTCAAGTGGTCACAAGGGCTACGACACTTTAAAGATAGTTTGGTGATGGGGACATGACAGCAAAAAAAAAATATGTCGTGAGTGTGTCGCAAGTCAGTCGTGGGACTATTGTGAGTTGTCCGGCATTGTCGGGGGCTGTTTTTCATGCAAGACTGCCGCACAACAGTCTTGGATCACTTGTGTGATGCTCACGCGTCTGTCTCCCGACTATACGAGGCCCAAGCTATACACTTCTCAAATAACGAAAATATGTTGCAAGACTAACACATGACAGATTTGCAAAATTGTGCGAGCCTCTTACGAAATAAAATAGTAGTAAGACAGTTGTGCAACAATCGTAAGATTATTTGACTAAAAAAAATTTCTTTTGGTACCCACAACAAGATATTTATCGCAACAGCCACAAGACATATATACCACAAAAGTTTGTCAAACAAAAAATGTGCATATTGCTTCACGATGGCAAGTCGATGCCACGATGATCTTGCAACGACCCCTGATGACCCACGATTTGCCCAAATTTTCTGTCGTGTCGTGGCACAAATGCGTTGTGGGTTTGTTATGATCAAGTCTTTAGGACATACATGAACTTCAGTGGTCCTATTCTTGCCATCACTCATTTAACACCCTGAAACTACACAGGTGTTTAAAAATTAACCTTAATAATAAATGACATGATTGATGAAATAGGCATGATGCTCATTTGAAGTCCTACACCTCTGCAGAGAATCATGCCTGGAACCACTTGGGTTGCTTTCATCTCCATTTAAAAGTACAAAAAAGTTCAAATGATTTTTGCTAAAACAATGTCGGCCAAGATATAATAGGCGCGTCCTAATTTTCGGCCACGCCTGTGAATCTTTAGGGAGTAACTGGCGCGTCCTATTGTTTGATTTCTTTATACCAGCAGCTATTTTAATATTGATTTTATATTGATCGTAATTGATTGTTATTTGCATGGTAATTTGAACAGTCAGATCTGAGCATCTGGTCTAGGATTGCTTTTATGATTTTACGCATATCGAAATACAGTGTAAAGTCTTAAATTAAATCGTAAATAATAAAACCAGAAAATTTGATCGAGAAGTTATGAAAAGTGAATCAAAGAAACAAAGCCTGCATTGTGATTTTTTTGCCAAATATTTCATTCATACACCTTAATAATTTCATTCAGAAATCAAAAACGAGAAAATGAAATTGAGTTGAAAATAAACAATTTTCGAGCTACGTTATTTGATCAGTTTATTGATGATGTATGTTTGTACTTGCTTTTTGATAGGAGTGTAGAAATGTGAAATAGGTGACCTCGAAGAATTCCCCAATTAGCATAACTATATAATTATATTAAAGAAAAAACGTTAATCTGAGACTTGTGTAGGATGGGTTAATTTTAGTAAGATTTGGAAATTGAAAATTTTCTTAATTCATCAATGAGACCATCAACTTAATATAAGTGGTGTTAGCCTTTGGCATGACGTTTTTGACCCCCGCAAATATCCGTAAAAGTATTAATGATCAATCATCAGGGTAATTGTCGCTCGGAGATGGTACTTTGTCACTTGGCAATGGTACTTTGTCGCTCGAAGAAGGTACTGAGTGGGTTTGATCCCAAGGTGTGGATTGGACTTCTGGGTGTGGTATAAACAGTTATAGTTGCTATATGGTAACATGATTTTCAGATCAGTTCAAAAGAATCTCTGAACCATTTGTACATGTTGCTAGATTGCAAACTAGTTTTTTCACATACTTAATAAGGTGAAAGATGTCAGCCCGTGAGATATATCTCTCAAACTTGGCTCAAGTTCCAACTCATGCACGTATAGAATACACACACTTGAGTTCTCAGATGAGAAATATATAAAAATCTTAGTGTTATGCAAGAAAAAGAATCAAAGCTGAGTGTTTGGTTGAGATAAAGAGATTCCAGTGCTCAGTGTCACTGACATTATGAGATTCCAGTGCTCAATGCCACTGACATTATGAGATTCCAGTGCTCAGTGCCACTGACATGAGACTCCAGTGCTCAGTGCCACTGTGAAATAATGAGATTCCAGTGCTCAGTGCCACTGACATGAGATTCCACTGCTCAGTGTCACTGTGAAATAATGAGATTCCACTGCTCAGTGTCACTGAGATAATGAGGTTTAAGTGCTCATGTTACTGCACTGCTGAAATTTCAATAATGGTGTCACTGTGACATAATGAGATTTCAGTGCTTAGTGTCACTGACATTATGAGATTACAGTGCTCATTGTCATTTTGACATGGGATTCCAGCGCCTGTGTCACTGTGAGATGCAAAAGTTTAACAGCTCATGTCACTGTGACATGATGAGATTACAGTGTGCAATGTCACTCTGAGATTATAGTGCTCATTTCACTGATATAATGAGATTACAGTGCTCATGTCACTGAGATAATAAGGTTATAGTGGTCATGACACTTAGATAATGAGGTTATAGTGCTCATGTCACTGAGATAATGAGATTACAGTGCTCTTGTCACTGAGATAATGAGGTTATAGTGGTCATGACACTAAGATAATGAGATTATAGTGCTCATGTCACTGAGATAATGAAATTATAGTGTTCATGTCATTGTTTTGGTAATAAACTCTTTAAAGCTGTAAATCTAAAGATAAAAACAGTGAAACAACAGATTGGAATATTCTTGCATACATAACTAATGAAATGTTTTTAGTCTAAAATCACACTTTTTAACTCACAAAAACGTTCTTTGCAGTGTGTCTTCAGTCAAATAGAAATAAAATAGAATTCCTTGGTGAACCCCAGAAAATTTTTGTTTGATTAAGACAGGAAATTAATGGCGTATCACTGAAGAGAAAATAAAAAAATGATCATGTTTCAAATCATTAAGTTTGGTAGTATAAACTATGTGACACATCATCCAGAAATTCATGTCAGTAAAAAAAAAGATGGTAAACTTTATATAACACATCAAAAAAGTGCAGTCAAGATAGTAATCTTAAATTTATAATTGTTACCAGATCATTGTCAAATTTGGGACGTGGATTAATTTCATTTTGCATAAAAGTTCACCTTAAGCGCGTCGGTGCACGCTTTAACCACGCCTGGGTAGAATTTCTCGAGCTTTTTATTCCAAGCGAATTAATCGCTATTTATGTGGGTTGCATACTGTTTCAGATCGGAGGTTATTTCAAGTTGAAGTAGAGTTTAGAATATCAGGCAGACGTTTTGATTTGCTATTTTTTCTGCACAGTGTGAGAGTTTGCACTTAAGGTTATGTCATTGTTATGCCAGATACCTATATGTTACGTTGTTGGGAGTAAAACCTGTATAAAAAATGATTCTGCACGCTTTGACTATTTAGGGATATCTGATATAGAAGTATAAATACTGTTGTTTAAATCTCTTTAAAGTAATTTTATCTTTATTTTTTTAACATAACAAAAATTATGGTTATGAGTAAGTGGACATTACACGTCTGCTGTGAAATATCACGTCTGCTGTAAAATAAATTAAAACCAATAATCTATTAAAATTTATAGTTGGTAGAAGTTGTGTCATAAAGTTGAATTTCATTTGGGTTTTTTTGCTTGTTTAAATTAAAACAAATGTCCTTATTGCAAAATATAACTAAAAATAATCACTAAATGAAAGATGAATTGTTTCACTGATTCTTCTGCAATAAGACTGCCATCCTTTTTTACTGTATAAAATGTTTGGTCCTCTTTAAAGTTGAAATAGTACATCAAAAATAACACTTTTAAATTTAGTAAATTTACCTCAATAGGTTTTGGACACTTTTAAATATAACAATTATAAAATATAAAATAAAATGTTCTTTTTAACAGATTGGTATATTTTTAAATTTAGATAAGAGTACAATGTTGTGAAAAGACATTACAACATGGGTATTTGAAACTTTCAATGACGTCTTTCAAATAATGCGAAATGATGATTAATTTAACCCAGAAAATTAGTATAACGTGAAGTTCTAAAGTGAAGAACGTTATTGAAATCTAATACTGCTTTGTATCTCCTGTTTTATTTTAATTATACCTCAACAAATGTACAGCCTTGGGTTGATACATATTTTTAAATTATAGACTACGTAAAATATAGTCGAGATGGATGACTTGTGTCAGAAATGACTTCGGTGTTAATTCCCTATTATGTTCTGCCATTTAAATCGAAATAAACGAAAAATGATCCATTTCTCTATTCTTTGCATTTTCAATAAAATGGAAAATAAAAAAAAAAAGTAATTATATTTTTTTTTTGTATTTTCGAACAGGGTGTGGCGTTTACGATATGTCACATTGTAAACATATCTATTTGAAATTTATAAAGTTATTAACATTTGGTAATTGTATTTTTGTAAATTCTTTGAAATACTCTGGTTTATTTAAAATTGTGTAATAGTTCTGCATTTGATTTTGACTGTAAGCATATACCTATACAAAGAAATGTGAGCGAGACCCCTTAATGAAGTGCCGTTGCGCAAACATGCACTTATAAGCTTTGTTGATACAGTTTATTTTCACAATTTCTTTTTAAAACCAGAAAAAAAAAATTCACAATGCCATACCCGTAAACATCTCAAATTATGTTTACGAAATATAAGAGGGATTTAAGAAAGGAAATAAAAAATAACGATTTCTTTGTACAAAAAAATGAAATTTGAAGGAAAAAAAAATATCCTTCATTGATGATATATATTATTAAAAATAAATAATTTTTAAAAATTGAAAAAAAAGTTCTTTGGGTCTTGTCGAAAAAATGGACCAGTAGGAATGTGTAATTTTGAAATAAGACAAACTAGGGATGGGCTTCAATTTGAAGTTTTGTAAACATATTTTTGTCAATCGTTAAGACTTTCAAAAGATAAATACTTTATCTGAAATATTAAAATTAATTATTTTATAATTTTATGGGTGTGGGAAAGAGACGGTCATATATATGTATATAATTTTTTTTTTTTAAAAATGACTAGTTCTCTGTATTTATTTAACACCTTGAAAACAAATGATAACAAGTATATTTTTTTTAAACAGAACTTTAAAAAAAAAAAAATGATAATAATAAAAAACGATTTAAAAGATTTATTTCTAAGTACGAAATCACCTCAAGTACGAATGTTTAGGTATGGCGACCTTTGACACGACCCTTATTCCTACCTGCCTACTTTAAAGTATCACTGTTATAATATTTCATTTTAAAATGACACGTGTTGTGTGAAGTGACAAAACTAAATTATGACGGTACCAAAGGGTGTGCCAGCACTAACTTTCTACCCAGTCCCAAAAATAAACACTTAAAATCTACAAAACAAATTTAATTACTTAATTGATATATTCGGTATTAAATGTTTCTATTGAGAAAAAATATATATCATAAGTTTGACGTAATATTAAAAAAAAATTATATTCAGATTTCTACTTAAGGCTGGTAGACGAAGTGGGAAACCTGTCATATGTAATTATTTCTTTGAATTTTATGTTAAGTATCTGAAACCTTAGTAGAGCGTATCTCGTACCCGCTGACTTGCGGTCGCTGGCTTCCAATATGAAATAACACTTAATAATATATGATGTTAAATTTGATTTTAAATATTTTCTTGCTATTTTGCATTCTTTACACATAATAAATTTAAATTGTTTGAACTTTGATCAGGTGGGTTATGTATAAAACATAAGTGTAATGGCAGAAGAGGAAGTCATAACATGTATTTGGAGGTCCCAGCACATGCACACACCAACAAGTACTTATTGCATCTCCTGAAACATAACATGTAATAAAACATTGTGCCAAAATCTGCTCCACTGCATCAACGTAATTAAGACCTTCCAATTTGTGCATCTATATTATTAAGATCTTCCAATTTTTGCATTAATATAATTAAGATTGTCAGATCTGTGTATTTATATAATTAAGATCTTAGCTGTCAGATCTGTGTATTTATATAATTAAGATCTTAGCTGTACTTATATGATATTAGGATCTTCTGATCTCTCCATCTGTATGATTTAAAGATCTTCTGATTTGTGCATTAGCATGCTTAAGATCTCCAGATCTAATCTGAACTTCTGTGTAACTAAGATCTTGATCTTGATCTCACTGCATCTGCGTGATCTATATGATTATAGTTAGATTTTCTGCCTATGCATCTACCGTCAGATATTCTGTCTAGTACATCTGTATAGTCAGTGCATCTGTATCGTCAGATATTCTGCTTAGTGCATCTGTATCATCAGATATTCTGCATATTACATCTGTATAGTCAGATATTCTGCCTAGTACATCTGTATCATCAGATATTCTGTCTAGTACATCTGCATTGTCAGATATTCTGCTTAGTACATCTGTATCATCAGATTTTCTGCCTAGTACATCTGCATTGTCAGATATTCTGCCTAGTACATCTGTATCATCAGATATTCTGCCTAGTACATCTGTATCGTCAGATATTCTGCCTAGTGCATCTGTATCGTCAGATATTCTGCCTAGTACATCTGTATCATCAGATATTCTGTCTAGTACATCTGTATCATCAGATATTCTGCCTAGTACATCTGTATTGTCAGATATTCTGCCTAGTACATCTGTATAGTCAGATATTCTGCCTAGTACATCTGTATCGTCAGATATTCTGTCTTGTGCATCTGTATCGTCAGATATTCTGCCTAGTGCATCTGTATCGTCAGATATTCTGCCTAGCGCATCTGTATCGTCAGATATTCTGCCTAGTGCATCTGTATCGTCAGATATTCTGCCTAGTGCATTTGTATCGTCAGATATTCTGCCTAGTGCATCTGTATCGTCAGATATTCTGCCTAGTACATCTGTATAATCAGATTTTGTGCCCTGCCCTTCTATGCAAAATGTAATCTTGTGTATTGTAGTGGTTAAGTCATGCATCTGTTTGAACAAGATTGTGTCTGAGCCTTTTTTTAATCGGGACAAATCCATGTCAAGTTAGATATAAGTTGTGCTTGTTGAGAAGTGTTTGAACTAGTAATTAATCGTAGAATAATATCGTTAAATGGAACCTGCGCTATTCATATTGTATTTTTGACATCCTGACACTTTTCTTCACGGATCTCTCCACAGTCTCATGCCACCCGTTATGTTTTCAAACTTTCGACTTACACAAAAAAAAAATATTTTGAATGGTTATTAATTAATCATTATGACACTTTATTGTATCACAGAAAAAAGTAGGGAGTGAAACTTTAAAGAAAATTTGTATAAATTTTGAGACCAGGCTAGAGAAGATTTTATTTATCAAGAACACTTTAAGGGAGGGAGGCGTTACTAGTTTACTTGAATGTAAATGAAATTGGTGATTTTCACAAAATCATGTAGTTTGTCATGCTGAAAAGTTGTTTACATTTAATTGAATTAACATTGAAAAGCATTGAGTGACTCTTCAATGAGTATTTAAGGTGAATAAGAAGTTAAACTCCTGATAAACTGTTTTATAAATAAAGCAATTAATCGCCCAGGTTGTGAAATTGTCAATTCATATGTTTGAATATAATTACATTGATCTTAATAAAATATTTTGGGGGCATTTTAAATTTTTTTATTATTTTTTTGTTTATTTTTAAAGAGCCCAATTTTGCTATTTAAGATTATTATTCTGTCATTATATAGGAACAAAATTAAGAAATATAATGCTCTGAAAAATATTGATTAAATTAATTGATTTTTTTTAAAACCTTACATGAGCAAATTTTCATTTGCATGTTATTACCATAGCTGTTAGATCCGTCAATCTATTTTTGATGACCTTTCAATTTGATGGATGGTAATGCCGACCTTCACCACAAAATTGTCAACTATTTAGAGTTGGATTACGTCCCGACTGGACAGTATATTTATATCAATTACCCTTACAGAAAGTTTCAACGCCTTTTGCTACTTTACATGTACTTCAACGAGTCTTTAATTGGACGTAATTGGTCTCGTTACAGATAATGATGAGTGATCAGCAGTTATCGCATTCTTAAGCGAAAAAGATATGACAGAGGGCGCACGTACAAAAAATATGGACATCCGACTTGAGGCAGTCAAAGACGATGAAAGCCAAAAAAAGCGGGATGGGACATAATTTGTATAAATAATGAATGGTCAAGGTGAGAAATAATGGTGTGGATTGAAACATTTTATATTGTATTGAAAAAGGCCTGACATGAGTATAGAACTCCTCTGTTGGTAATGATTTCATGAATGAATGTACAAATGTTTGAACACTGTAGTGGTTATAGCGTGGTAAAGTGTTGACCTCGCATGTGGAAGGTCGCGGGGTTGGTTTATGGTGGTGGTCATACCAATGACATGAAAAATTATACAAGAAAAATCCTTGCTTGGCACTTGGTTAAACCCATTACTTTATAGATACCAATCACAGAAGGTCTTTGAAAACAGTGCAGGAAGAGTTCAGATTGCTCATAACGAGCAATCTGAACACTTCCCGCACTGTTTTCCACTCTTTTCAGTTAATATAAACATAATTCACCCAATAATTCAAAAGCCTTCTATATTAGAGGTGTCCAAGGCGTCTATATTAGAGGTGTCCAAAGGTGTCTATATGAAGTAAAGGGTTAAACAATATTTGTAATCAACATAATTACATATACATATATTCAATATACAGCCATACATAACAACAGAATTGAGAAGAAAGCTATTTCGAGTCTCTCTTCTGGCACTTGGCATTTAGAAGATAGCCAGGTGCATCACAAACAAAACAAATGGTTGAATGAATGAACATACAACG
This sequence comes from Panopea generosa, assembly GCA_029582155.1. Lineage (NCBI taxonomy): Eukaryota > Metazoa > Mollusca > Bivalvia > Adapedonta > Hiatellidae > Panopea > Panopea generosa. The sequence goes on from CM055895.1 coordinate 53,143,256, forward strand.
TATAAACAAATGAAATAATGTATGAACAAATGAGTATACAATAATATAATGGATGAAAGAACAAACACATATACAGCAGTCCCATCTATAACATGATCTGGTATACATGTTAGCCTGCTAGAAGCTGGTGTAAGTCAAAGGTGCCATCTCAATATCACTTGCCTCTCACCGATTGTAAGTTTGAGTCCAGCTTGCTCCAAAAACTTTATGTGAGAAAATTTGCCAGTTACTGGCTGAAGGACTTTGGTTCTACTCAGTTTCATTCTGAGGTCTTCCTCCACCAATAAAACTGGATATGCCATAAGATAATGTGAAATGTGTTGAAAATGGTGTTGAACCCAATTCCAAAAATAAATAAAAAATTAGAAGTCTATATTTTTATGGTGTATTTTATTCAAATGTTAAAGATGTTCCCAACCAGGATTGATAAGATGATCGCTGTATAACACATCTAAATTGCACTGCTTTTGTAAAGTCTTTGGTTTTTTTTGCTACTGCCATGACATTTACTCCTGGAGACGGAACATCCCCCCTCCCCCACACCCCCCCTCCCCCACCCCGTTGCCTTAATGATATGTATAACTGAAATTACATCAAGGTACAATATAATAAATCATAATCACAAAATAAAATAAAAAAATTATGGTTTGATGTACTGCACTTTACCCGCTCCCCATCTTTCTTGCACTCAAATTAGACCAGCTTGAAACACCTGTGATCCCAATGATTAAGATAAGTATCCAAATTTATCTTGGATGAAACCAAAGAAAAACAAACTTGACCTAAAATGACCTTGAACCGTCCTCAATAGTCAGGAGATTACCCTTGAATAATAGCAGACAAAAACCTTAAAAGTTGAGGTCATTGAGCACTATTGAATAAAAAAATTTGCATAAATATTTGCTCTATTTATAAAGTAATAACGTACATTTTATTATAAACGTACTTAATTTGATAGTACTTTCCTTTGAATGAAACATCCTTGAGTGATTCATTCACCCATATTTTCAAATGTCTATGATTTTTTGCTGTACTTTTCGTAGCATTACTCATGTCCGTGTATGGTTTTATTGCGTAACTTATCTCATAATCTAGAATATTAACCACAATTGTGCCAAAAGTCTTTTTATACCTTCACTGCTGAAGAGCAGTTGGCAAAAAGTGTTTATACCTTCACTGTTGAAGAGCAGATAATAAATATGGTGCCATAGTGTGTTTTTGTATTTTCTGAGTAAGCATGTGATGCAAACGTAATAATCTGGAAGTAAAGGTGAAGGTCACATCCTGATTGTCATAATCTACCAAATAGGGAAATCTTTCAAAGGAAAGGAGTTGAATAAGACTAGTAAACTATGTCACTCGCCTGATGATACAGTCGGGTATTTCCTCTACTTCCACCCACTAAGACCATGTAATACCTCTGTCGAACCAACGAGAGTGATTCATATAGCTTGTGCCGTGATTGATCCTTCTTGTATGAATCATAAATACCAAATTGCGTATCATAATTTGAAAGGTTTGGACATGATCCGTTTCCATAACAACAGACATTTTATATTTTTACTTTTGGACCATTCAGTTACCAATGATTTAGATTGACTGACTGAGAGCAAAACCGTGTAGAAAGTGATCAGGTTGAGAGTTGGCTTGACCCAATAGCTTCCTGTGCTGATTCTCTGCCCATGGCCTTTACCATATCATTATAAGTCAGAGTTTGTCTGGAATTTGTTCCAAACTTATATTAATTCTCACTTGTTTCATGAAAACCTAAATTATGGGTCTTGTGTGGCTGAGGCTCCCCCTGCCCCGCCCCATCTTTCAAGCATTAAATTACCTCTCACTACCGAGGTTCTGGGTTCAAGTTCAGTGTAAATTTTATATGTGAAAGTTGACTCAGTTATGTTTGTATAGTCAGCTAGTGTTCTTCTGCACCAGAAGTACTGGATGCCATCAAAAATAATATAACGTGAAGTCTTAAAAATGGCATTCGACCCATTTACCGGTACAAAAAGAAATAAATTGATTTTTTCATAAACATATAATTTCGCGGAGCGGAAGTGTAATGGATAGAGTGTTAGCTGCTCACGAAAGAGGTTGCGGGTTTGATCCCCCGGTCGATCCGATGCCTCTCATAAAACAACACTCAGTACCGGTTCTACCCAGAAAGCAGACTCAAGAGCGGTTCACATAAGCTCTGAGCTTTCGTCGCAATCAAGCTAAAATAAATTAGTATTAACTAATATTAAATTGTTGAATATAAGGGCAAGTGCTATTTAATAACATAGGGTATTTTTATATTTTTGTCCATATATCCAAAATTTGCAATTAGGAATATAGAGAAGTTGTGTGATTTGAAACGGGTTTCCAGCAATTCAAAATACTTCTCAAGATTAATATGTTTTACTATTCAAACTTAACGTTACAACGGTTTAATCAAGGGTTGGTTTGGTGCAATGCTATAAAGGGATGAGTAACTCTAAACTTTTTTTGCCCTCCGTCTTAAAATATTGCTGAGGTGACATTTTTATACCAAACGCAGAACAAAACCACAGATAAGTTTTCATCTATTCTTGCAACATTTTTGTCCGGCCCTTTTGTTGTATCACATATTTGAACAATCTTTTATGACACGTTTATCATTTATCAGCATAAAAGGAAAATGCTTGAAATAAAAGCTAGAGGTTTCTTTTGTAAAAATGGAATATTTTGTTTGACAAAAATTTTGTAATTTATGTAAAAGGTAAAACTTTCATAATGATAAAGTAAAGGTCTCCGTATTAAGTTTCATTTTTCAATTTAAAACAGATTTAGAACTGTTGGGTATGAATGACCTATTACATTGTCATATTTTATAGTTATTTAAAAGGTCGGCGAATTATCTAATCTATTCTATCTGGTAGATGTGTTTTATAAGTAACAAACTGGATTGTGAAGGTAGGGCTGTCACTACCAGTGGAGTCGTCAAGCTTGTGTGCCCTTTGAATGTGATTGATTCATCTCTGAAATAATTTCTTTTGTAAACCGCTGTCTTTATTTAACAAGTTGATGATATTTACCTGAACATCTCTACCTGATGTGGGTATTTAAGGGCTTTTTTTTATCTAGAGCCCCAGCTTAATGTGATTTTATTAGGTTTACATTTTTTCTCCAACATGGTATAAAGTGAATCTATTGCGACAGTGTTATCGATGGTCTTCCATATCATAGTCCCAAACGGTCTTGAATAGAACATCTAACCCGTTATTTTTGTATTTCAAAATATTAAGTAGCGTTATTAAACTTTGTATACGATATTAACCCTTTACTTCATATAGACGCCTTTTGACCGATCTCATATAGACGCCTTTTGACCGATCTCATATAGACGCCTTTTGACACCTCTAATATAGACACCTTTGGACACGTAATATAGAAGGCTTTTGAATTATTTGGTGAATTATGTTTATATTAACTAACAGAGTGGAAAACAGTGCAGGAAGTGTTCAAATTGCTCGTTACAAGCAATCTGAACTCTACCTGCACTGTTTTCAAAGGTCTTCTGTGATTGTTGCGGGAAAACGCGTATCTATGGAGTAAAGGGTTAACAGATAATAAGTATTAATTTACCCTAAATGTTCTTTCTTGTTTAAGTCCAAATTTCAAGGAAATTACTTTGATATTTTTTGAAAAATATATAAAATGTTAAATACATAGAATGGTGATGGGTTAGCTGTTTTGTCAGTATATTTATAAAACAGTCAGACATGCCAGTAAAATCCACTGTTTTAAGCCCCTGAATAATAATATTAATATAACTGTTTTATGTTGGTAAAGAAAGTGTTGTATGTATTTCTCACTTCATTGTCAGACATTTGTGCAAGATGATCCCAAATTGAAAAATCGTGCTACTTCCCCATTATTTACAAAACTTATTTCAATTTTCAGATAAATTTATCACATATCGGATAACATATTTAAATTTCATTGTGTCTCTTTGAGTTGTTTTGGAGTGCAGGCTTACAGTGCATTGTGGGTAATTTGCTAAAAATAAATGCCACACCCATGTTAAGTCAACAACTTGCTTTATCTTTATATCTGGCGTAAAATCAATCACTTCTTGCACTTCGTGTTCATCCGAAACCTTGATATACTTCCAGATGATAAACCTGTTGTGTTTTTACCTCGGTAACTTTAGGGAAAACACCGCAAAACAAAAGTTAAAAAAACTAAAAAGAACTTGTATCTTAATTTCTAGCTTATCTCGGCTCATCTCTCATTTGGTGTACATGGCAGACAGTATATTCAAGGTTGTACTTTAACTAGGTGACTGTATTTATTTTGTTGATCAAGCATTTGAAGCAAATGATGATTAATTAACGAGACAGGGTTAGGTATGTCAGTGACTAAATTGTTTGTAATGTGTTGAGAGTCGCCACAGGTAGCAGGGAGGTATAACATATTGTCCATGATGTTCAAACCATACATATTCTTGCTATATTAAAAGTCGAATCTTTTTCCAAATTTCGATTTCCTGACCTTTAATGTGACACTGAAAACTATAACAGTTTCTTAACATCCATGTTGATCAAGGTTAATTTTTCTTTGATTGGCTACCGCAACCTTGGTTTAGTGTAGAGCATCTGCTGCCCCTGCCGAAGGTCATGGGTTTGATCTCCAGCCGGGTCATATAAATAACACTAGAAGCTTCCTTACTTGATGCTCAGCATTTAAAGGATAGTTCTACGTCTAGCCGGCCTGGTGTCGGTATAACTAGGAACGGTATCATAACATGTGTCTGTGACGTGATACTACAATGTGGCAGTGCTTAGAACACTGTCTCAAGTAGAACCCCTATAGATATGATTGAAAAATTGCTAAGAGCAACAACATATTCTTTGAATGGGGTCTATCAAGATTTTCAACACATATTTTATTGGTGGAGCATGGCCTCAGAATGAATATAAGTAAAAACACTGGCCTCTTTGAGTGATTTTCTTGAACCTACAACAACAGTAGGTAATTAGCATTAGGTTACAGCACCTCAGACAACCCAGCCCCAGAGTCCCAAGTTTAAAATTTAATTTCAACTTTTTTTTAAATGTTGGGCCTCCTGATCATTATTACAACAGTGAAAACTTGCTACTAATTGTAACGAATATTGAGATAGGAGCAAAATAGTCTATAACACGCAGAAACTTGGCAATATGGCTATTGTTCTATCCTGATTCATGTATGATATATTTTATTTATTTTACTTCTATTGATGAAACAAGTTCTTATGACTTAGTCAAATCACCTCAAATACAACTGGTTGCCATCAAATACAACTGGTTGCCGTCAAATACAACTGGTTGCTGTCAAATACAACTGGTTGCCGTGTATAAACTGTAATGTGTTGAAAATAGAGTTTAAAAAAAACAAAAAAAAACAACTTCAAAACTAAATAAAAGTAAAAAAAACAACACTTTGAACAAACAAGTTCTATAATTGGAGCTGTTGAAGCTGTAGTATAGTACTAAAATATTTTGACAATCTAGAATGTGTGACTGACTGGAGTGGACATGATAAAATAAATTCTGAATGACCATTGACTTCTTGAAAGCAATAATGAACCAATGTCATAGAAATCATGGCCAAACATCAAGTAACTCAGTGTATCTTTTTAATAATTCAATAATTAGGGTTTTACAGTATTTTAATGAAAAATTGTATTTATTTGCAGATGTGAATATTAGTAAGGAGAGCAGATGGGGGCATGGTGGGTCCTTCCTTGGTGTTGAGTACAGGTCAGTAAAGAAATCTTCATTAGTATTCTCATTACACTATCATTATTTTATATGGTAATTAAGATTTTGTGCAGCATTACCTGTTGGGTAAACTGAGAGCCAAACAATGTAGACTTTCCTTGAGCTTGGTGCTCATAAGACATATATCAACATCATTTGTATCACTGAGCATCTATCTAGTGAAGAAGTTGCATGTCCATGCATCTTCCTGCTGAGGTCGAGGGTTTAAGTCCACCTCTGTCAAAAGATGTTAAGTGAATAGGTGTTTGTGTCATTTTGTAGCACACATAGTTTATATATCGCATATCCAGTTTTATTGGTGGTGGAAGACCTACAAATGAATCTAAGTAGACCCACCATCCTTCCGTAAGTAACTAGCAAACTTTCTCACATAAAGCGTTTGAACTGAGATGAGCTCAAACCCTAAACTCGAGAAGTGAGTGACATTGAGACTTGACTTTAAACCACTACTGTACGGTACCAGGGTCACTCTTAATCATCACATTGATGTGTATAAGATTTGCCTTTAAAACATTGTAACTACAAATAGTATAAATAATTTTTATAAGGAAGCAGTTATAGGCACCATGAACCGCCTGGTCAAGTTATGTCAGTCGATCAGTAGAGCATCTGACTATCAATCCAGGGGTTGTGAGTTCCAGTCCCCGCCCAGATAAAGTAATCAGTGATGATTGATATATGAAATTGCATTCATTGCCAATGACCTCTCACTGCTGATTCAAGTGGATGCAGAGATGGGTGTGCTTGAGTACTGGTTAACCTTCCAGAATCCAAGGAATGAGTGGTTAGGTTAACTGATCGTTTGTTAGCCCTCGATGGTATAAAAATGAAACTTAACATTCAAACAAACCAAACAGATACAGCTTAAACTTAATGTGAGATTTTTGTGAATACTGACTCAGATTTCAGTTGTACGAGAATATGGAAGCCCAGATTTGCCATAAGCTGAAACTCGTGTACACATGGAATGTAATTGAGGTAGCTTGTACCTCTATGTCATTAATAAGCAATTACATGTGAATATCTTTATTCTGATCATCCGTCAATTACCATCTCTGACATATGATTTATTTGAAACTTTGATTAATTAACAAGTATGACTATCTGTCTGTCAAATCAATTTGAATTCCACGCAATTTATGATGAGTTGCCATATATGTCCGAAGATATAAATGGTCGCAAATATGTCCGCTGTCTGTCATTATATATATGGTTGTTCGATCTTAATGTTTCGTAATTTTGTGGAATATTTAAAAAAAATGGAATTTCTTCATCACTGAGAAGGTACTTCAGTTTCACATTATGGTCACATGGTCACAACAGTAAACATTCTGTGAAATAGGTAAAATTATTATAAAGATTCGATTATACAAAAGCCTGCAAATATTCCTTAAAAAGGCACGCAGCATTTGCGATAAATTTTCTCTTTTTCGCTACATAATGTTCATCAGTTTTGTTTGTACGTTTGAATACTTAGCATCATTTTTGTGCCATCCAGGGCCAACAGATGATCAGTTAACGACTCTTTCTTGGGATTCTGGGATCCTAGAAGGTTAACCAGTACTCAAACACAACCATCTCCACAAGTAACTGATAACTTTCTCACATGCATCAAAGAGACAAATGACAATGAGACACATATTGTATATCAATCATCAGTGAGACTTAATGGCTGCACGGGGAATCGAACATGTGACCCCTGGATCCATAATCAAAGGTACGGTTCCGTGAAAATACTGTCTGGAATAAATTGTAAAAAGATGTCAAATTTACATTAGAGGATGTTTTAAATTCATCAGAACAGCAGTAGTTTCATAAAAACTGTCAATAAGTTCATCTATACTAAATGATGTATTTAATATTTCTGTAAACTAAATGATATATTTAACATTTCTGTTAACAAAATACTATATTTTATATTTCTGTAAACTAAATAATATATTTTAAATTTCTGTAAACAAAATGATATATTTAATATTTCTGTAAACTTAATAATATATCTAATATTTCTGTAAACTAAATACTATATTTTTGCTGGAAACTGTCAGTGTTGCTATCAAATGAATGCAAAACTGAGTAGCAATCTTTGTATATTTCGATTTGATAGTTTGCCTAAAAAGTTACTTTAATTTTAATTCCCTTGTATAAAAAAGTTAATTAGCGGACATTTATGGTATTATTTAAGTACCTTTATTTACATTCAAGATGTAACATATCAAAATAATTTATCCGTCAAAAACAAACTATAATTACATTATACAGACGACCATAAACTGTCAAATTTTTCTGTCAGTTTGAATTTTCACATCTTATTAAATGACGGTAACATTGACCTAAGCATGCAAATGAGCATGATTTCTTCATGATTAGGTGGAGGCTTGATGATCGTACGTATGTCATAATTTATCGTATTATTCAAATTTATGCACTATTGCATAATTACAATTTAAATCATTTCGTCGCTATTGTCGGTTTTAGAAATAATTAAACGAATATAGATAAAAGTGGCGGTTTTTAATAGCAGACTATTTGATTAATTAGCTGTTTTATGATCACTGGAAATAACAGGTGTCAAATCTACGGTTCTGCTTTGCGGATTGCGAAAATAAAATTTCCATAATTTTGAATATTTGATGAGATACCTAAACTTTAAAACAAGCAAAACAAAAATTGGAGTGATTGTTTTTCCTAATTGTGGCATTTTCATGACTTGCAGTGATTAGAAATCCTTGATGGATGAAATGCTTAATAATCATTTCTATGGTAACTGGTTTCAAGATAAATGAGCAACTAAAGGACTCGTAAAATTAAATAGTATTTAATTAGCGGTATACAATTAATATTGCACACTCAGGGTTCAGTTGTATTAATTATTACTTATTACAGTATTTATTTTTCTGTACAAAATAAAAGATATTCAGTTTGTTACCAGTTTTGTAAGGCTTTTTGTTGGCCTATTGGCTCAAGGTCGTTAATACCTCTCATTACTAAGGCCAGGTGTTTGAGCCCCGCCTGGTCCAAAAGATTTATTTTGGGAAAGTTTGCATGTTAGTTGAAAAAGGACTGGTTCAGCTCAGATTCATGCATTACAGGTCTGACGTGTTACCTTTCCAATAAAACTGGTTGATTTATATGTAATCTTTTTTAAAATTAAAAATAAATCATGGTTTTATAACAATTCAACCCAAATTATATTTTAAATGACAGGTCATCAGATTCTTATGACCAATATAGAGTTGATAACAATGGCTCTGTCTTTTTTTATTTTAATTGAGTTAATAAGATTTTAAAATATTTCTGAATTAAAATGTTATTTATGCAATACCGTCTTAATAATGAATAAGTATTTGTCCTTGAACCAATATGTCAGAATATAAATGAAATATTAATTCACACGATGTGTTTTCATCCCTCATAATTTTTCCAACCCCTCTTTTACAACTGTTAGAGTTATTTCCCTTTGACCATCCAATGTTGGTAAAAGGGAGGCCGGGTGTTTTTCATCACTCCGATTTCGAGGGCAACATGTTGGCTATATAAGCCCAGTATAACTAAGCTAACTTTATTGTGGCATACATTCATCATCACGTAACAATAAATGTCCAACCTTGTGAAGAAATGAAATACCAGTAGTTATATTTTAACAGAAATATTGTTCATGCATTGCTGAGTTGATTACCGTGTCCGTCTCCTGTTGAAATATTTCACCGACTTTGTTTTAATACTTTCTATACTGAATTAAGGAGAATTCAGGTTAAGATTGCAGATTTTGGAAATCAAAGAAAGCTTGCAGAAAACTCCTCAAAATTTACAGAAACACTTTTCCTATCATTCTTTGAAAGACTTTGATACAAACTCAGGTCCATAATTTGGCTGTATACTTTTCAGAAGGGCAATCAAATATTAAATAACAGCCACACTAGTGGAATAAATGAAAATCTTATTTAAGTTGCATCATGTGCCAGATTGTACAGGAACATTTTGAACCCCCCTCCCCCTCGTTATGAGAATGAGACTCGAACCCTCAGAATGGCTGTCTTGATAGGAACCCTGGCAGAAACGATGAAACTCCTATAGGAATGCCTTCATCCTTGTCATAACATCCATGAAAGATTCTTACATTGATAAAATGCACTCTCTGCTTGCTATCTTGGGTGCAATAAAACTTGTATTTATCTTGTGGATTTATGCAATAAACGCTACATACTGTTTATACATTATTACATTAAACTTGCATTATTTAACTTTTTTTAACTTTATAAATATTTTACCAATTAGCCTGTTTACAGTATAGAATATTTATTAAAATATAAAATGTTATGTTTTGCCACTAAATTCTTTCAATTTTGTAAGTGATCAATTGATAAATTGAGCAAAGAGACATTTACAAACTTTTTTTTGCTATAAATTCACTGACCTAGTTTATATATTTAAACTACGCAATTTCAGATTTGCTGAGCGTGCGATTTCTATCAATCTTTTGTAGTATGTAAATGGAGAATTTTATTTACGTCTGGAGAAAAAAAAAAGTGAATGGTGTCGTCCGATTCTATAGAAATCAATAAGTGGTTGGATTTGAAAACTTGTCACGTATACTGTTACTTATCAAGTATGGCCGCACCTTATTATGTTGTGTTTATTATAATATAGACAACATTTTGCCTTCACGTAGCTCGTGACTGCAAATATTTAGGTGCAATTTTAGACAAAAATAAGGTCAAAATTTGTTTAAATGGAGATATACAATTTTGTAATAGTTGCGTTTTTTATTTTAATAATTTCTTTAAAAGAAAGTAAGCAGACTTTGTTATATTGAGTCATGTTCATGAGGGGTGATGAAATATGCAAAACCCCTCGCGTCACCTGCCTATTACTGAACAATGTTGAATAAGCCCTTAATATAAGGATGCTGTGGATTTCATTCCTGGATTAACCATGCTAATGTAGAACACACACTAAGTTTGAGAAAACTATTTTCAGTACTTTTTTAATGTCTTTGGTATGAGTGAACTGAGAATCAAACCCACAACCCTTGGTTTGCAGCAAAAATCATAATTTCACTGAGCATAACATTAACACTTGTATTTATAATTTCACAATGCTGGATATCTTATAAATAACATTAAACAAAAATATGGAAAAAGTAATATGATAAATAATTTGAACTTTTTATATAATCTGCGTGAGGTTAAGCTTATATTTAATGTTTCTGACTGTCAATCCAGGGATGGTAAGTTTGAATCCCCGCCTGACTGTAGCTAATGTGATGATTGGTCATGAACTTAGTTCATGAATGTCCCACCTCTGTATATGTTGTGAAGTAGTCATTGACTTGAGTTGAGGTTTGATTAATACTGAGTAACCATCTGGCAGCTCACATGAACGGTGATAATGTGTGCTGACTATTGTTAAATAAATGAAATACTGTAAAAACAACGGCAAAAAGTCCCAAACACACTCGGAAAAAGCTACCCAATAAAATTAAATGTGCCCAAAATGGGGAAACATGAAGCACAATTTTTTTTTAAATATTGACCGAGCCTTGGATTATCGTGTTAAGCCGTATGACATTGTTGAATTAGTGGGGAATATAAAGCGTAATAAATCTTTTCTTACCCTGTCTCAATATTGAACATATTTACAACGTAAATAAAACATTGAAATCAAAACCCCCGTTTTTTTCTCTATATTGTTTACCTGTTCCAGAGATAGGTATGAACTGTGAAGGTTTTTAAAGTGGTTAGTGGTTAGTCGAGATTTTGCAAATGGAAAGTAAATATGAGGATAAAATTTAGAAGTTATTTTTTAAAAAGGCACTTGTACATTATTATTGTTTTGAAGTATTTCTTGAGAATAGTGAAATGTAAACAGTTTGAGTGTAGAAAGTTTTCCTTCCAAAAGTATAACGACCTTGAAATTTCACACAAAGATTTGCAACCTTGTGATTTATAATCCAGTTGGTGTTTGGATTCTGATAATGTGAGTTAATTATATAAAAACAGAGATTTATTTTTGTCGCTGTCCATAAAAATTTCTTGTTTTCAAAAACTTTCAGCTAATATATTTACATATTGGAAGGCAGCCTCTGCTCTCATTTTAATCTGAATAAACCCATCCAATGAAACGGTCAAAAACATAAACGGCCATACCATCATCCTTTGAGATATAGTAAATCAGCAGCCCCTCAATTCTGTGATGTTCATAGGGGAACTAATTTTATATACCCCGTAACCTTAAATTAGATATGTATAATACTGCTTTGAAAATGAGGCCTGGTTTCAAAGGAGCCATCTCAGAATCACTTACCTCTCACTAAGGTCGTAGTTTCAAGTCCTGCTCCCTCCAAAAACTTTATATGAAAAAGTTTGCCTGTTACTGGTGTGAAGACAGTGGTTCTACCAAGATTCATTCTGAGGTCTTCCTCCACTAATAAAACTGGATAATTATGCCAGATAAAACCCTTAATGTGTTGAGTTAAAAATGGAGCCCCATTGCAAAAAAAAAAAAAAAAAAAAAAAAATGAGCCCAAGGTTACTTAGTATGAGATTTAAGTGAACGGGACCGACTGCCTGGGGTACTTCTCACAAGTATAATGTGTAACATAGATCTGCCTTGCCAAACACTACTTATCACAAAACTTACATACAATAACTGTGATTAATTTGAAAAATGACTTATAATATTGAAATCCATTTTCAGATGTGCTGTGCAAGACTATCGAGTTACTGGCCAGATATCATTTCAGGGCCATCAGTTGCTTCACTTCATATGCAGTTTTAACTCAAGGTTAGTTGTCTATTTGAAATACCGGTACGACTATTTGAAAAAAAATGTATCGGGCCAGTGTTTTGAAAATTGAGAACAAAATTGTAAGAAAAACTATAAACTCTACATAGCAGTATTTAAGAAAAAAAATCTTGTCCTGTGCAACCGAACAAGGGGTCTAGGGGCATATGTACTCTTGAAAATTTACCTTAATTGTTGAGGTCAAATACAAATTTATGCCTCTGCACAATGGAATTCGAGGGAAGCCACTCTTTTAAAATCACTTAATCTCACTTCTGAGGTAATGGGTTTGAGCCCAGCTTGGTGAGATGGTTTGCAAGTCAAAAGGTTCCGCCTCCCTCCACCAATATAATTGGATGCCACATATCAAAAATCCCCCATCTTTCAATTAAAGCTAGTTTCAAAACAGTTATGGTTATTAATTTGGAATAGTTTATGCAGTCATTTTCCTACAATACAAACAAAACATGCCTCTTAGTGTTTCACCATTACTGTGAACAACAGCTTTATATCTAATAAAAAAAACTGAAGAATAGAGAAAACTTACAATTAACGAGTTTTTTTTTTTTATATTTCCATTCTTAAATGAAGCATTATAAACAGAACCTCAGCAAAGTTTAAAAGCAATGTATGATATTTTTATATTAAGAGCTATTAGTTTACATAATTAATGCATGTAAGTCTGGAGTTCACGGCAAATTTCACAGTATTTTTTTGCTCGCTAAAGATATTGGGGGCATATTGTCTGCTCGTTTGTTGCGAATTGTAAAACTCTAATTTGGCTCGAATGTGATTTTTTTTGTATCTTAACCTCCCTCGTGCAAGAAGGCTGATGTCTTCGGTAAAAACTAAAGTGCACCCAGGCTTTACACCTATCAAAAGCTAATTAAAGCTACCTGTTTAATCCATTAATTAGGAAATGTTTTAGGCTGGTGACAGTGTTATAAATCATTCACTTTTGTTTCGACGTTTATTGGAACGTTTATGTGCAGTAACTAAATTCCTATTCCACGCCAAAGGTTATTATTATAATGCAGTAATGATGTAAAGTGCCACACGCTGGTTCATCCACTTACAGTCCGCACCTCCTTCTCCGGTTTTATAGCGAAAATTGACCTCAAAACAAGTAAAAAAAAAAAAATAAACATTTAATATTATTATTTATTTGAATGTAAAGATTTATGTTGGTAATAACAAGTAACCATGCTCAGACAACTGTAAGTTAAATCAAATTCCATCATTATATATCATTTGTGTACCTCAATTTCTACACTTAATAAAGTCATACAAACAATAGCAGAGGACAGAGGTCAAGACCTGAACTGGGCTTCCCTGAATCCAGATTACCCCTATGCATTTAAAGATGTCCCCATCCCCCAGACAAGGAAAGAGACCATTTGAGTTGATTTCATAGCTGGTTTCATAAAAAATTAGTTGGGTGAAGATTTCTATGGCATTTCTGTTCTGGTCTGCTTGCTTTTTGTAAACCATACTGTGTAGGAATGCTGTGTCTGAGTTTCCATGTTTGGTATTTTCCATAAAGGAAAGGGGGAATCTATACCTGCTTTGTACAATCATCATCACAGAACCTTCATTTTAACTGATCATGAAGTATATCAATGTAGTCTACACTCTTGCATGCTTTAGATAGGTGGGTGAACAGTAACTGTAATCTCCACTTCTGTGTGATTTGAATGGGTGGTAGAAAAGTAAAGTGTAATTTCCACTTGTGTGTGATTTATATGGGCGGGAGAAAAGTAAAGAATAATTTCCACTTGTGTTATTCAAATGGGTGCTAAGAAGAGTAAAGTGTATCTTTCACTCCTGTGTGATTTAAATAGGTGGGTGAATATTTGGTGTAATATTTACACTTCTGTGAGATTTAAATGGACGTGGTGGGAGAATAGTATTCTGCAAATCTGTATGCCTTTAAATAGGTGGGATAATGTTATTTAGTTTGCCAGTAACAGGGTAGAAGAAACTATATACTCGGGAATAGTTCACACAATCATTGAATTGCCTGTACAGCAGATGTTATACACATATACCAGTCTGTGGTGAATTCAAATTCTGTCTTGTAATGTTGCTTTCCAGTCACATGATCCAACAAATATGGTCACATGATACAACCAGCACTATTTTGTAGTTGAACTGGGTGTGAATGTGTGGGAATAATTGTAACCAAGATACCTCTATCGTACTACTCCCGTGTCGAGTTTCACGAGTAATACTCTAAATGTGGGAACGTAAAATCATTGATACCTTTATATATGTTTAACTTGAGAAAACTTACGAAATAACCTGCAGCCATGTCATATTAGACCCTATTAAAGGTAGGCAAAATATTAGGTGACAGTTTCACATGATTTCCAAATGAAGCTTAAAGGAAATGTACACTTTCTTCTCAAAGAAAATGCATGTGAGCTGCAATTACATGCCAAAACGTTGAATCGGTAAACAAAGACGAGAGTTCTAAAATAACACTTGGCAAATGAAGGGATTAGCAACCTTGTGAGTGCACGCACGGCATTAATATTTCACAAGTTAATATGCTTATTCATTGTGGTTGTGTCAGTAGGTCAGTCATGTGTAATTGCTTAAACTATACATGTGATTAATGGCGGAAACAAAGGAAGAATTAAGATAATGTGTTCCGCTGACCAGTAATGGCGTATAATTATACAGGTATACACTCCCAGTGTCAAGTCAAACTGTAGTCTACAATCATGGTGGTGTAAGTCACAGGAAAAAACACTTGAAATATGTAAATTTTACTTTCTTTGAGGATTTATAGATGATCCGCCATAAGTCTGAATAAAAAAGCATGCCAGTAGCTTGTGGAGGGACAGATCGTGGTTCTGCTCAGGTTTAGAGCTCTTCTCCTTCCATTAATAAGGCCATAATAAATTAATTGTTAGATTATCATCACCGCCCGCCCCCTAATTTTCATGCCGACAAGACCCTTTTAAAAAAAATGTTTTGTTTATTTTTTAAAATAAAAGCAATCAGAAATTTTAAAAATAAAAATAAATAATATAATTAATATAACCTGCCATGTGTTGCAAATGGCATTAAACCCAATCCAAAAAAAAATAGAAGAATAAAGAAATAAGGCAATTTAGCAGTAACTTGCACTTGCTGCATTTTTCTGTAACACAGTGTCTTCATCCACTGCCATTTTTATTCAAGCTCTCTCCATTTTTGCTTCATATTAACTTAATCTATAGTAGTATGATACAAAAAGCATGACAATATTCATTTACAAGGCCCAGACACATGATCTGGGTTTTTACAGGTAACCGTCTGACTATCAATCCAGAGGCTGTGAGTTAGAATCCCGGCGCAGCCACTGTCTCGATGAATATTGACATTCAACATTGTATATATCATTGTAGTTTGTTTTTCACAGCTGATTCAAGTGGAAAGTTATCAGTTACTTGCTGTGATGGGTGTGCTTGAGTACTGGTTAACCTTCCATGATCTCAGGAAAAAGTTGTAAGGGTAACTGATCGTCTAGCTTAAACCAGTCAGTCTGCTTATAGGTGGTTACAGTTTCTATCTGAGTATACAAAGATGCATATTGAAATACGTATTTTTCTTTAGATAAAACTGAACCTGTAATTCTATATTTAGGAAACTGGTTAAACACATTATTTTCAAAGGGTCAGGTATGTTGGTGCACTGTGGATAAATTGGGTTTCCCCAGTGAGTTCTACCTTCTTTTCTTCAGAAGACCACAATTATTTAAAAAGAATCTATTGTGGACAATTTGTAGACACTGGTTTTGATAAATGTATGGTAGTCTGACACAGGTCAAATCTGATCCCAACATTTTCTCTTCTGCTTTATGCTTGTCATTGTGGGAGTCACATGTCGGGTCACATGACAGTATAAGTGTCGAGGTATGCTCTTGTGGCGTGTATCATCACAGTTTTTTTCCCATAACCACAAACACCCTCCCCACCCAGATCATGTGTCCGGGCCTTGTAAATGAATATTGTCGTGCTTTTTGTTTTTAATGTATTTAACCAGTTACATATGGTATATCTATGATATTGTCTGTGTATTCGTGGTGGGTTAACATTAGTTCTGTCTGACACAGGTCAGTCTCATTCTACTTGGATAGGCTCTGAGTATCATATAATGCAAAGATCCAGTGTTGAAACAAAACTGAACAGCAAGGTCTATTTGTTGTTTTAAATTCATTTGTTTTACATCGAGATTGTGAAACAAGTTATTACAACTTAAACAAATCTGGCTCAGAGTCTTCCTGGGTAGAACCAGTACAAAGCATATGCGGATAAAGTGTCTTACTTAAGGACACCACATATTGATGTGGCCGAGGACTAAAACCCACGACACACCCCCACCCCACCCCCGCAATCATGGAATATAATAGATCATAAACCTAGGAGATTTGTTTACTTTCTCAAGACCACTTTTCTCTTACCCTTGAAGTTGTTAGTTCAAATCCAACTCATTCCAGAGACAGTGTGTGAGGAAGTTTGCCAGCTACTTGCCAAAGAACAATGATTTGTTCTCAGATTCATTCTGAAGTCTTCCTACAGTAATGAAACTGTATGCCTCATATAACCTGTAATGAGCTGAAAATGGCTAACCCCCTTAAAATAAATTCAGAAATTTAAAATATAACAGCGCCAGTCTATGTAAACAAAACATATGAACATGACCCCATTATATATTGATAAAGTATGTCATGCCAGTTCCAATTTAAACATCAAATAGAAAGAAATGTCCAATGTAAGCAAAGTGGAATCCAATAAATATAAAAAGAGAGCGCAAGGTTGAACATGTATAAGGTTTATAACTAGATTATATACTTGGAACAACCGAGGCCCAATATGCTTGGAGTTCCCAAAGTCCTTCAGTAAATGCAACAAATATAAAATGAAAAAAAAAAACAAACAAATGTTGAGCAAAATATGTAATGGAGAAGTCGGAGTCTAATACAAAATGAAATATTTATAAAGTTCAATATAAAATGCACCAACCAAGGTCAGACATACCAAGACAACAGCCAAGGTCAGACATAACAAGATAATAACCAAGGCCAGACATAACAAGACAATAACCAAGGCCAGACATAACAAGACAACAACCAAGGCCAGACATAACAAGACAACAACTGAGGTCAAATATAAAACAGAGGAGAGTAAGCAAGACCCCAGTATATTTTGTAATACAAGTTTCAAAGATGTAACTGTTGAGAGGGGAACCATTCCACTGTGACACGCTGTCTCTTTTAGAGAAGTAAATCAGGTCTGGTGAAAGGGGAACCAGTCCAACATACTTTTGAATACATTTCTGAAGTTATAGTTAAAATACAGTCTGACTGAAAACAAAAAACAAACATGATGACAAAATGAAGGACAGACAAGAAGTGTGCCATGGTGTCTCCCAACTAGAATCTTGCTGTATTACACAAACACCTGTCAACCGCAATACTCCGGCATCAGCTAAATGCAATAAGGCAGCCAAGTACAGGCCTTTGGATGCAACATTTGGTAGCCCTTCTGTTCACATTTTAAGATTTTGGGTAATTGAAATTGGAGTTGAAGGTAGTCTGTACCAGAACCCGATGTCTCCCGAATCTGGTCTATTAACCGCCAGTGAAAAAATCAGGAAATTCTATGCCTGTCCCATAATTCATAGCAGTTGAACGCTAACTAAACTGTGACATCATTCAAAGTTTCTCTGTAGCAACTGACCAATCAGCGTGCTTGTTACAATTACTATTTAACGGACCCAATCGGGAGAGCTGGGTTTGTTCTACAGGCTAAGTTGAAGGTCATATGTCATACATTATTCATAGATCTTGTTTGACTACACGGATTCAAGAATCTTGTTTTTAACTACATGAATCCTTGACTATTATTTAACTACATGCTTCATGAATCTTGTTTAACTACATAGATTCATGAATCTTGTTTAACTACATGCTTTATGAATCATGGTAAACTACATAGATTCATAAATGTTGTTTAACTACATGGCTTCATGTATCTTGGTAAACTACCTAGATTCTTACATGAGCTCATGTATGTTGTTAAACTACATTGATTCATGAGTGATGTTTAACTACATGGATTTTGTTAAACTACATGAGCTCATGAATGGTGTTAAATTATACAAGCTGATGGATTTTGTTAAACTACATGAGCTCATGAATGGTGTTAAATTATACAAGCTGATGGATGGTGTTAAACTACATGAGCTCATGAATGGTGTTAAATTATACGAGCTGATGGATGGTGTTAAACTACATGAGCTCATGAATGTTATTTTAACAACATGAATGGTGTTTATCTTCAATGTTCTGTAAGTTAATATTTTGTTAAAAACAATAAACAGATTTGTTAAACTCTGATAACTAAGTTAATGAATTTAGAGTTTGTCAACTTGCATAAAGTTAATATAACGTTTTGTCTACCTGTGAGTTGATAAAGATGGATGATGAAAGCAAGTGACTAGAAGCTTGTTGGTATTCATGTATGTTGTGTGGTGGTGGTGGTGGGGGGGATTATATATTTTGGAGAATGATTAACAAACTTATCATGACTAAGTAATGAGGTTAAATAATGACATTCAACTGAATGACTTCAATATCAAATGTTAAATGATGAAAACATGTCGAAAAGGCTTGAATATGACATCGGTGCTTTATTTCTTGTGTCATTTAAATGCTTATATTGGTATTGTACATGTCCTTTGACCTGTCTCAACCATTTTTTGTTATGACAGCTTTTCGTGAGATTACTATCAATAATTCAATTTTGCGGCCACGCGCGCTTGACTACCTTTACCAGCGTATGTCAGGATATTTGCGTGTGAACCTGGGTAGAATGAATTAAAATATATGGTTACCTTTTAATAGACTTGAAATTCCCAATTTGATATTCTTTTAAATAAAATTGATTATATTTGTACATGAACGCTAACTAGATGGAGTTGTTTGAAATTTTACAGAGATTGGACTTAAAACAAGAATGAATCATGGACCTGTTTTGTTTGGGGTGGTGTTTGTTACATCCAAACATGTATTTAGTTAACAAATGAATGCTCATTAACGATTAATTATGTATTTTTGGATATTTCTTTTTTAAAACGATGGGAAGTCACATTTTTGTAAAATTGATTGCAGATTACAATGGTTAGCCAAGTGATTGATAACAATACTGTGTTTCTTTCACTTTTAGTTTTCTTAATCAAGAATTGATATGGGACACACAATAATATTAATAAACTTTCATTTAAAAAAAATCTGAAAAAATTCATGTCTACAGGATGCAAATATGATATCAAAATGCAGACCCTTAATTGTGTTTTTAATTTAGAAAGAAGCGCTCTTGTAATTGGTTGAAATACATCATATATCACTTATATATTCAAAAGTAACATGATGCCTATAGTTGTATAAAAAATGGTTTAAAAATTAAGTATGAAGTTTTTGATACTTGCTTATTACTATCCGAAACATCATAGTTTAGACATTTATTTTACCTCAGTTTCAAAGAAGGCCTGGAGCTTATATGAATCTTGAGTCCATTACCTGGGTAAAACCAGTAGTGAATGTTGTTCTTAAAAGGTCATCAGGTTTATTAAGTCTTTTAACCTGCAACCTCACACACTACCCACTGCACTACCGCCCCACTTCCTAGTGTAACAGTCCCCACTCTCTAGTGTAACTGTCCCCTGTCACTAGTGTAACAGTCCCCACTTTCTAGTGTAACAGTCCCCACTTTCTAGTATAACAGTCCCAACTTCCTTCTGCAACAGTCCCCACTTTCTAATGTAACAGTCCACTCTTCCTAGTGTAACAGTCCCCACTTCCAAGTGTAACAGTCTCCACTTTTTAATGTAAGTCCACACTTCCTAGTGTAACAGTCCCCTCTTCCTAGTGTAACAGTCCCAACTTTCGTAGTGCAACAGTCTCCACTTTTTAATATAACAGTCCCCACTTCCTAGTGTAACAGTCCCCACTACTTAGTGTAACAGTCCCCACTTCGTGTAACATTCCCCACTTTCTAGTGTAACAGTCACCACTTTCTTATATAACAGTTCCCACTTCCTAGTGTAATAGTCCCCTCTTCCTGGTGTAACAGTCCCCACTTCCTAGTGTAACAGTCCCCACATACTAGTGTAACAGTCCCTCTTCCTAGTGTAACTGTCCCCACTTTCTAGTGTAACAGTCCCCACTCTCTAGTGTAAGTCCCCACTTTCTAGTATAACAGTCCCAACTTCCTTCTGCAACAGTCCCCACTTTCTAATGTAACAGTCCACTCTTCCTAGTGTAACAGTCCCCACTTCCAAGTGTAACAGTCTCCACTTTTTAATGTAACAGTCCACACTTCCTAGTGTAACAGTCCCCTCTTCCTAGTGTAACAGTCCCAACTTTCGTAGTGCAACAGTCTCCACTTTTTAATGTAACAGTCCCCACTTCCTAGTGTAACAGTCCCCACTTCTTAGTGTAACAGTCCCCACTTCGTGTAACATTCCCCACTTTCTAGTGTAACAGTCACCACTTTCTTATATAACAGTTCCCACTTCCTAGTGTAATAGTCCCCTCTTCCTGGTGTAACAGTCCCCACTTCCTAGTGTAACAGTCCCCACATACTAGTGTAACAGTCCCTCTTCCTAGTGTAACAGTCCCCATTTCCTAGTGTAACAGTCCCCATTTACTAGTGAAACAGTTCCCACTTCCTAGTGTAACAGTCCCCACTTTCTAATGTAACAGTAGTGTAACAATCCCCACTTCTTAGTGTAACAGTCCCCACTTCCTTGTGTAACAGTCCCCAAATCCTAGTGTAACAGTCCCCACTTCCTAGTGTAACATTCCCCACGTTTTAGTATTACAGTCTTGTGAATGGTTAAAAGTCCTAAATTGTGCACAAATGTTGACCTGGATTTGAATTGGATGTGAGCTACTTGCTGGCAGTGGCTGATTTGGATTTACATTGTCATGAATTCGGGTGAAGTGACCATCAAGCAAAGAGTGAAAAGTGCAATCCTTAATTTCTATATTTGAATAATGTTTTTGAACTACAATTATCCTGCTAGATGCTAGATATTTATAAACATTGATAAATCAAAGTTGAATGCAACAGGATATAAAATAATGTATTACAGGCGCACGGTATGAAAAATGTGACATTCCGTGATCATAACGTTGCATGCACTGGATCAAAATTACGCCCCATAAAACTATTAAATGCTTCATTAATTTCAGCTATTGTACTTTCCCCAAGTTTATAACATATCTCCACTAGCCATCATTCGATATATAATCAAGCTAAGATATCAGTAAATGGTGAATTTTTTCATGTTTTGACACGCGGATATTACTAAGATATTAGACCGTTGCAATAACACCAAGCCAGGGTAGTAGCCAGACTCCCATAATGATTCGTTGTCAAAGGTTAGTGTCATTTTATTGCCATTGAGGGCTGATAGATGATCAGTTAATCTAAGCACTCTCTTCTGGGATCCTGGAAGGTTAACCAGTACTCAAGCACATCCATCCTCGCTAGTAGCTTTCCTACTGATTCAGTGGTGAGAGATAAATGACAATGAGGTGCAGCCATATATCAATCTTCACGGCAAATATGGCCAAATGGATATTCAAACTCATGACTCCTGGATTGACAGTCAAACGTGCTACAGACTTAGCCTAGCAGATGCATTTTATTTTATATATTCCCCTGCAATACCACTAGCCTTTGATACGCCTTTAAAGGAAGTTTTTGTTGTTTTAAATATGTCATCACTGGAGAAGACCCTTTCTTGTCACCTTACTATTTCAAACTACAAACGATGTATAGATCTATGAGAGAAGTACAGAGAGATATATCATTCATATTAGGATGAGATGAGATCATCCCCGGCAACGATAAGAAGAAATCATGAAGACAAATGAGTGATCGTACTTTAAAGATCGTGTTATAAGATTTATTGTTTCATTCATTGAAATTTCATTCATAAAATTGGTGGAAAAGATTTGTAAGGTAGACACAACCGCACCTATAAACTTGAAACTAAACTTAAGTAAAACAAAGATACAACTTTGAATTATGGGTAGATTTATCCAAATGTGCCTTATCTCCTGGTATTAAATGACAATATTTATCAAAAAAAACATTTATTTATTTTTCAGGTCGATAAAGATTTTGACCCATTTGTGGACAAAGTGAGTCACATATGCGAGTTCCGTTCCATTTATAGATGTCCCAGGTAAGAAAAGAGAATTTGCCAATACAAATTTTGTTGTCAAAACAAAATTTAAGATTCAGATTTTTCTTCTTTTGCAGAAATAAAACTAATACAATCATGTTTCATGTTAGAGTGAAACAACAAAATTATTTTTGTTATTCCCATGTTAAAATAAAATTATAGTATTGATGATAATAAATACATCAATAAATCTGCCTTTGTGAGTACATGAAATATACCCAGCTAGCGCTCTATCTGCAGATATTTACTAAACCAGTTTGTTTCTCTTTGAAAGGAAACTAAAAATGTCCCGATCTTTGTTTATTTTGCACAAACAAGGGGAGACAAATACTATAGAAATAAGGGCATACAGAGTTTCTTGTATTTAAAACTCTTTAACAGTGGAGAACAAAATGTACTGAACTTGTTAATGATAATAACATATTTTTTTTTTTTTATGAAAAAAAAAATGGTTGGGGTGTCATGAAAATAAGGGGACAGACGGGAATGATAATCTAACAATAAATTTATTATGGCCTCAACAAAGCAAATTTCAGAATTCACAATAAATTATTACAAACTTATCTTTGGTCCCAATAATAAGAATTCTTTATTTAACGAAATCTGTTCTACCTCGAGGCCATCAAATAAGCAAATATATTTAAAAACTACATAAACCTTGATTCGTACAGATAAGTTTTTATTGCATTTCTAACATATTCATGAGTAGAATGACAATAATACACGATAGTAATATTATACTGGTTAGCTCAGTTGGTAGCATGTCTGACTATCAATCCTGGTTACAGTCTCCCTGATGATTGATATATGGCATTGCGTGTTATTGTCATTTGTCTCTCACCGCTGATTCAAGTCGGAAAGTTATCAATTACTTGCCGAGATGGGTGTGCGAAAGTACTGGTTCCCAGGAAAAAATATTTAACCCTAACTCTAGGTTAACTGATCTTATTAGGGCAAACAGTACAGTAAATATTAAATCTACCGCTGTATAAGTTGTCTAGTGTTTAGTTAATCAACATTTAGTGTATGTTTACATTTTATATTGCGCAATACTGTATGTTTTCTGCAGTTACGAATGTAAGACAAATTTAAAGATCCCTGTGTATTCTGATTGACGAAACCATTAATTAGAGTCCGGTGACAATTAAGAAAACTTGTCCCCCTCTTTTATGTCATTTCTATATCAATGCATGCAACGTGTTTTCCTAATTTGCATAGCCAGCGTTATTACTCATTTTGTGATGATATTTTTGATGATTTATGACAATTTGTTTGACATATCAAGATGTATAAATTTGAAAATTAATATTTTAATTCTTTAACGGTAGACTATTATTTATGTAAAATGTTTTAACCTTGTTTTAATTATTTTCCTTCATAAAAATGCAAAGATATCCATCTTGGTGAATGATAAGCTGCATTTTCAGACTAAATGTAGGTCACTGTAGCTGTTTATTAACCCTTTACTTCATAGATACGCATTTTACCACGCCAATCACAGAAGGCCTTTGAAAACAGTGCAGGAAGAATTCAGATTGCTCGTAACAAGCAATCTGAACACTTCCTGCACTGTTTTCCACTCTGTCAGTTAATATAAACATAATTCACCCATTGCTGATATGTGGTGTAATGCTTTCAATATTTGAGGTGTCCAAAGGTGTTTATATGAAGGAAAGGGTTAACTCTGATTATGGAAAGTGTGTATATTTATAAGTTTTGTCACTAATATCGAGCCAGACCTGATTAGCTCAGTGGGTAGTGCGTCTGACTATCAAATCAATATGACATAAGTTTGAATCCCCGTCCGGCCGCAGTCTCAATTATGATTGATTAACAATATTACATCTTATTGTCATTTGTCTCTCACCACTGATTTGGTTGGAAGTTATCGGTTACATGCAGAGATGGGGTGTGCTCGAGTACTAGTTAGCCTTCCAGGAAACAGTGGTTAGGTTAACTGATTGTCTGTTAGCTCTCAATGGCTTAAAATGATGATAAATATTCAAATAAATAAAAACTTATGATTATTAGCATTAAATAGGTAATGTCTTCAAGATACTATATATCATGTAGATCTCTGTATTTCTTTAACATGCTCTCTATATAAAGTACATAAATACATTAAACTGTAAGTATTCCAGACTGACAAAACACCTTGCAAAATCCGTTTCAAACATTGTTAATATAATAACATTTTGTGAAGGGATTTTACCATAAATTATCTGAAAAAAGAAAAAAAGGAGGAATATTTTCTGTATCTGTCAGCTTATTATAAACATAGTTTACACTAGAGTCTACCCCTGCCCAGGGTTGAATACCTGTCAATCAATCTGTAGATCTCGCCAACCTGTCATAGCGCTTGTTTCTTAATTCATCATGAAATTCCAGACATAGCCCTGTCCGATGACTTGAGATTAATTATGAACTTCCATAGCGGTCGGAAAACTGATCACTCACGTTATGGGTTAGGATGACTAATCAGGAACATAATCTATATACAAACAAATTCAAGTGATCGCTGATCGAACTTATCTAAATGTTGATACGTTTCATAAATTTTAACAGTTACAATTAACGAAAAACAAAGAAATCGTTACAGTCGCTTTGCTTCATTTGTATACTGACACTGATGGTATCAAACAGCGGTCGTGGAACATGACCACGAATGCATTTCTTCACCGGTTCACCTTTTGAAGAATTTTAATACCATTTTGACAGTTTAGGGTCATTGTTTTAGTCCAATTAGAAATTTATTAATTAGTTCTTGGCAGAGTACCAGATGTTTGATGTTTTCAGTGATGTTATCGCAAGATCAGATGAAAATAGATGAAGAATAGAATTATGTTTATTAATTTGATATTCGTCTCAGTTTGCCGCACGCAAATTACAAATAAAAAATCTTGTATCATTTCAACATGGGATTAGTTTAGTTGTGTTACTATCATTGTTAAAATCGGGTCATTCTACAAAGGTCGTAGTATTTCATAATATTTTTTGTAATACGAGTTTTACGATATTGTACCCAATTAACATTTCGGACATGTTTTGTTTTGTCATTGGACCCTAGGAGCTGACTCACAATGAGCATGATCGTGGCATTGTTTAGCTTCAGTAGTTGTCATGGTAACTAATTGATAACAAGTTTAATGGTTTTAAATGATTATTTAATTGTTAACAAGATGTAATGTATAATGCTACTGGTTACCATGTTATTGGATTTTGACTAGACAATATGGTTCAATTTCTGTAGGAGTAATTTGCTGTAAGCAATATGACTGTCATGTGTGTAATATGTACTTGAAGAAACCAAGCTTCTGTTTCACAAACATTTTACTTAAATACTTAAAAAACTTAACTAAGTTTTGACTGATTATTTATCTGTTATAGAATTAAAATAAATAAAAATCATGAGTTTAACTGGAACCGGTCTAAAATCATGGTCACTTGGCTGCTTTTCTTAGATTTAAGATTTTAAGTATTTAAGTACTTGTTTGTGAAACAGAAGCCAGGTCAAACCATTAAGTTGTTGATATTAGCTTGTCTCTCTGTTTGTGCTGGAGGTGGCTAACAGCTCATTTACACTACAGAGGTCGCAGTTTTTAAGTTTGTGCCTCTTCCATGCATTTTGTATGTAAATGTCCATTGTAATCATTTTGGAAACTGCCCATGCATTCCATGTAAATACCCATTCCATGCATTTTGTATGTGAGTAACCATTCCATGCATTGTGTATGTGAGAAGCAATTCCATGCATTTTGTATGTAAATGGGTCCATTCCATGCATTTTGTATATGAGTAGCAATTCCATGCATTATGTATGTGAGTTACACTTTCCATGCATTTTGTATGTAAATGCCCATTCCATGCATTTAGTATGTGAGTAACCCATTCCATGCATTTTGTATGCAAATGCCCATTCTTTTCATTTTGTATGTGAGTAGCCATTCCATACATTTTGTATGTAAATGGGCCCATTCCATGCATTTTGTTTGTAAATACCTATTCCATGCATTTAATATGTGAGTAACCCATTCCATGCATTTTGTATGCAAATGCCCATTCTATGCATTTTGTATGTGAGCAGCCATTCCATGCATTTTGTGAGTAGCAATTCAATACATTTTGTATGTAAATGGACCCATTTCATGCATTTTGTTTGTAAATACCCATTCCATGCATTTTGTATGTGAGTAGCCATTCCATGCATTTTGTTTGTAAATACCCATTCCATGCATTTTGTAGGTGAGTAACCCATTCCATGCATTTTATATGTTAATACCCATTCTATGCATTTTGTATGTAAATGAAGAATGAGGCTAGTATAGTGATTCCTGTGATAGTTAACAATAAAACACACTTGCTGATTATTAAAGAGTAATCTATATAGAGGCTAACTATCCCATTTGTACAATCTGAAGTGCCACCTCCTCTCCCCCACCATCATCACTAAGTTCTCTGGTTTTCTTCCACACACAAAAAAATAAGTAACACCTTCATCAGTGACATCAAGAATGATTTTTATAAACTCTAAGCTTTTTTTTTCAGTCATCATTTTAATACAAAATAAAATTCTGTATTGTCATATCAATTAAATGTATAATTTTGTGGGTCTGCTTTCATTTTATATTGTATCTGTTTCGATCCCATTTTCCATAATGTTTGTATCTGTTTTAAACCATCTGCTTCATTTGTGTGCTTGTGTGTGAATCATTCATGTCGTCTGCTGAGGCTATGTGATCAGGTATCTCTGTTTCATCAACTAATTAGTTGTTTATAAATAGTATATTATTATAATTCTTCCATTGGCTTTATTCTGACATAGTGAGTCATTCTCGCATATGATATATTCGCATCGGCTTGTTTATATTTTGTAGATTATTTATTCACTATTAAAATCCTTTGAAGTAATGTTTATTAAGTTGCCAGTAATTGGGTTAGATCTAAGCTGATTGTTCAATTGTAAATCACCGTGGTGACTCATGTGAGTAAGTCTTTCATTCATATTTGAAACACCTGTAGTTATAATATTGTAAGTAGTAGCAGCAGACGCAATCTCGGTCATGGTCGTGATTTCGTTTAAGGTCGCTAGCTGGTTATTCTTTACAAAAGATTTACAGATTATGCATAAAATTATTTTAATATTTGACTGATATTAGTCATACCTACATCTCATTCATGAAATTGGAGCTGAAAGTCGTGTGATAATATAGATAATAAAGTTACTCATCCAAATTTCCTTTAAACATAATTCAGAGGATATTAAAAAAAAAAATATGATAATTTCCATTGATGAAAATAAAATGATTTATCTTAAAGGGGCACGCCACAAATTTTATAAATTTGCATTTCTAATGAAAATTACATAAATGATCTACATTATACATAATCCAAATATGGTCATTGTTTTCATTCCAACAATCAGTATGCATCTCATTTAAAACTTTCACAGAACCTTTTTAAATCTTCAAACAGCATATTATGACATAACTTTTTATTCGCCTGTAGCAGTCACATGATTTGCATTATTATGCCAATTTTGTTTACTGTTACCACAGGCCCTGATGATCTTGTTTTATCAACAGTATTTTGATTGGATAATTATACAAAGTTATTAGAACTGACAAATTTCCTGCTAAAAATAGAAAAAGCATGTTTTATACTCTGAGCAGCCGCCAAAAAATTGCACAGTAATTTATGACTGATGCAAAGGAGAATTGTAATTTTTCCTAAAATGTGCCAAGGAAAATACTTGTAATTTTTCATAAATTGTGGATAGAGAATTTTGATATTTCCTACAATGTCGGGTGACACCATGTGCTTCTTATACACAAGATGTACATCTAAGACACCTGTAGGGGCTTTTACGTTTCTTCATTCATATTTTAAAAGAAATCCACACATAGATAATATCTGTTCTGTTTACAAAAACAATACTCCCCGTACCCACATGGTTGGATTGATGGTACAAAATAATCATATCAAATACTTGTCACCTCTGTGATCAAACGTTCGATGAGACACTCAGAAGATTTATTGATGTAAAGTTATATCTGCAGATGGCCTCATGTTTTATAGATAGGTCGCAGAAAGGTCAAGATGGCCGTCTATTAAGATTAGTAGATATGCCCATTGATTGTTAGGTATGATACCCTTTTATATTTCATGCACCTGTCTCTTGTAATTATTTGCAATGATTTCAAGTTTAAATTAGGAAATGATTGATATAATATTTATTTTGTAAGCTGTACGCGGGTGTCACTGATACCATTTCCAGCGTTGGGGCCTTAAGCTCATGACTAATTACCAATCCAGGGGCCGTGAGTTTGAATCTTCACCTGACCACAGTCTCCATAATGATTGATGTGCGACATTGCATCTCATTGTCATTCATCTCTCACCGCTGATGCAAGCAAGAAAGTAAGCAGTTACAAGCAGAGAGGGTGTTCTCCAATACTGTTTATTTAGCCTTTCAGGGTCCTAGGAAAGAGAGGTTATTGTCTGTTAGCCCCACATTATAAAAATGATGCCAATTACTCAAACAAACATTTCCAGACAATGAAGACCCAGATCAGCCGCGAATAACTTAAAGTTTGCAGACTTAACATCATTGGCTCTCAATTGATATACTTTTGAAACAAGTTCATAATAGAAATTTACATATATATATATGTGTGTGTGTGTGTGTGTGTGTGTGTGTGTGTGTACAGACCAGACTACAGCGAGCACACTTAGCTACAATATCAAGGCATCTGCCAAGCCAATAAATTTGGTGTCAACCATGACTTACATCGTACTATGGCTTTACATGCAACACATCTGGACTAGATGGACAATTTACATACATGAACTGATAGCTTTATATAAGTAGGATCCAGTTAAGGATTCATGACTACTCACTTGCTATGTAAAGGACTGTTGGATCATGAAGATGCAGTGAAACAGATGTATTATCTTTCATAAAGGGAAATAATTGAAATCACAACAACAGAATTTATGATTTTTTGGTATCTTTTCAGATACACATTCACAATGTCTGATATCGAGTACCGTAGTCTGGTCTGTACATTTGTGTCTATTCACAAATAAGTATCTCCATATATGTGAAAAGATCCCAAAAATCGGAAATTCCATTGTAATTCAATTATCTCGCAATATATATACCCAATATATATATATATTACCATGCAATATTCTGTTCAGTGACCTAATTGTTTTTTGTTTTTTTAAATATATATATGTATATAATTATATCCTTTACAGATATATTTATTTTTACAAACAGATGATCGAGGCCATAAAATAGCCATATCCGTCTTCAGGCTTGCGTCTTTATATTGATAATATCAGTGTCGCGATTAAGTCGAATATTCAATTACGGCAACTTTATGTCAGAACAACTGTTATAAATAGTAAGGAAGCAAATTAAAAACAATTTAAGTGGTCGAGTATTTTTATTTTTCCGCGATTAAAATTGAAACCCCCCAAAAAAACCTTGGCTAACTGCACCTGTTGCCCTCAGAATGGGCTCCGATACCATCTTAACTTGATCGTTCGTTTTTCTGGATGGCTCGGCTCCGAGTGGTTATGCCAGTAAAGGTTAGCAATTTTCCTACTTTTTATCAGTGTTTTAATTGTACATACTTTGATCGTAATGGAATGGTACTGGGACTCCAATAATGAGATACATCCCTGACCAAACGCAACAATTAGACTTACAGTGTTCCGTGTTATCTTTAAGAAAAGATCAGTTTAAATTAATGAGAAATCTATGCACTGTCGTATCGCGTTTCATTCACTAATGGCCCATGCAGGATAGTTTGAGCAGGGTAGAGCAAATGGGCTCAGTAATTTTTCTCGGGTGGCAAAGAAAAGTTGTAATTATATTTTCTGCTTCCTGATCGAAGTAATTATGGGTCCAGGCCCAATTGGGGGTGGGGGTGATTCATTATTTTTAGGGCAACATGATACTGTGCGTACTCGAGCAAGCAAAAGTTTATTTTGTGTTTTAGTTCCGACATAAAATTTAATGAAGTCAGGTGAGGATAAATTTCAATTTGTATGATTCATATTACGAAATTGGAATTTCCAAAAATAGATTTTGTCTGCAGCTTGTGAATAACAATTAAATGGCCTTCAGTATAAAATTACTTTATATTATAAAATTGTAATGAATATAGAATACAAAATATGACTAAAATGCTTATGAATAAATTTAAGTTGAGGATGCGTTACTTTTAGATTGAGATAGTTAATGAGATGTACGCAATTTGTCTATTTGTGAATTGGGTGTTGATTCTAACTTGATATGAGCACACTCCTGTTTTTTTTATGTCTTTTTTAAATGCCTATCAAGAAAAAAATGAAATAGTTTACTGAACTGTTTTAAGAAATTGTAAATTGAAAAATTGACAACAAAGTAGTAGAAACTTTTGATTTAAAGACAGTGAGTGTATCAGGGCAATCTTTATCAATGTTTAAAAGAATATATTAATTTTTAGATTAATTTAAAGTATTTAATTTATAAGTGAAATAATTGAATTTTTATATCAGCCAAAACATGATAAAAACTGATAAATTCCTTTTATGATGCACGCAATGCTTGACGACCTTCAATTCGTGGTTCTGACTCATTCTAAAATTAACCAAATTCAACAATATTCAACTTATATGACGGATCAAATCCAATTGAAGAAACCTTACTCATTTGTTACAAACTAACCTAGGCACATAGGAAATCCATTTTCAGTGTACTGTTTTGGGTATGTTTCATAAATAACCTGGGCACATAGGAAATCCATTTTCAGTGTACTGTTTTGGTATGTTTCATAAATAACCTGGGCACAAAGGAAATCCATTTTCAGTATACTGTTTTGGGTATGTTTCATAAATAACCTGGGCGCATAGGAAATCCATTTTCAGTATATTGTTTTGGGTATGTTTCATAAATAACTTGGGTGCGTAGGAAATCCTTTTTCAGTATACTGTTTTGGTATGTTTCATAAATAAATGGCTCATTGATTGTATTAAAGCATGATAAAATAATTGAAAAAGGATATTTTTGGCTAAATTTAAAATTACAAAAATATGCAAATATGAGATGGGTTATAAATTTCAACACATTCAAATATTTTTTTTAAAAAATCACCTGCTATATGACATTCAATTGAACTGACTCAGGCTGTCAATTAAAAAAGTTGATAATCCAGTCAGCAATTGATATTGGTCGCTAAACTATCATTTTCCTTAGACAAGCTAACAATTTCTAAGTAAACACTACACTGTGGACAAATAATACTGCATGGCCATTGTGCGGAGCGATAGTCGTTCTCGCATCAGGTCAATTTTATTGATGCCAGAATTAATTTCAGTAAAACCTGTCTGTGTCTTTAAATGATACAACTTGCGAAGTTTATCACATAGACATCTGGGCTTGAGCCAACAATACTGTTCTCACATGTCTTTTGGACCCATCAGGACTCGAACCCATGATAACATGATCATTTAATGTCTTTTTTACCTATTATGGCTTGAACCCATGACTTTTACAATGAAAAGGTACCTGGACACAACAGGTTTATTGTCTAAAGATACAAAATTTATACCATAGTAAGAAAATAGAAAAAAATGGGAGAAGGATCCATATATTCATACTTTTCATATTTGTTAAACATATTCTAACATTCATCTTCATCAGTAAAAAATAAATAAATTGAAATAGCCAACTTTTTGTAAACACAAAAACAAAAATATTTACAAAGAAAGTGATCCGTCAGCTAGGTGTTTTATTGACAGCTGAGTGTGCAGTGGTGAGATCGTTAATTGACATTTTTGCTGATGCTTAATTAAGTAACTATTTTATCCAACATTTTATCATCTTTGAATGTGCAATGACACTTTTGACAATTATAAAGAGAACAAGAAATTCATACAAAAGTTACAGACCGAGCCTCACTGATGCTTTTGAAAAGATTTTTCTGATATAGTATCGAAAATGACGAGTTGTAACCTGGCAAAGATCGCACACATTTCACTGGCTGTTGACAGGTGTCTAAAACTCGGTGGTCTATTTTCCTTTCAACATCTTTTGTGAAAAAACAAACTCCCAACTTAACATCTTGACAACTTCGATGAACCCTAGCTTGTGAACCTGGGACCCCTTATTCTTCTTTATTTCCCCAAAGTTTCATTTTCACTTGTACTCATAAACCGTTTGACCCCTATCAGTAAAATCTAGATTCAAACAATACCCGATGAAATCAAGTGTTTAATCTGAAAATTCAAATTTCATAGACCAATTGATGGAATTTGCACCCATTATGTTTTAATTCAGTATTAATCTTTATCAAATCAAATCTGATAGAATTTTTTCTCCGTATTTACTGGCTTTCATACTTTCACATGTTTTAAATTCTTTTAAGACCAAGCTAAATATTTTATCGGCTTATGTTTAATTTTTTTAATGTAAACAGTAATTTTGTATGATTATATAATCATTAATTTTGATTTATACACCAATGGCAATCAATTTTTTCGCGATGATATGTGGTCGTCTTGGGGTTTGGGGCTTCATTTTTTGGGTGCAACAGTAACATGCCATTAACCCATGACTCGATGTTTATGGGCGAGTTCACCATTGTTACAGTTTGCTCTTATTCCCGCAGCGACATTATTATTGCTAAAACTGTAATATAAGAAATGATGAACAAATTTTTATCCCCGTAATTTTCTTCACATTTCCTGTGGCTAGGAGGCCAACCAGGTGAGCAAAACTTAGGATTTGCATTTGGCCACAAAGTTGACCGCAACACCAAGGTCTAATTAAGGGTGGCCTCTGTGAAAAGTTGCAAATCACCCGTAGTGTGGTACACAGTCGTTTGGGTACAATGAAATATAATCCCGCGCAGTAACGGTAAATTTGTAAATTTTCGTTCATTTAAATCATGAATCAGCGGACAGCTATAAAAAAAGTGAAACTGATATTAATTTGAAATCGATCACCATCAATGAATCTTAAATGCCAAAAGTGTGTGATCATCCTGATTGCAAGCAGAATAATACAATTTTAATTCCCCCTCAATGACTATTTCGCATGGCAGTAGAACTTTTAAACACAATACTGGTGTAAACTATTTACACATCTGAGCAGTTTCTGAACAAATACACCAAAAAATCTCGAGATTTTTGGAGATTACTCAGAATGGGTTGATCTCGAGATATTTGTTGATTTCGGTTGCAAATGGAATTATACCTATATTTTGTGTTTATATTCTTTTTTACAGAACATGTAAAATATACATTAAATGCACAAATGCAATGAACAAAAAATCTAATCAGTTCAGCCAAAAATATGGCTGTGTGCCACTTGGATAGGGATCATAGAGGGTAATAAGATGAAAACTAAACAGTTACAGGTAAATGCAATAGTTCAGCAAACAATTGGTACATATCAAATTTATGAACTTTTGTAATAACACATTTTGGATAAAAAACAACCCTGTTTCTTTTCTCGTTGTTAAAATGTTGACAATTATTTCTTTAATTAAAGCGTGTGGCCCAATAATGATTTCCTGTAATCTTAATGACTGAAGGAATTTTTGGTAGGAATGGGAATTAAGAAAGAGACAGATTTCTTAAAAATGCATGCTTGCAAATTAACAAAGGACCTTTTATGAAAAGATACTCCTTTTTTTCATTCAGACTTTACCTTTTACTGTTAAAGAATAAAATCGCATTTAAATCACTGTTTCTAATTAACATGCTTTTTGTATTGAGACATAATTATTATACTCCAGCACCCGCGGAAATTAGGGAGAGAAAAAAAAGAAAATAATTTACTTTATTCTCCAATACATGCTTTTGCTCTGTATCACTTCCGAAAAAAAACTCTTTATTCAAATTTCTACTATCTTTTATGTTTCAAAATTAAGTAAACTAACACCATTAAAAAGGGAGCATTCACCAATATGCATGACAGCCCTTAAATAGAGATAGCAGCAGTCATGAATTGGCTGCACAGGTTTACATTCACTTAAAGCATCCCCTAAACTTTGTGACAAGTATCAATTACTCGACCCATTGATTAATGTCCGGGGATGAAACGGTTAATAGCGATGATCAATAACGGGCCTTGATTGATTTACCTGCCAATTACTGTAATTAAGGCTATGCTCAGCATGTTGTTTAAAGTCGTAAAATTCGATCTTAATTTGAAATCATTGAGTAAGGTTGTTTCTCTTTTTTTTTCTTTTTTTTTCCCCATGAAGCGTAAGGAAATTACATGGAGTGTGTTTGTTTTTTTCCTTCAGAAATATTTTCATGAATCATATTTTAGTTAAGGGCAGGTGGAACGTGTGTGGGTTTTTACTGGTTAAAATAGTTTCAAATATTGCAATATTATGTAATAGTTGATGGTCAAACAAAAAAATGTCTATGTTTCACAAATAGTTATATAAATAATTCTTTACCTGTAGTCTACATAATCAATGGCCTGGTAGTGTATTTAACTATCTATCAAGGGGTCATGAGTTCAAATCACCGCCCAGCCACAGTCTTCGCGACAATTGATATACAACATTGTATCTCAATGCCATCTGTCTCACACCCCTGATTCAAGAGGAAAAGTTATCAGAGATTGATGTGCTGGAGTTATTAATGGTTAAATTTCCACGATCCCACGAAAGATTGATTAGGTTAACTGATCGTCTGTTGGCCCTCGATAGCATAAAAATGAGACTTGATATAAAAACGACTTCCTGATGATTGATATACAACATTGCATCTCATTGCCATTTGAGGCCAAATATTCAAACAGTAAAGTAAAACATTCTCAGAGTTGATCATACTATTTATATTATGTAGATGCTGATGGCATCTCTACATAGTCAAATCAGTGGTGTTGGGGAGGGGCATTTTTTATGTGTCATAATGGGTCCTTCCAGAGTGACTTGTCAAAAACATAAATTGTACATACTGCCTGTTTTCTTTTGCAAATTTTAGATTCCCTGGTACAAACCCAAATATAGCTTGTACCCAAAACATAGATAAATTCTTTGAGCAAAAAATGCTGCCGAAATATTATGCTCTTATGCATCTTGTCATTGGGTTTTTCAGAGTCCCAGGTATCCTCCATGGAAAAATGGTCTAGGGCACCATCTTGAAATCACTTACCTCTCACCGCTAAGGTCATAGGTTCAAGTCCCGCTCACTCCAAAAACTTTATGTGAGAAAGTTTGTAAGTTACTTATTGAAGGACAGTGGTTCCACTGATTCATTCTGGGGTCTTCCTTCACCAATAAAACTGGATATGCTGTATAATTATAATCTGGAATGTGCTGACAATGGGGTTAAACCCTACCATTAAAAAAAAAAATTTAGAGTCCATCAAGTTTCACATGAATATTTAAAAATTGTTTCCAAACTTCAGTATTGTCTCCTCTCTTTACAATATGCCCTGGGCACTGACAGTAAGTGATACAATTATTAAACGGTTATAAGTAGATCACATACATTTTTATCACTTGACAAAAATTAAATTCAGAAGAGTTTATAAGCAAGTCAATAAAGTATTGGAGGACATTTACAGTTCTACCAGTGAAGTGAAGGTTTTTGGTCAAGATTTATGGCAGTTGGTTGGATTATAAAAAAAAAAATAATTAAAATAGAAAAAATAAAAAAACACATTCATTTGTCCTCAAACTTGACAGATTCAAGATTGAAATTGAATCCAGTATACCTAGAAGCAAGATGGGAAATTAAATACAATGTTTGTACTCACATAAAGAGAATTATTTTTACTGCATGGTGCTTGTTGTCTCAATTGAGTTAACGAGGTGTGCACTTAAATTGATTTTTTACCCGAGTTTCTCTCCTCTTTTGACCCCCTAAATGTTCCTAATTGGACACCTGAGTCCATTGAAGCAAGCCTGTTGTTGCATTCAGAAGTAAAGGACTGGAAAGGGTTGCAGGGTGTACCACATCTTGCTGGGTTTGTTAATGAGGGGGTTGGGTTACTTGACCCCATGGATGGTTGCTTCTGACCCCGCCTCCCTTTAGCGTATGACCTTAGGTAGGGGTTGATGAGTGTCCATGTTTTGTTTAAGAGAGATAATGCAGGTGCTGCTACCATTAATTAAACGTAAACTGAGTGTTTAACACAAAATTTCACAATTGTTTTTAATGTTTTGATGTTCTTAAAGTTGTAATTTAAAAATGTTTAAAATGTTTTCTAGTGGAAATTTTGCATATATATGTATTTGATCTTGGAGGAAAATAAAGCAATGAAAGTAAAAGCACACAGAGAAATTGATAGAATACAAATGATAGAAAGGCCTTGAGGTATCTGGAATCTTTTCGACAAATACTTTTAAGTTTTATTTAAAAAGTGAAACAAATAGTTGCATAATCAGCATAGAATATGATTTTAAATACTCCAAAAAATAAGTTGATTTAGGACCAATGTCTTATATTAATGATTCAAACTGTTCTGTGGACAAGCCTAGAAAATGGATTTCTGAACCTTGCTAGGGCTCTTAACTTAAGAGAATTTGTTACAAAAATTACATTTTAAAATTTGTTAATAAAACATTTTAAGCCAAAAGATAGTTTTCTTTTATTGGAGTAAGTAATAAATTAATTCTAAAGTCAATAAATATGCAAGATTTGAAAGTGTAAGATGTAAGATTTACCCTTTACTTTATATAGACGCCTGTGGACACCTCTAATATAGACGCCTTTGAACACCTTTTATAGAAGGCTTTTGAATTATTGGGTGAATCATGTTTATATTAACTTACAGAGTGGAAAACAGTGCAGGAAGTGTTACGAGCAATCTGAACTCTTCCTGCACTGTTTTCAAAGGATATGAGAATTTTAAAATATCAATTTTGGGACAAAAACTGTTATTAAATATGTGTTTATTTTTGAGAATGTGAATTAAAAAATATGTTTTTATGTTAATATTCATTTTGAATATATTGCCCATTTTTGTTATAATTATTTTTTTTACATAACGTATCAGAGCAGCTCACAACCTGTTTATAAAAACTGTACAATCATATACCATTTTAATGTATCATCTAAAGGAAATAAATTACATGGTCCTTAACTTATTATGTGTAGTATATTTGTCACTTGAAAAGAAATTGCAGGGGTGTGTGGTTGACTTAATTTATTTGATGTAGATTTGATCAGTTTGTGGATGAGTTTGGATGGAGTCATTTATTTATGATAATTTGTAAGAAATAAATGTACCATAACAACTTTTATCATAGTGAAAAAATGAAATAAACAATATGAAATGA
Organism: Panopea generosa; assembly: GCA_029582155.1. Classification (NCBI taxonomy): domain Eukaryota; kingdom Metazoa; phylum Mollusca; class Bivalvia; order Adapedonta; family Hiatellidae; genus Panopea; species Panopea generosa. The sequence goes on from CM055895.1 coordinate 53,181,375, forward strand.
TACATTTTGATTTCACAGAGATGTGTTTTATGTGTTTTTGATGGGATTCGTGGTTAAAATCAAATTATTTTTAAAATAGAATCTTGCCATTTATTTATTTCATAACTTTTCTAGTTAAAAAAAAGAAAGAGATTTAATTCACATATATGTGAAACATTTATTATGTCTCTGCTGGCAAAAATGATATAATTTGTTTTTTTACCATGATTTTAAATGATGTCAAAATTGACAGGTATACATAGTTTGGTTTATTGAGTCATTTTAATTTTATATAATATTATGACAGCATTTGAACAAAAAAATGGTGATCATTTCAAGGCTGTATTGTGTTTGCTTTAGGCTAGAAATTAGGATCAATTATAATCATCCACTTAATTAAAAATCAACACACTTAGCTCAGTCAGACACTTCTAGTCTCAGGGTTGCAGGGCTGGCCAACTAAAAATACTAACAGTTGTTCAGGTGGGACTTTAAATCGAGGGCCCGTGTGACAGTGCTATACACCAAGCACTCTTTAACTTTTAATGAGTTTCTGTATCCAACATTGCCCCCCCTCCCCCCACCCCCCCCCCCCCACCCCCCACACACACAAACATATAAAGACTAACACTCTGAAAGGTTAACCAGTACTCGAGCACACCCATCTTTGCAAAATGGTCTAATAACTTCCCCACTTGAATCAACGGTGAGAGACAAATAACAACAAGCTGCAACTTTGTATATCAGTCATGATGGAGACTGTGGCCAGGCGTGGATTCACACTCGTGACCCCTCAACTGATCATAAATCAGATGCAAGTTATTGAAGTATTCTATTAAATGAATTATAATTCCTTTGGATATTAGTTGTGTCTAAAAATAAGTTGTGCCTTACTTTATCATTAACCACAATGCATTCACATAGTTGTATATGATGGAACTTATACTTGAACAACAAAAGTAAAAACTGTAAAAGTAATTTTACTTCATAATGACCTCTGAAACTTAAAACTCAATTTGACCCTCATGCAATCCTTAGATAGTTTGAATAAAACGAAAAAACATGATGAAAAAAAAAGATTTCTTTGTCTCCTATAAAAAAAAAGCTAAAACTACCAGAGTCTTCCAAAGATATGTGTTGTCAATACAATTGTGTATGTTAGAATATTAGCACGGATGATGTGTTTTCATGATAAAGTGCATGTTGCACGTGTCCCTGCTTGTATACATACATACATAAATACAGTCCCTGAAACTAATCCTGGAGATTCAAACCAGATTAACCATGCTACCAATGATTTTAGCAGGTCTTCCAGTTGTGCAATATCAGATAAATGTTTAACAGCATTAGCAATTGCTTCATACTGCTGATCAAAGAGAGTTTTAAATGTTGTTTTGACTTTTGTCACATCTGTAACAATGACTCACAACTGACTACAGTACAGTACCGGTATTTTGTTAGAGGTTTCATACTTTCTGTTTCTATTTCTGCTGTTTGTTTGTTGTTTTGTAGATGAGAGTTTTTTTGTTTGTTTGTTTTTCTTGTAGGTTACATGGTGTCAAGAATTGGATTGTTTTTGCTCTAGGGGGTATGGTGTAAAGAATTGGATTTAATCTGGTGATTTATGTCCATGTTTTTTTGATTTCACTATATTTAAATGTTGATTTTGTTTACTTTCAGGACACAACGTACTGTACAGGGGAGTTAGACTTCATTCAGTTACAATGGTCAATCCTAGGTCATAATGTCGAGAAAAATCAATGGGCCAGTTGGCAGAGAGGACACTTGTAAACTTGTGCAGGCCATTATTGGTAAGTGTTAATTATTTCATTTTACCTGTGATAAATAATTGGAGAAAATAATGGGAGCCAAGGAATAATGTAATTCACATTGTATGATACTGCATTATAAAAGGATGGAAGTGTATGTAGAAATACTGATATTGGTGGTTGTTATCTGAAAATTAATATTTAAGAAATAATCAACAGTATTTATAAATAAAAAAAAATCATAGATGCGTATGGAATACAGAACTTTCAAGAATACAATTAAAGTGAAGATTTATTAAAATCACTGGCTTGATCCTTGGAATATTTAGGGTCAAAGCCATTTCAAGAGTTACAATCTCTCAAAGGCACTCTCCATGGGAATGTCCCTTTAAGTATTTAGGTTAAAAGGCAGTTCAAGAGTTGCCAACTCTCAAAGGCACTCTCCATGGGAATGTCCCTTAAAGTATTTAGGGTAAAAGGCGGTTCAAGAGTTGTCAACTCTAAAAGGCGCTATCCATGGGAATGTCCCTTTAAGAGGCATTTCAAGAGTTGCCATCTCTCAAAGGCGCTCTCCAGGGGTATGTCCCTTTAAGTATTTAGGGTTAAAGGCAGTTTCGAGAGTTGCCAACTCTCAAAGGCGCTCTCCAGGGGTATGTCCCTTTAAGTATTTATGGTTAAAGGCAGTTTCAAGAGTTGCCAACTCTCAAAGGCTCTCTCAAGGGGTATGTCCCTTTAAGTATTTAGGTTTAAGGCAGTTTCAAGAGTTGCCAACTCTCAAAGGCGCTCTCCAGAAGTATGTCCCTTTAAGTATTTAGGGTAAAAGGCAGTTCAAGAGTTGCCAACTCAAAGACACTCTCCAGGGGTATGTCCCTTTAAGCATTTAGGGTAAAAGGCAGTTCAAGAGTTGCAAACTCTCAAAGGCGCTCTCCAGGGGTATGTCCCTTTAAGCATTTAGGGTAAAAGGCAGTTCAAGAGTTGCCAACTCTCAAAGGCACTCTCCAGGGGTATGTCCCTTTAAATATTTAGGGTAAAAGGCAGTTCAAGAGTTGCCAACTCTCAAAGGCACTCTCCAGGGGTATGTCCCTTTAAATATCTAGGGTAAAAGGCAGTTCAAGAGTTGCCAACTCTCAAAGGCGCTCTCCAGAGGTATGTCCCTTTAAATATTTAGAGTTAAAGGCAATTCAAGAGTTGCCAACTCTCAAAGGCGCTCTCCAGGGGTATGTCCCTGTAAGTATTTAGGGTTAAAGGCAGTTTCAAGAGTTGCCAACTCTCAAAGGCGCTCTCCAGAGGTATGTCCCTTTAAGTATTTAGGGTTAAAGGCAGTTTCAAGAGTTGCCAAACAAGCTTGCCAATTCTGAAAGGAGCACTTCAGGGGGATTTTATTTTTTTAAAATTGATCTTCCATTTACACAGGGAATTGACAAAGATGAAATGAAATACAAATATGTTCATTTCTAAATCCACATTATTAGTTTTAAGTATGCCTAGATAAATATAAAATCATAAGAAGGAGATGAGAGTTTTTAAGAAGATAATGAGCATTGGGATTATTGCTGGAAAATAAATAGAATCATGCTTTAATTTGCCATTTGATAAGGGCGTGAGTGTATATAAATAATGGAAGAATTGACTTCAATCAAACGGAAATCCTTTTGTACAGTTTCTAACATTATTTAAACTGAGGGTAACTGCTCAACTGGTTTAATTTCTCTTTTATATTATAATATATCAAAGAAATAAACTCAAGTTAAACTTTAAAATTCTTTTAGTAAACTTATGAATAAAACTCTTCTATTAATTGTGGTTTTATTGAAAAAAAAAAAAAATCTATTCTATTATTTTCTCATGTTGCACATCCATTTTTATCTAAAATAAAATTATTTGATTTTTTTCAATTAAACAAAAACAGTGCAATGTTTAAATTCAAACTGTTTAGTTCTTTCTTATAACTAAAATTTTATCAGAAAAAAAAATCGGATCTGTTTTCAAGTAATTTATTAATTAGAATTAATCATGTTCGAGTTGATTAAGCTTGATTATAAAAGAAAAGTAATTACATCCCAAATTGAGTGTCATAATTGGGATCGAAAGTCTTTAAAATAATTAATAGCTAGGTTAACTAAAATTATAGTTTTCCTAACTTGCACTTTTATAGCGAATATTCAAGCAGTTCTCTTTTTTCAACTTTGTATGTCACTAGCAGGAAATCAATATTAGACAATATGTGTATTGCATGTTTTGCCATTTATTCAAGAAAATTTTACTGAACTTAAAAGGGTTAAGACTACACTCTAGTGCCATTATAAAGTGATCCAATGTGGCGCGAAACTCGTAATACATTTTTTCTATGGCTCTCAAATTTAAAATTGATATTTTCAACCAGATTTATTGAAAACTTGCCGTATAATAATTGATTAATTGATTGTAAATCTCCACTAAATCGGTAAGTGTTTGCGAACTCATTGCTTTTTTCCAAACTGTGACCATGTATTTGTGCATCAATTACACCTTGATAATTCACACTGACATGATAACAACTTATTATTGTTATAAACAACATCACTTTTAATTGATTCACGCTGACAAACAATGGTCTGTTATATATAGAACATATTGTCTTGTGTTTGTTTACATTACTTCGACCAAATAAAGTATTGCCAAATAGTGCAGTGCACCTTGAGAAATTTTATAAGGCGATTCTGCAAATATCGTGGTTTCATTCTGTGGATCCCCACAACAGTGTAACAATGGGACCGGAGAGTATAGCAGAGACATATAAACAAATAAGGTCACTGCCTCCATAATTATGACATAGACATATTTCCATGTCATAATTATGTATTATTGGAATTAATAACTTGAAACTGAATCATGACTTAAACTGAAATATTTCCTGTTCAATGGACACAATAAAATTTCACAGAAATAAATGCCAGGTAATGACCTGTGATGAATGTCCAATAAATTCTAGCCAATGTGTTAACAGCTAGGTGTTAAGTGACAGAACCAGTCTGGATGCTGGGTCCACAGGACATAACAGTTTATCATGTTAACAGTTTTATATTCCTAGAATTATGGCCCTTTGACTGCAGGCTTATTAATGTGATTTTTACCTTTATGACTCGGCTTCTCAAAAACCTCCAGTTTTCAGAAAAATCGGCTAGATTACAAAGTTTTGATGAAAAATTGTTAACACATTTCCAGTTTTACGGCTGAGATGAAGAGTAAACAACACTTGATAAACTGATTCAAATGTTTATTCTGGAACTTATTTTATTCTATGCTGCTGAAAGACACAAGTGAAATCAAATTTGTAGATCCCATTTTTTTTAAAAAAAAAATTCTAAACAAATAAATGAATTTGGATTATTATGGTCAGAATCTCTATAAGTGGTCACTCCTATTAAGTTGCATTAAGCAACGGCCTCTCTTAACCCTTTACTCAATAGATACCAATCACAGAAGGCCTTTGAAAACAGTGCAGGAAGAGTTCAGATTGCTCATAACGAGCATTCTGAACACTTCCTGCACTGTTTTCCACTCTGTCAGTTAATATAAACATAATTAAACAAATAATTAAAAAGCCTTCTATATTAGAGGTGTCCAAAGGCGTCTATATTAGAGGTGTCAAAAGGCATCTATATTAGAGGTGTCCACCAAAGGCATCTATATGAAGTAAAGGGTTAAAAGGTCACTTTTGCTCCTTCCCTTGACAGGCTTTATACAAGTTTGACTGTATATACAAAAAAAAAGAACTTCCATAAAATTTCCCCACCCCCTAACCAAAAGAAACAAGTGTAACTGCACAATTTTTTTATTATCAAAATTTCATCCCCCAAACCAAAAAAAAGTACTTCACTTCATGATTTAATTTCTTTTTTTTATTAAAACCCAACCAAGTTGACCCCGTCTGCTGGTATTGGTATGTTTATATGACAGACGATAGCTGCTTTATCTGCTACTGTATCAAACAGTGTAACTTCCGAGCTAATAGCTGAGTGACTAATTTCAAAACTATTTTTACTGCGTTTATTCAAAATACTTCAAAATCACACATTTTATTTTTACATTAAAATATACGGTTTAATCAAGCTATTTATTCAAATATTACTTGTTTGTGCTCATCTACAGTTTCACGAACAATATTCTCAATTCAATGACTCCGGGTATGTCAAAAGTTTATTTAGTTTTGCATACTGGTAGTTAGTTGTAAATTTGATCTCTTTTGAGGTCATTAGTATCAACTTGTTCTTCCTAAATCGTGCTATCCACTTGATCTTAGCTTTTCGGATGACCTTTTTGTAAAAATGATTCAAATAAATATAGACATGCTATGCTGCACGATTGACCACAATTTACACGAGACCTCAAAGAAAGAGTGCCGATTATAAATACAGATAAAGCGTAATTTTGGCAGGTCCGTATTGAAATACAAAGCATGCGTACAGATACGATATTAACGGCCGGAGATAAAATGATATCCTTATTAAATATGATATTAAGTGGTATTAAAAAACATGTCAAAAAATGGAGATCAGTTTCAGTTTTGGAATAAACTAAACGTAGATGATTTTATCGTTGATATTTAGTGCTGAATCTGTCAAAATTACAAAAGATATGGTGCAAAACACGATGATGGATATATTTTTAAGGAAATTCCTGCATGGGTGGCCGTATAATGTAACATTCATGTGCTGACTGGCAAAGCTGGGTCAAGATTTAAATTTGGTAGCCTGGTGTCAAAGTGAATTTGTTTTTTTTATAGGTTTTGGCACAGTGTTCGAATTTCCCTATTTTTTTTAGACTGCTAGCATGCTTTAACTATAACCTGTTTCTGTTCTTATTTTTTTTACTGTGTCATTGTAATTTTGAAGTGATAATAATTAATCATAAGAATCTTAACTGAGAGTCAAACAATTTCTATAGTTTATACTAATTTATTTTAGCTTGATTGTGAAGAAAGCTCAAAGCTTATTAGAATAGCCCTCGAGTTTGCTTCCTGGGTAGAACTAGTACTGAGTGTTGTTTTTAGAGAGGCATCAGGTCAAGTTGTAATCAAACCCACAACCTCTTGTGTGAGTGGCCAACATTCTATCCACAATGTGATCAGACTATTAGTCACTCATGCACTGATCTTTGTCAAGATTGTTTGCAAAAAAAATCATTGCTGAGTTTGGAGTTGAATACTAGAACAAACAGGTCCGATGTGGAGAAAGTCAGAACTTGTGAAAATTAATAGATGGTATTAAATTTGGACCATTGCTTATTAAATTTCCTTTTGGTTGTAATATATTTATTTTTGTTTACTATGATAAAGAGGTGATCAGTTTGCTTGTTATTTTAACAATTAAAAAACAAACTTGATTGATATTGAGTGCCACCTGCTGGTCCTGTTATACTTGATCACTGTCCCTTATAACAAAATCTAAAATATGCAGCTTTTATTTCTTTAAAGGGAGACAACTTTTGTGTTATCAAAGGGAAATAACTAATGTGAAGGTTATTTCTATTTATGTTTCTATCTGCAACTACAAGGGGAAAGGTGCCACCTGCCAAATATTACCTTCATTGAAAATATATAGAATCATAAAATTGCAATATTTGAATTTTTATTGCCAGCATACATCAGTTAGACCTATCCCTTATAGAAAATTGTCATGTCAAAACTGTGTAGGGTGTCAGAAAGCTGTCAAATTGACAGATCTTTCCTGTCAAAATTATTGCCTCTTTATTTATCCATACAATTTGCATAATTACAATTTAATGATTAGACTATTAAATTATGTTATGCACCCTTTTTTTTTGGTCTGTTCTGCAGAAAGATTTTGCAACTGGGCCACTTTCTGACAAGTTGGTCCACATTTCCCTGAATTGATTATTTCTAATGACGAAAATGAGTATTGCACATGTCGACCTGGAAGTGACATTATATTTTAAGTGCTTATTCACGCTGTATTACCAGCAATCATAATGGTAGAGGAAAAAAATTGACTTTTTTTCGTTTATACTAATTCATTTTAGTTTGATTGGGACAAAAACTCAAAGCTTATGTTGACCGGTTTTGAGACTGCTTCCTGGGTAGAACATACCAGAACTGAATGTTGATTTTTGAGAGGCATTGGGTGGAGCTGGGGATTGAACCCACAACCTCTGGTGTGGCAAACAATGAGACAATGACAGTGCTCTCAAGAAAGAAGTTGGTAAAAGGAATGTTAGAATAGGTATCAAGGGGGTTCCAAGTGTGTTCTGGCAAAGAAAATAATAGCACATCTTTTATCAAAAAAGTGCGGGAGAGTAGTGGATAGAGTGTTGGCTTCTAATGCCAGAGGTTGCTTGCTGGTATGATCCCCAGCTTAACTGAATGCCTCTTAAAAGAAGAACTCAGTAATAAAGTAGTATAAACTAAACTAGAAATAGTTAAAATACTATGAAGATAAAATAGACTGTACCAATATTGTTTTATTAGAAAATTTGTTGATTATATGAGAAAGGAGGATCATGATTCTGCTGGGATTCATGGATATGCAGATGGGGGTATTCCTACGTGAATACAACTGCATAATAGCCTTGTTATAAAGTTCAAAACAGCATTAAGAACAGATACCATTTAATGGCATCAAGAGAATTGAAACATCACTGAAGTTATAAAAGAGAAAAAAACAAAGACAACAAAGATTGGAAATGTCCTTGAACCATATAATTATGTAATGACTGGATCAGGTACGCTCCAATAAAAGCGTTGATGAAAGTTGACTTAAAGATTTGTTCAGTTACCTCCTTAAGGTTTGTGTTTATACAGAAAATCCATGTTTGTCGAGGGTTTTAATACCATGTTGACAAACAAATCAACTTTTGCCTTTATTTGACACATTGAAGACTAGTAAATTTGTTGGTTAAGACGTCGACTCGTTTTCTTTGGGTGTTCCATTCAAAAAGGCAACGATGGAGAAGTACTTAAGCTTAATTTCAGACTTAAATATTTTGAATGTATACAAAATTATAGTTTACAATTTACATAATGTAGGAGCCTCAGAACCTATTACTTTAGAGAAAGCGGTGAAGAGATAACACTTATTGAGGCATCTTTAAAATCAAATACTCAAAATTACATCTTTTAACCCAGCGAGCGTGCCTCAATGAAAAGATGGTACTCTCATTGTATTTAAGTGTAGATTATAATTCATTATTGCAAATTACAAAATATTAGTTTTAAATACATTTCTTAAAGATGATCGTGTTTAACAATTAATGAAAGAAAATGATTTGTTAAACAAACATTGTGTCTCTATAATTAGATGCTTGCCCTTTGACCTGTTCTCCTTTCTTTAATTTATTGGTAAAATCGGTTTAGAAACGTTGATAAAAGAAAATAATTTAGTGAAGATAGGAAAATAATATTTGTTCTTGTAATAATGATAATATTTCAGATACTTATTTAACGTGAAGCTTCTCTCTACGACTTAATGATCAGTTGCTTTAATGAAAATATGATATTAAGGTTATTAAATTTTTGTACAAATATTGTCATAAATGGCGTGAATGTTTGCTTTAATTTGTTTTTCATAGGTTAGATATTTCCAGATCGCATCCAATTGTTATAGATGTAAAAAGAAGTGACTTGATATAGGAGGAAAAATGCACTCGATGTCTCCAAAAGAGATCTGGTGTCACGGAGGTCAAAGTAAAACTTGCTAAACGAGTAAAAAAAAATAAGTTTTAAGATGAAATAAATTATTGTGCTCTATTCTACGAATCCTTACCCAAAATCACTTTTTTTTCTTCTTTCAAATAATGCATTGTAATCAACGGTGAAAACGAATGAAAATGAGTCAAAATATTGTAAATATCAGCCATTATGGAAACTGTGGCCTGGTTGGGATTCATACTCAGAGCCTGAAAATCGAAAGTGCGGTAAAGGTCAAATACTCTAAAAGAATCAATCAAGTAGTTACTGTATCTCCCCAAATGCCCCCAGGAGTGAATTTTCACAAGGGGGATATTTATTTGGATCGGAGTAAAAAAAAAAATTAAAGTCTTCTTTGGTAATAATTCACACACATATAACCACATTATAATTACTTTAAAGTTTGACAATTTCAATAAACTAAGTAATAATAAGTATTTATTATTATTCTTTATTTCTCTAGATACAGTATTCACAATAAATAGACAGTTTAAATAAAATCAAAGTTTACTTTTTTTTTCTGAGCAGAAACCATATTCATAATAAATTGGGATCATCTACCAGTATCTGTAAATATTTATAATCCAGGAGCCATAATCTTGATACCATTCCAAAAGCATGGAGTATTCTGCAAGGTGGTACGTGTGATAAGAACTTGTCAGTTTACCCATAATGTGTCAATATTATGGCAGTGTGGTTATTATGACACCTCTATTAATGAGGCACACATTCTGTGCTGTGTGGTTTATAATGAGTGATAAATTAGTGATTAATTGTTAATTGGGGATGATGCAAGGTTTAATTAAGAGTGATAACCTGATTATTAGACTATTAGACATTTCAAGGCGGGATAAAAACAGGTGGGTGGGGTAATTCAGATGGCCTGATGGGGAATAAATGTTAACACTAAATATTGATAGTATGAGGTGTTGATAAATGGATGTCAACAGGTTTTAACATTACCCTTAATTTGCTGATTATAGATTCTTTCTACCTTGTTGTTGAACCATTCCATTATCATTTAGTAGGGCTGTTAAGTAAAATCCAATTGACAAAACAAACCAATGTGGACCCAGATCCAGACTGCAATATACTCATGGGTTAGACTGGGTCTACATTGTGTGTAAATGGTATATTAATGCATGGAAAGTGTACCTTAAAAATCTTCAGAAACATCTAGTGTTTTTACATGGGCAGTTCCAGAAATTTTCAGGGGTGGGTGGGGAGCACAGTGGGCGTAAAGAAGTCTACGAAAATCCTAAGTTAAAATTTAGGTTTGGATATTTAAAAAAGAACTTTAATTGCACCCCTTAAATCGGTATTTAGTTTAGATTTCATTTAAGACATGATAAAAGTTGCAGTATTGGACTGTATTGTATGGTTTGGTGTTGCTATCAACAATTACCTGTTGTTTACTCGAGACAATAAATATGATGTGTTGCCAGTTTGAAGTTTCCAAAACGTCATGGCACAATTCCCTACTCAGCCAAGTTATACTAACATTACGAGACTCCACTCAGAACACTGCAGAAAGCAAGTCACTTTCTGTTTTATTATTTTATCAAACTATAGGGGTGTATAGCAACTTTGACACAGACTTTGAAGTCATTCAAAATGCTCAAAAATATACAGGTTTTCTTTTTCTTAAAGCACGAAACCATTACCCCATACCCCATTCGGCTTAATTTTTTATTGCATTTTTCTCATTTTGACCTTATTTTATTTTCCACATTGAGCTCTGAGTTATACGCCCGGGTGTTTTGGAGTATGTCTAGGAAAGTCCCTGAGCTACCACTGTAGGGATTGAAACTTTGTATTGAAAGTCGTAGTTAAATTGTATCTGTTGAATTTAAACCAGCAATTTTCATTATCTCTGCAAATGAATGTTTGTACTTATTTTCACTTAGGATGTAGCTCCAACTTTGTAGCTTTAAACTTGATGATCTTTGCTGTTTACATGATTTACTACAACAATGCATACAGCAAAACCAAGTATTGCTGTTTTAATGGCGTACATCTTTTGACGTTAACTTGCACTATTTGACATGGACATTACATTTTCAATTTTTAAACAACAGCAAAAATCCTCTTGCGATATTGGCAAAAATATAAATTTGTTAGATTGGAAGTCGTTAAAAATTTACATATCCGGCACAAAGGGTAGTGCACTGGCGGTGTTTTTGACAGTCTCTGTCCCGATGCTACAAAAGAAACAAGAAAAATGAAAACCTCTTAGTGCTGCGAGAACGTTATAGTCATGTGATGTGGCGAAACAAACGATGCCGTCACCATTACTTGTCACGGGCTGAGACGGCCCAACTGCGGAGCCGTTTTGGTGATCCTTGATGGCAGCTGTCATTAACGACTATATTTGTTTTCATTTACTAAATAAAAGGGGGGCAATTTGTTGAATTTACATGTTTCTGCATTTCTCATTAAATCTTTTTAAACAACCAGGTTTAGACATACAGGCTAATAACTGACAAAAGCCGAGACGTCGAGATTTCTCAAGTATCCGGAGACAATTTAAATGGACATATTTATGCAAATTAATACTAATTAGAAAATATGTTCCCAAATTATAAAAGAAATTGTATAAAATATAAATTTGTTTTTATAGGTGTTGTTGACCCGAAAATTCATTTCACAAATTTTGACAGTTGTTTAACATAAGCATTTAAGAAAGAAATTAATAGCAATTAAATTAGTTCTGTTTTTGCTGGTTCGAGATCACCTTCGCAACTGAATGATCTTTCTATATATAGTATTTCCCTTCAGTGCCACAATGTCTGATGTTGAGTTACATTAAAATAAAATTCTTCAGTCATTGCTTGCTTTAAAAGAGATCTAACATGCACCCGAACCTGTCTTCAGCAACCACTTGGAAATAGGAAAAATGGTCATTGACTGCAGTTGGTTGTATTGAAGAAAACAGGTTTTGCTTAATACATGTTTATTCATACTAAAACCACTGAAAATTGCTTGTCTTGAAGACAGGTGACTACTTAATAAACGTTACCGCTAACTACATCGCTTGTGTTAATCAAAGTCTACAGAATTAAGTTCTAGCCTACTTTGATGTCAATAACCTTTATAGATCTTAATTCATGTTCAGGAAGTCTGAGCCTATGCTACTGTTTAATAACCTTTATAGATCTGACTATGTTCAGAAAGTTTGAGCCTATGCTACAGTTTAATAACCTTTATAGATCTGAATTCATGTTCAGGAAGTCTGAGCCTATGCTACTGTTTGATAACTTTTATAGATCTGACTTTTATGTTCAGGAAGTCTGAGCCTATGCTACTGTTTAATAACCTTTATAGATCAGACTTTGTGTTCAGGAAGTCTGAGCCTATACTACTGTTTAATAACTTTTATAGATAGGACTTTATGTTCAGGAAGTCTGAGCCTATTCTACTGTTTAATTACCTTTATAGATCTGACTTTATGTTCCACTATAAATATCTTTATATTAAAACAAGAAGTCTCACTCCACTTTAATAAAATAAAATACCCCCCCCCCCTCCCCCCCCCCTACAAAGATGTGAAGTTCTTACCAAGATATTCTTTTATAGTTCTTTAACATGCTCTGAATGTAGATATCTGTATGTAGGACATCCTTTAGTTTGAAAATTTTTGATGATAATCTATTAATAATTAATAGTTAATAATGCTTTAGATTATTTTTGCACTCAAAGAACTTGAATCACATTCAGTAAGTTGTTTTAAAAAAACATGTTGTCTTTACCAATATTGTTAATATTTGAATCTCTCAAATACTTGTGAAGTTTAAAAGAACCTGGCTGACACAGCAGAATTCTGCAAATGAAACTGAACACTTACGGAATCTTGATCACATAAATAAGATGTTGACAATAAAATTTTGTATATACCAAAATTAAACCACTTGCGATGTGTGTGGAGTCATTCTCCTTCATCAATTGTAGAGTTTTGTAACAACTTTAATAGTTAACACTTCTATCGAAACCTCCTGAAAAAATACTGAAATATTCAAAATATTCTACATGAAGTAGCATGTATACTGAACAGAACAGCTAACCTGCCACCTGGCATTTCATGTACCTGACATTTTATGTATTTTCTCAAAAAGTATCAAAGCAATATCCCTGAAATTTGGACTAAAACTAGAAAGAACATTTACTTGACTGTCTGTTAACCCTTTACTTCATATAGACGCCTTTGGACACCTCTAATATAGACGCCTTTGGACACCTCTAATATAGACGCCTTTGGACACCTCTAATATAGACGCCTTTGGACACCTAATATAGAAAGCTTTGGAATTATTGGGTGAATTATGTTTATTTTAACTGACAGAGTGGAAAACAGTGCAGGAAGTGTTCAGATTGCTCGTCACGAGCAATCTGAACTCTTCCTGCACTGTTTTCAAAAGCCTTCTGTGATTGGTGCCGGAAAACGCGTATCTATGGAGTAATGGGTTAATGTCATATACAAACTTGAACAGCGCTGCGCCATATTTTGACGAAGATATTGGAAGTACAAAAGTGGCAGGTTAGCTGTTAGTAATGTATAGATACATGTAAAACTGTAGACGAGAAATGCAGAGAAAAGCGAGCGCTGATTGACAAATATAACAAATACATGGCGAGTAAATAGACTTAAATCCAGGAATTTCTCAGGAATCCGAGATGAAACTTATCTGATTAATGTTTCATTTTTTATATGCCGTGTCATTTGTGTGAAATTTTGTGTCTGTTTGATCTAAACTTGTCAAATAAAAAAGATACCACAGACCTATAAGAAAAGTATGTGCATTTTCGGTGGGTATCACAAGTCAAAAGGGGGGGAAAACGCAACAAATTTATTTGAACTTTCTTATAACCTGACCATGTCTGGTACCAATTAGCATAAATTGTTTCTATTAAATGTTCAGTTGAAATGTGATATAATTTTCAATAATGTAATAGAGAAAGTTTGCCATCAGTCACAGTTGTGCAATATTCCCCCACCCACGGTGTTTGACACTGATAGTCTATTTCATGCTTACATTAACCATGGCAACGCCAATTTAGTGACCACTAATCAACACAGGGATGTAAAAAGATGTGGAACAAATTCAGATTTTCTGGATCAGTAATTAATGGAGTTAGTGATAGACTGACTGACTGACTGACTGACTGACTGACCAAGTTTTATTGCTCAGTGTTTCAAAGTCTCTGACTTTGCTCATTACTGGGAGGAAGTAGATTATGTCAAATGAAATTCTCACCACTGTGTATTTGATTGTTGGTAATAAGTAGGTAATTGCTTCTGTGCCTTTAATCAATGGCCAATAATTAATCATTGACAAAAACAAATCAGATCTAAGTATGATCAAAGGTCATCCCCTCACATGTATCACCTCGATACATCCTGGGTATTTTATTTGGAATAGACGAGTAATTCAGCAGTTGGAGTGAATTCTATAAACTGGTTTATTGAAGTATATGCTTAAATACTTATCAACTTTAATCCCAGTCAATCAGTCAGCAGATCCTGATTCTAGACTGGTTTCAGTTAAACTGCATAAATTATGGATTCATTTATTTTGATTATATGTTAGATATGTAACCAAGTCAAAATTGTATTTAGGTAAAATGTTCTGGTTCCCCAACATTTTACTTAAAAACTTAACTTAATTTTGACTGGTTATTTATCTATCCTAAAATAAATATCAATGAAATTGTATGCATTTTTATTGGAACCAGTCTAAAAGCATGGTCACCTAGCTGTTTTTCTTAGATTGAAGTTTTTAATTATTTGTTTATGTTGGTTAAACAGAAGTCTGGTGATGTTCTCGGTTGCTCTGTACAGATAGATAGTAATTCTTCAGATGAGTGTAATGTTTAGTGTATTGTGGCAAATCACCAGACTGTGGGGATGGTTCTAGGGTGCTACATGAGTGATGGTTATTTTGAGTTAGAGTGACTTATATGGAGTAAAGTGTGTGTTTTAGTAACTGTATTTAATTAATTGTGTGCTCAATTATACACGTTGTTGTCCTTTGTTTTCGATTTGTGTGGATCTTATTCACAATAAAATGTTAAAGAACAATAATTATTGTTTGTGAAAAGAAAAGGAAACCCCACCAAAAATCTACATTTTTCAAAATGTGACACAAAACAATTCATTACAGTTGAATTTGCAGGACAAAAAGAAAAAGAGAGAAGAAAAAATGGAGCGATAATTTGGCATAATTTTATTTTGTGTTTTATTTCATTATAGATCAAGTACTGATGATGTCAGAGTCAGTGACCAGTGTCCAGAATTAAGAAACCTCATGATGACCAATGAACAGAAATAATAGATGGTACAGCTTTGTTTAAATATATATTTAATCTCATGGTCATTTGATTTAAGTAAGTTAAAATGTATTTCTATAGTCATTTATAATTTGGGGCCCCCAGTTTTATACCAACACCAAAAGGTTGTATGATGCCAACAGGAAGGAAGATTTCAGACTCGCTATCCATGACTGTATAAAATAAATTAACATACATATTGGAGAAAAAAACACATTGATAAACCAATACCTGTCATATTTAGTAGAGATTTCAATGAATGGATGAATAAGTGTACTATTGCATACCAACACTGTTAACAAAAATAAAGATTCCAAGCTCACTACCCATGTACAAAAACAAATCAACAAATGAATATGCAGAATGAGCCTAGAACCTTGAAACTTGCAAAACTATAGTTTCAATAAATTCTAACCAATACTGAATTTTTCGCATCTAAGCTACAGTGGTCCTTTTCTTACTATTACTCGTTTACCACCTGGGGTTTGATGAATTAACCATATATATGAACATGACAGAAAAAAAAGATACTAACATTGACACAGCACCCATTTGGAGGACCTTAAAAGTAACCCCTCTGTAGAGAGGGGCAGTTATAGTCCCTTTCTTACTGGAATCACATGGGTCACTGTTCGATTTTATTAAAACAAATGTTTTTGGTCAACCTTGCCTTGGTATTGACATTGTTTAATCCTGACATCTTACAAATGAATTCAGTGATACTGCTTACAAACAATGTAGCCAGGCCTGGTTAGCTCAGTTGGTAGCACATCAGACTATCAATCCAGGGCTCTTGAGTTTGAGCCCAGCCACAGTCTCTGTGATAATTGATAGACAACATTGCATCTCGTTGTCATTTGTCTCTTACCACTGATTCAAGTGGGAAAGTTATCAGCGAATAATGGGTATGTTAGAGTACTTACCTTCCAGGATTCCATGAAAGAGTGGTTAGTTTAACTGATCATCTGTTAGCCCACGATGGCATTAAAAATGATGCTAAATATTCAAACAAATCCAATGGTTCTTGTGCATATTTAAATATTGCGTCTGTGGGAACTGCAGTTGACCGCCAGTTGATGACAGGAGGCAGTATGATTAAACCATGTTTTTGTAGATTATTTTCAAAGCTTAAATGCAAGATAAAGCAGTAAAGTCTGGACCTTTCCTGCTAATCTCTCTGCATGACTGATAGCAATCTTAAGACATCACAAGTTGCATGAATTCAGAATTTTCCTGTCATGTTTTATTACAAGAACTTGCAAACTCACCAATTATAACAATATTTGGCATTCCTCAACTTTTAGATTAGCTGTCTCTCCTACGTCTTGCACATTTGCATTGTCATTTACGACCACAAGAGCTTGATGCAATGTTGAGATGACGTCAAAAATACTGTTATTTTGTTCTGTTTGTAACGTTATCAAATCCATCCGCCCAATATCGCCTTCACCGGATTCGTAGTAGATATTATTATTATATTGCATGTGCAGCAACGCCCATACATATATGTCGACTTTTACATGCATTCGTAACTGTACTATGTAGGCAACAGTGACAGTATAAAAATCATCAAGTAATGCTCTTTTTTTATTAATTTAGTAGAAACAGACAAAAAGCATAAACAGTGTTCTGGCGGCGTTGTTTATGTTTAATATTGAATGATACAAGGTGAATACGGAGTTGACAATCTGCATATAGATATGATGAAGATTAACATGAAGGTAGATAGGATTCAGACTATTTAACATTTTTGTGGGGTGGTGGGGATATAAAGCATAAACAAGTCTTAAACTCCTAGCTGAGAGCTGTCTGAGATGGTGTGGTTTTGAAGGTGCAGTCACAAGATTATATACAGTCAAATCTGTGTCAGGGGTCACCTCTATTAAGCAGACACCTGTCTAAAGTAACCATATTTTCTATTTCCCATTGCTTTAAGAGTAAATTAACCTGTATTAAGCAACAACCTGACTTAAGAGACCACCTTTGCTCCTTCACTAGACTGGCTGCTTAAGACAGGTTTGACTGTACATGTACCTATTATTGCCAAGGTCATGGGATTGACCTTTACTTGGTCCAATAACTCCATTATGTAAGTGTACCAAATTAAAAAATGTGATGGAAAGGTGGTCCTATGCAGATTGATGATTTCTAGCTTGCTATTCACATCCAGTCAAACCTGTGGACACCTCTTTTAAGCAGCCATTTGTCTTGAGCAGACACATTTACTATTTCCCATTTCTATGCTTTCGGAGGAAATTAACCTGTATTAAGCAACAACATGTTTTTAAAAGGCCACTTTTGCTCATTTGCTTGACTTGCTGCTTAAGACAGGTTTGATTGTTTTTTATTCACAGGCTCACTAGAGTCGGCATTGTTTGTTTCATTGTCAGTGGATACATATCTTCTTACTAACATCCCTTCTGATTGGTTGTAAGGTCATGGTGAATTATTCCTAGATTTTCATCCATGCATACCCAGGATTTTTTTACCTGTCCAACATATTTTTGTATCCCAATTTTTTAAAAAAAAAATTTGACAATAGGAGCTCTTATTAATCTGTAAAATAAAAAAAATAAATAAAAAAGTATGCCCCTTGACCTTATTTTGGAACAAGTTAGATTGAAAACCTAAGAAAATGGTTTATTATGGCATATGGAATGGTACAAATGTAAGGATAGAAAACAAAATTCTGTTGTAGGCATTTAGCAAATTTAGGGTTATATGAATGATGTAATTAAAATAATGGGGAACATGCAGACGCTGTGGTACGACTGCATATCGGCTCGATTACAAAATTCAAAGACTTTCAAGGGCAACAGATGAATGCGTTAAATATTATTAAATTATGAATTATTTAGTGATAGCTTGACTTCATAATAAAAACCTGTTAATTTGGTATTTAAGATGCATAAAAGTTTCAACTCCCCAGACGGGGTTGCTAGTAGGGGCTCTTTGAAGCTGCAGAACTGCATCTAAGGGACTGGATGATTTATTATATGCACTAACTTACAAGATGGAATGCAGTGCTGCTGATAATGAGGCCACTGACAGACACATTGTTGATACGGAATCGAAATCTTCAGATCTTTATCAAACGTGGTAGATTTGCAGCTTGATCGGATCATCAGTAATGTGTAGTTGTGACTCGATGCAGACGGCACTATTAACTGTCCGCCATTATTTACTGTCCTTCTCCGGTTACATTATGAGTATGCTGGGCTGATGAGTGCATTCATGGGGGAAACATTTGAGCCAAAATTTAGTATTTTACAAAGTACATTGATAATCTGTTTTTATTTATAGATGAAATAGTTTGGGTGGGGAATAGGATAGGGGGGTCTGTGTAATGATGCTAGTCTCAAGACTTCTAACCTTTCACCCCTGAGGTTGAGTCGAGGTTAAATAAAAAAAAATGTATGTTTAAAAAGTTTGCTCTGTCAAAACTCCCAATAAATTGGATGCCATGTTTAACATGTAATGTATTTAAAATCCAGGTGTAGCATGCAAGACTGGGGTTCCAGAGGTGGGGGTGGGGGGGGGGGGGGTCCCCAACTTTCAGCCCTAGACAAGCTGAGATTGAAGCATTTAACGATTCATTTTATCTTTTTACTGATAAACTTTCTCTTGCTCTGCCTAACAGTTGCACTTTAAAAATGGTGTGTTAAATCCCATTAAAAATAAATAATGTGTCTAGGCACTCGTGTTTATAAAAACTCCATATCTGTCCACTTCCAGTATTCCATTTATAAGCAGAATATTGTGTAATATGTATTTTCCATTTCTTTTACTATGACATGTGCATTATGTCTTTCATGCTTCAGATTGTCAAACATTTTCACAGGAATGTTCATATGAGAGGGTTTGCAGTTGAAAGTCAGAAATCTTGGAATTAGACATTTTTTGACCCAATATATTCCTGATTTGAGCCACCTGTCTTCTGCAGCCATGTGAAAAATATTCAGCTGAAAATGTTTTGCATAAATAATCTTGTCTTGAATAATTCTGACACTTGTTGAAGTAAATTGGAAACAAAACATAATGAGATTATTAAAAAAAAATACGCTTTTGATGAATTAATGGAAGGTTCAAAAGAGTTGTGTTCGTCAAAACTGACTGGATGATAATATAATATAAAGACATCATTTAAAAAAAAATGGAGCAAAAAAAAAGTACTTAAATAAAGTATAACCTGCCAGAAACGAATATTTAATGAATGTAAAAATAGAATTTTTGTTTTAGAGCATAATTTTATCTTAACAGATGTTAATAGCTTAAGACCTTAGTGTTGAAAAATATAATGTTGACCTATATTTGTGTTTTATTGGAGTAATGCGGGTGGCTGTGGGGAAAGGGTGGAGGGAGAAATAAATGACCTCCAAATGCAATATTTTTTATTAGCCATTGGAAGGAGTTTTGTGTTAAGATAGATATCAAAAGCGCTGATAAAAAAAGATGTTTATATGCGCATAATGGTTTGAGTTTGTAAAATGGTTTGTGATTCAAGCGTTTGATTTCTAGATCTATTTACTTTAAAGTAAATGTGATAATTCATTTTCCATTATCAGTTTTTACCGCATCATTTATTTCGTATGAGAAAATGAAATTAAAATTCATACGTTTGAAGTCTTGTCACGGACTTACTTAATTCACAAAATTCATCAATGAATCTTGGGAACATTTTTTTTGTTACGATACTAACCGACATTTCTCATCTTCAAAAGCGGTAAAGTGAGATGTGCATGAGTGTGTTTCGGTGCCCAGGAATCCTCGAATTCTAAAGATGTTTACGTTTACAGCGTCTTGCCTGGTGCAAGATAGAGATCTGGAATTTGAACTTTTTGCTGTAATATATCATGAGAATTATTTTAACCAAACATAAGTATCCAGCCTCAACCAAAGATAAATTTGTCCTTGTGTCAAGGAGATCTCAGAAACATGTATATATGGGGAGTAACGGCATGGTACCCAAACAAAACCTAAGTGGTGACAGGGTACCAGTTTTATATATGCAATGTATAAAACACTCTTTCTGTGAGCAGAGTAACAAACTTCCAAAATAGTGAAATACTAGTAGGTAACTGTTTTTTTTTCACTGCTATAGATAGAGACAGAGATGGCTCAGCTGTTTTTCTTTCATTGCCCTAAATGGGTAACAGTCTTTTATTGCCCCAGATCGTGAGAAAGGGTAACTATCTTTCATTGCCCCAGATGGTAAGATAGGGTAACTGTCTTTCATTGCCTCAGATGGTGAAATAGGGAACTATCTTTCATTGCCCTAGATGGTGAGATAGGGTACTATATTTCATTGCCCAAGATGGTGAGATAGGGTAACTGTATTTCATTGCCCCAGATCTTGAGAAAGGGTAACTATCTTTCATTGCCCCAGATGGTGAGAAAGGGTAACTATCTTTCATTGCCCCAGATCGTGAGAAAGGGTAACTATCTTTCATTGCCCCAGATCGTGAGATAGGGATACTGTCTTTCAGTGTCCAAAATGGTGAGAAAGGGTTACTGTCTTTCAGTGTCTGAGATGGTGAGATAGGATAACTACCTTTCATTGCCCCAGATGGTGAGATAAGATAACTACCTTTCATTGCCCCAGATGGTGAGATAGAGTAACTATCTTTCATTGCCCCAGATCGTGAGATAGGGTAACTATCTTTCATTGCCCCAGATCGTGAGATAGGGTTACTGTCTTTCAGTGTCTGAGATGGTGAGATAGGATAACTATCTTCATTGCCCCAGATGGTGAGATAGGGTAACTATCTTTCATAGCCCCAGATGGTGAGATAGGGATACTGTCTTTCAGTGTCCGAGATGGTGAGATAGGGTAACTATCTTTCATTGCCCTAGATGGTGAGATTGGGTAACTATCTTTCATTGCCCAAGATGGTGAGATAGGGTAACTATCTTTCATTGCCCCAGATTGTGAGATAGGGATACAATCTTTCAGTGTCCGAGATAGTGAGATAGGATAGCTATCTTCCATTGCCCCAGATGGTGAGATTGGGTTACAGTCTTTCAGTGTCCGAGATAGTGAGATAGGATAACTATCTTCCATTGCCCCAGAAGGTGAGATAGGGTAACTGTCTTCCATTGCTTCAGAGGGTGAGATAGGATAACTGTTTTCCATTGCCCTAGATGGTGAGATAGGATAACTGTCTTCCATTGCCCCAGATAGTGAGATAGGGTAACAATCTTTAATTGCCCCTGATGGTGAGGTAGGGTAACTGACTTCCATTGCCCCAGATGGTGAAATAGGGTTAATACTGTCTTCCATTGCCCCAGCTGGTGAGGTAGAGTAACTACAGTGTCTTAGACCCTACAGCAATGGTAAAACTTTTGATATGTAGGTGATATGGGCTGAGCATGCCTCAGTATCATCTATATAATGCAGATGTGAAGGCTGAAGTCTGTTCAGTATCATCTATATAATGCAGATCTGAAGGCTGAAGTCTGTTCAGTATCATCTATATAATGCAGATCTGAAGGCTGAAGTCTGTTCAGTATCATCTATATAATGCAGATCTGAAGGCTGAAGTCTGTTTAGTATCATCTATATAATGCAGATCTGAAGGCTGAAGTCTGTTCAGTATCATCTATATAATGCAGATCTGAAGGCTGAAGTCTGTTTAGTATCATCTATATAATGCAGATCTGAAGGCTGAAGTCTGTTCAGTATCATCTATATAATGCAGATCTGAAGGCTGAAGTCTGTTCAGTATCATCTATATAATGCAGATCTGAAGGCTGAAGTCTGTTCAGTATCATCTATATAATGCAGATCTGAAGGCTGAAGTCTGTTCAGTATCATCTATATAATGCAGATCTGAAGGCTGAAGTCTGTTTAGTATCATCTATATAATGCAGATCTGAAGGCTGAAGTCTGTTCAGTATCATCTATATAATGCAGATCTGAAGGCTGAAGTCTGTTCAGTATCATCTATATAATGCAGATCTGAAGGCTGAAGTCTGTTCAGTATCATCTGCAGGGTATATAACTAACTTCATTTAATAGTGTTGGATTAATTGTTGAAATTTAATGAAAAGAAAAGAAATGCAGAATTTAAAATGATGTCACATTGAAGTAAATATTAAGATGAAAGCATAACCAGGAAACTGCAATATCACATTGAAGTGCATAAATATAAAAAAAAACATTACTATTAAGTATTAAGTGCAAAGTTTTTAAAGCAAAACATATCACATTGAAATGGAAAGATATGTTGAAAGCAAGCCACATCTTATTGAAGTGCATATTAATATGAAAGCAAAACATACAACATTGAAATGGAAAGATATGAAAGCTTAACCAGAACATGTATATACCACATTGAAGTGTATATACATCTGAAAACTGACATGAAAAATTGTAGATATATTGGAAGTGTGTAAATATGATAGCGCAACTTGTAAAACCTTATCAACAGTCATGTCATGTATAGTCAAGAATCGTTGATATTGTAACACATCTATTGAAACATGTTGAAATGTATTTTGAAAAATCATGTCCATATCACTTTTATTATTGAAGATTTTAATGCGAATTCGAGAGGTTTAATTGCAGTAATAAAATAGGACGGAACATAAAAATAATCTATATTTTTTCCCTATGCTGTTGTCTACTTTGATTCCCAGTTGACAAAATTTCATTCATAAATTGTAGTGTTAGAACGGATTTACGCATCACTTCACTTGATTATTTACATATGTAATTTCATAAAACGTGAGTTATTAAGCGCGACGAGTCTCATTATACGAAATTGGAATTCAATGTCAGTTTGATGGATTTAATTTGACACTTTTATAAATCATTGTAAATCTATTCTGTAGGCAAGACAATGTACTGAACAATTAAAAGTATATATATATATATATTTTAACCTTCATTAAGATTTCACTGTTGTTTTTTCTTTGCTTTTGTGGTGTTTTTTTTTGTCTTTTCAAAGTTTAAACGATAGTGTCTTAAGGTGACTTAATTGCCTGAACTATTAAAAACAGTTACATGCAGAGACATTTAGGATTTGGTACTTTATTAAATAATTTAAATAAAACAACACTTTTTTGTATCATGTACAATTGCCAGAGTTAACACATGTCTTTGCAACTCTCGTCTTTAACGTCTATTAAGTGTTTCTTTGTTGAATGGTCGCCAGGGAAAAGCTAAGAATTAATTTACAGATATCCCAGTGTAGGAATGTTTTAAACAATCTTGACAGTGAAGTAAAATGCCATTATGTTCTGGAATTAATCTTATTACACTAAATTACAATCTGAGGGAAGACCCAGAAAGGTCATTAAATCATATATCTTAGCAAACATAAAAAATGGAGAAGGAAAAAATCTTATTTTGAACAAAAGCTCTTTTCTCTGTTACTGATGCAATATTTTAACTTTCATATGCAACCATTACTCATAAGGTGTGGCCAAATTTCTGAATGTATTATGTCTACAAAAACTGATTCAAATATGTATCAATTTAATATATGCCAGGAATCAAAGAAAAACCATGCACTTGGGTGACCAGGATTATTTCAGTAATTTTCTATTGGCGACCAAGATCAAATTGGTGCTCACCACATGCTACAGAAATGATCAAACATTTACATTGACCAATTTCATCAGGTTGTCGGGTTTCTTTTTGATACTAAGGATTCTTTAATATGTCTGCCCAAATATTAGCACAACTCCCCCAATGTGATGGTGCAAACATCTAATTTTTTTTACACAATTTTAGCCCAATTATCAAACATTAATCTATGAAGTGTTTTTCATTAAACACACTTTTATGGATTGATACAATACATTTTCATGCTTTTTATTGAAATCAACGATTGCGGTCGTTTTTCAAAACTGTCACTATTTTGTTAGAGACTCTATGGGATGATACAAAAACTTAATGCTATGTTCGATGGATTTGCAATAAATGTAAACATTTCATACAAAACTTGGGCGACCAATTTTTTCCCTGCGTAATTGCACCTCTTCAGTTCGAAAATGGAATGGTAATAATTGAAAAGCTTTTGTCGCGTAATTATAAGAATCTCTCGAAAATTATTTTAAGTTGTCGATATAGAAGGAACAGATTTGCTTACATAAGCAGGTTTATTAGGGATCAGTAATTTTTGTAAAGAGTCAGCTAAAATTTATGTTTGTAAATGTTACTTGAAGTGTATAATTACTGGTTTTGTGGGGTTTAGGGTGTTTCCGCTGTCTGGGCGAGGGGTTTTTATGAGTTTTGGGGCTGTTATTTGTCTGGGCATTAAGCGTAGCATTCAGAACAAGGTGGTGCAGTTAACGTCGGGACACTCCCCTGACACAGTGACATATTTTTTTATGGATCTGCTGCATAATGCACATGCAGTGGTGTCAAGATTACGTCTTTAATGTCACCAACGGTGTTGTTTTAGTACCTACGTCTTTTGATATGAATATAAATTTTCAAATTTGAATGCAAATTTCATTTCAATGTCATTATATTGGCGTTTGAGAAAGTAATTCATAGTGACAATTTGACAGATCTAGTGTACAAGACACTGGTGATGTAGAAAATAAAAAGTTGAAAATGCAGTTAGATTGTAAATTTTCTCCCTGGGTCCGAGGTTATAAAACTCAAGTTCATGCTCATCTGAAAAATGAATGGACTCGTTATAACTGAAATAGATTTAAATACCTGTAACTTTCTACATCAAATCAGCATTGATACATCCAAATTCAAACAGTGCTTAATTTGTGTTTTTATACTATGGATTCTTGAAGATGTTGTGAGGGTTGTGGGAGTCATACCTCACCACGGTCATGTGTAGGGAGGGTTCCTGGAGTCGTACCTCACCATGGTCATGTGTAGGGAGGGTTCCTGGAGTCGTACCTCACCACGGTCATGTGTAGGGAGGGTTCCTGGAGTCGTACCTCACCATGGTCATGTGTAGGGAGGGTTCCTGGAGTCGTACCTCACCACGGTCATGTGTAGGGAGGGTTCCTGGAGTCGTACCTCACCATGGTCATGTGTAGGGAGGGTTCTGGGAGTCGTACCTTACCACGGTCATGTGTAGGGAGGGTTCCTGGAGTCGTACCTCACCATGGTCATGTGTAGGGAGGGTTCCTGGAGTCGTACCTCACCACGGTCATGTGTAGGGAGGGTTCCTGGAGTCGTACCTCACCATGGTCATGTGTAGGGAGGGTTCCTGGAGTCGTACCTCACCACGGTCATGTGTAGGGAGGGTTCCTGGAGTCGTACCTCACCATGGTCATGTGTAGGGAGGGTTCTGGGAGTCGTACCTTACCACGGTCATGTGTAGGGAGGGTTCTGGGAGTCGTACCTCACCACGGTCATGTGTAGGGAGGGTTCTGGGAGTCATACCTCACCACAGTCATGTGTAGTTGGGAGGGTTCTGGGAGTCATACCTCATCACGGTCATGTGTAGGGAGGGTTCTGGGAGTCATACCTCACCACGATCATGTGTAGCTTTAGAACTCGTTTCACAATTGATGTAAATAAGTGTAAGATAAAATCACAAAGAGGTCATGAGTGAAAAAGTGTGAAGGATCTATATATGTATATTTGAAAGTTCATTGAATACAAAATCTTTAGGTTATGTCGAAATTAGGAATGACATAGCCACAGGTACTATTTCCAATAAATGACAGAAGCACTAGTACTAATTCCAATGAATAACAAAGGCTCAGGTACTATAACCAATAAATAACAAGGACACAGGTTCTATTTCCAATAAATAACAAGGGCACAGGTACTATTTCCAATAAATAACAAAGGCACAGGTATTATAACCAATAAATAACAAGGGAACAGGTATTATTTCCAATAAATAACAAAGGCACAGGTACTATTTCCAATAAATAACAAAGGCACAGGTACTATT
Source organism: Panopea generosa (assembly GCA_029582155.1). NCBI lineage: Eukaryota > Metazoa > Mollusca > Bivalvia > Adapedonta > Hiatellidae > Panopea > Panopea generosa. Next base: position 53,208,011 of record CM055895.1, read on the forward strand.
TCCAATAAATAACAAAGGCACAGGTATTATAACCAATAAATAACAAGGGCACAGGTACTATTTCCAATAAATAACAAAGGCACAGATATTATAACCAATAAATAACAAGGGCACAGGTACTATTTCCAATAAATAACAAAGACACAGGTACTATAACCAATAGATAACAAACAAGGGAACAGGCATTATTTTCAATAAATAACAAAGGCACAGGTTCTATAACCAATAAATAACAAGGGCACAAGTACTATTTCCAATAAATAACAAAGGCACAGGTTCTATAACCAATAAATAACAAGGGAACTGGTATTATTTTCAATAAATAACAAAGGCACAGGTACTATAACCAATAAATAACAAGGGCACAGGTACTATAACCAATGAATAACAAAGGCACAGGTACTATATAACCAATAAACAACAAAGCAACAGGTATTATATCCAATGAATAACAAAGGCACCGGTACTATAACCAATAAACAACAAGGGCACAGGTACTATAACCAATAAATAACAAAGGCACAGGTATTATAACCAATAAATGACACAGGCACAGGTATTATTTCTAATAATAGGCAGAGGTAATATTTCCGTAACAAACAACTAAAGGGCTTAATTTAACATAAAAGTTATTGTCCTGTGAGCCTGTTTCAGCCAAAGTGTTTTTGATATTGTGAACACATCAAAAATTTTGATGAAACAAAAACATGAATTATGTATTATGAATTTTATGGTCAATTCTCAATCAAAATTTTGGTGCATGAGAATTTTGAAGAAATTTTTTTTATGTCAAATCTTTCTTTAAAGGCGTGTCAAATTCCAATAATTAAAATGCTGACAGTTTTATATACACCTATGAAAACATTAAATTCACCTTCATTTTCCCATTCAAACGACTTTTTGCTGCACAATTTGTTTTACGTCACAGATTTTTGAGAGTAGAACATTTTTTATTTACCAGTAAAATATTTTTGACCTCCATATACCAGATTCATGACATTGTATGCCACTGAAATTGTGTTTATGAAAGCCAAACAAATCTGGCTGAAACCTGTGCCCATAATAATAAGTAAATTTTTTGCAATTTATTAGTTTGATATAAAATTGTAATAAACAACTAATTCTGAAAAAAGATATTATATATTTTATATTTTTCTGCCCTAATACTTTAACAATAAAATCTGACTTTCATTATTAAACGCAACAAATAAATCAGCAGTATCTTTGAACTGAAATCTAATTTATTATGTTCAGATGTTTTGTTGCAAATTCACTCCAATGATTTTTTGATAGGGTTAAACAGTTTTATATCCAAATTGGGTGTTATTTACGGATGGTTTGTAGATTTAAAATATGCGAAATTCTTTACTACATATATATATGTCTATGTTGGGGTGAAGCACTAATGTATTGGGTCATGTAAAGAATTGTTATGTTGGTTTCACTCGGAAGCATAACTAACTAATAGGCCCATGGGGCCTGCACATAATTGTCAAAGACAAATTGAAAAAATAAAAAAAGTAAATTGAGTTCAAAATGTGTTTAATTATGTCTCAAATATACAATTAAATGCACCAGAGCCATTGTACACACATAAAATGTTCTAGGGGGTGGCATACACACCCCTCTCTAATTTGGGCCTGCACATAAATTTTTAGCTAGCTATGCATTTTTATTTTATTGAGTGGACACAGAAGTTGTATATTGCTATGGATGACTCTACCATGTTGTACGTACCTATTTCAATATTCAGGAGTAATTATTATTTATAATATCACTAGTTAATTTTTTATTATCATAATAATTCACTGCGAAATCTCTATAATTCACCAAAGACCACGGAATTGATTAAACTCTTTTGCTGCAAATTTTAAATGCTATTTTAAAAATATTTCAAAAATATCTTTGTCCTGTTCCATCTATTGTGAATTACTAAATTACATGATTTTTCAAAAGAAACGACTTTGTTATGTTTAAACATGAATTTACAAGAAAATAAATGTTTGGAAATAAGCCAGTAAATTTTAGTTTAAAATGAATTTAGGGGCCATTTGTAATGCATAGATTTTCATTGCAAATAAAAGATTTATTTTAAGATTTAAATTGTGTTGTCTGCAAACTCAAATAATCTCCAATTTGAAGAGCTGTTTTCAAAAATTAATCTCCTTTCTTGAAGAGTATCAGTCGCATGGCACTCTGATTTGACCCTGAAGATAGCGGTTACACATTTCAAATGAAATCATATTTGCTAACTTGAAAAATTAGTATTGGTTTTGAAAAGAAGATCCCTTTGATCGCTAAGTAAATTTGAACAGTTATCTTGACATTTTTGTCTGTAAATCTTTAAATATATTTATGACTTCTGACGACACACCTATCATGTGTCAAAAAGACACGTCCACGATAATGAATGCTTACATAACGTGATTGAGAGTCTATAGCCATGTTATATCGGCACTGTTTTGCTCAGCTCACTTACAACGCATTAGTATCGTATATCTGTGTAGTTATAGATACAATAAAAAAAACAACTTTAGTTAATCAATTGAAAGTAATAGTTAAATAATAACAATAATAATACATTGAATGACGTTTAATAATCTAACTGAAAAATAAATGAAAAATGAATTTGAAAAAGACTGAATGACAAATCGCTCTTAATTGTACATTTTTATATAAATTTGCAATTTTCTCATTGCCTACCCTTTTGATCTATGACTTTTTCATATCATTTGTTATAATTTTTTTATTGAATTCAAATGTCATAAAAAATTGAGATAGAGAATTTCTCAATATTATCCATTTCTCAATATTATCCAGTCTGTATACCTTTAATCTGTAAAGTTCATGATTGTGACCCCTCAGCACATTATAATCATGTCAATCGAAGGGGTTTATTTATCATTTATATCCCATCTCAAATATCCCGAATTCTTTGTTTTAAACTTTGATACGTTTTAGCATTTTTAATGATCTCCTATATTTGTTTTCCCATGCTATCGGATTATTTATAGTATTTAAGATTTATTTAAGGTTATATCGCCAATGTTTATTTTGCACGTATTACGATGCAAGATCATTTTTTCTTTTCGAAGTTAGAATTTCAGTAATTTGGTAAAAGTAAAGATTTCTTCCGAGATAGTGCTAGATATGATTTGAAATAAATGGGTATTAGTTTCTTGTTTTGTACGGATGGCGAAAGAAGAGATGATCATTTAATATTTAATTTATTAAAAGCTGGTGTTTTGTTTACATGTTCATTCGATATTTCCGATAATTAGGATGCTGAAGTGATGATGACAGTAGGTTAACACGACCTTTTATTGTTTCGCCCTTTGTTGCATCATTGGTGACGGGAAGGGATCACTTTATCTTTTATAAGACTGTTATTGAAAAGTGTCGGTTGTTTTTTTTAACCATCGCCTAGTGGTAGAGATTTCATCTCGTAGGTTTGGGTTTGATCCCCAGCTGGTTCATTATAATAACCCAAAGACTTAAAACACTCATTGTAACATTCGAAACAAAGATTTATTTCTTCACTGTGTCACAGTTCTGATACTTAGATTAAAGGTACTACCGGTAATTGCACCATAAATATTATTTCAAGCAGGATTTGAATTATTTATAGTCGCAGATTTGAATATTATTTATATTACTTTAAGCAGATACGAATATTGTGCATTATAACATGTCAAGTAGCTTTGAATTATTATTCAAATTACCTAAACCATATATTAATTTTGTTGATTTATATTATTTCAAGCAGATTTTTAACTCCATGCATTTATAGCATGTCAAGTATATTTGAACTTTTATGCATTTATAGCATTTCAAGTGTATTTGAACTTCCATGCATTTATAGTATTTCAAGTGATTTTGAACTTCCATGCATTTATAGCATTTCAAGTGTATTTGAACTTCCATGCATTTATAGTATTTCAGGCAGATTTGAACTTCAATGCATTTATAGTATTTCAAGCAGATTTTATTTCCTTAATTTAAAACTGATTTTGATGCAGTTTTGAATAACATTAAAAGTATTGCAACCAGATTTGTTTATGTTTAGATATAATTTAGAAAACAAGTTAGTTAGACATTTTCCTGAAAAATACACATATCAAGACTAAGATCCTCTCTAAAGGCAGTTGTCATTTAACTTTGGCGGTCCACTGCAGAAAAATGAGAAGTTGAGATGCAATAATTGAATAAAACAAAACATTCCAAATTAACACTTAACTGAAACAAGACAGACAAACATTAAAAGATGACAAGTAAAACTCTGTAATATGAGGGAAGTATGGTTAATTGCTAATTAATGTCAGTAAATTGCACCTCAACTGGTAATTATGTCTATCTCTGCACCCAGCCCAAGTCTTAGTTAAAGATCATGGCATATACAGAAATGAAGATAGAGGGAGGACCTATTTCTGAATGGTGTATTTTTACGGAAATGTAACATAATGGATTTAACCTATATTTTGATATCTTGTCTTTGTTTTTTTAAATCTATTCCATTATCATGTAGCATATGGTGTAAGGTTCTGATAGAAAATTCCATTCCGAGGGACAACTGTTTGAGCGGGATCGAGGCTCTACCAAATATTCTATCTGGACCAAAAAAAAACATGAATGATTCTTTTTCTTACAAATATCAAACACATTGAATAATAATTTAAATCAAAGTCATCATTATATTTTAATACAATCGATCGCCTTTAAGATGTTAAATTGTATGAATTACGTCACAATGGTCATATATTTTATATCTAAAATCCGAAAATTCAACATCACAGTGAAAGAATTTTATTTCAGCCCTAAGGTGGAATAAAATAAAAAATGCAGATACCCTTATCCTATATGAAAGAAAAGAAGTGACTGACTAAAAGACAAATGGTGTGGATGATGATCAAATTGTGAAATTGTAACTTGCAGGTTTATGTATTTTTTTATATTTTAAGGGATATATGTATATAAGTTTTATTTGATAACCAATAAATGTTCATTTTAATATCAGATGCAGGGTGGTCTTCATTTGTTGGATTGGTTGGGTGACAATAGACAGAAGCCTTGCCTCACCTACCAATATAGTTGTCAAAGAAAAATGGAAGCCATTTTATTCTTCCTGTATATTTTATCAATGTAGTATACTTTTGTTGTAAAAAAGAAGAAAATAATTTTAACTTGTATGCAGCAACAGATTTCAGGACATGACAGAGGAAAGGGAGATTGGAATTCTGACATGTTGGCAACCTCGGTTTTCACTCTGGTCTGACAGGTTGACTTGTATCTGAGATCATTTTGAAAACTGATATTGCAACAGTATGGCTGCATATTCATCAACAATTAGATACTGAGGCTTTGGAGGATTACAAAAAAGGAGGGAGACATGTTTGCTACAAGCTTTTATTTTTTTTTTTGTATAAATCTTGAAATTCGGAGCTTCTCTTAGTTTAAACCTATTTATTTGACTATGATTGTAAAACAAGTTATTACAACTTAGACAAATCACGCTCAAAGTCTTCCTGGATAGAACCAGTACTAAGTATATGTGACAAAAAATGTATCTTGCTCAAGGACACCACACTATGATCATGGATTCGATACACTTCCGCTGGACCATGTTGTCCAAAAACATCCTGTCAAGCATGGATGTATACAGAATGTTCCAGAATGGGGTCCCCAAGACAAACTCAGTTTTCGTATTGGTCTGACAGATGGGCATAGTTTCTGAGATCATTGCGAAAACTGCTTTGGTCATTATAAGCTGCACGAAACAATACTTGTATAGTTTAAAGTGTTGTACCACAACCAGAGATGGATGCATATAAACAAGATGTGGAGTCAGTTTTACAGGTAAATATATCATTAAAAGTGTCATGTCATCACCGCAAACACCTTCACCACCGAAACACAAGGTCAATGGCTTCATTTATATATATATATATTGTTATCATTAATTTCGTCAATATGTAAGGGAAATTAATTATCTGATAGACAGACATCTTGTAAGCACAGACACATCCAAGTAAAAGAAATAAAAGTCTCTTGGTAAGGAAATAAGTAAAACTGTCATGCTAAATAAGCTTCATGGTTCAAAAGGACCGGGGACGTTCACTAGGGTCCTCTGGCCAAGTGGTCTAAGGCGCCATCTCAAGATCACTTCCCTATCACCACTAAGGTCATAGGTTCAGGTCCTTCAGTCTGAGGTCTACCTCCACCAGTAAAACTGGATATGCCATATATAACCTGAAATGTGTTGAAAATGGTGTTGAACCCCATAAAAAAAAGTTTCACTAATTTGGGTAAGGCTTAAGAATTCCATACTTTCAAATTGTGACAACTAGGAACATTTCATTTGCATGGTATTTTTGCAAATTTTAGAAAAAATACTTTTTATACGGCTTACAAAATATCCCAATATAAGTAAGCTACACACTAAATGAATTTTCCATTTTGTTTGATTTTTTCGTAACTTTTACACTAAGAAATTCATAAACTTACGAACATTAGTGAAATGGATCCCAGGCTCCTGTTTCACCAATATTTTCACCAAGTTTTGGTTGAATACTTAAAAGCTAACTAATTGTAGGCTGGTTATTTTTTTTTGTTCTTTAATAAATGGCAATAAAACCATATGCAGTTGTACATGAATCAGTCTAAAACCATTGTGACTTTTTTATTTAAGTTTTTAAGTATATACTTAAATATATTGGTGAAACAGAAGCAAGAAAAAAATAACAACACATGATGTTGTTAAACATCACCTACAATACCATTTTTAGCCGACCTGAGCAAAGCTCAGCACATGTAGTTTTCATCTGATCTTCCCCAAACTTACAAAGCTGTTGTATAACCAAAATATCTTTTTTAACTGACCAAATTTAAATGCCTAAGTTAGGGCCCTTGCATTATCAAATTTTCCTTCTTTTGCATATCATCTTCTCTGCCACAGGTGAGTGATCTAGGGCCAATGTGACCCTCTTGTTATTGATGACATCAGACTTATCATATTTCATTGATTCATATTTTCAATGTGTTTCTTGCTACTCTTCAGTGTCGCCATTAGAACCACCCTTATAAGCATGTTTATTAGCATCACCATTTCCATCTGAACCATTTTCAAGGTCTTTCTCATCAGGGGTAAACTGTAGTTGAGTGTTCTAGGGTGCTGTCATCTGACAACCTCACCACTGAAGTTGATTTCAGCCTTGCTTGGTCAAAAGGCTTTGATAGAAAGTTTGCAAGTGGGTATACTCAGATTCATTCTGAGGTCTACCTCTATAATTAAAACTGTCATATAACCTGTCATGTGTTGAAAATGGCAATGAACTCAATTAAAAATGTCTTGCTTATCATCATTTTTAATTTGAACAATCTTCAAGGTCATGTCTCCTTATCATCCTCAATGTCATTGATGCCATCTGAACCATCTTCAAGCTCTTATTTCACATCATCAGTTAATGCCATTGGAATCATCTGAACCATCTTCAAGCTCTGATTTATATATTACAATTTCATCAAGGTTTTACTTCACATCATCATATTTAATGTTATAATTGCCACCTGAAGCAACTTCAATGTCTTGTTCCTCATCACCTTTATTGTCATTGCTGCCATCTGAATAAATTTCAAGGTTTTGTTTCTCATCATTGTTAGGTCATTGATGCCATCTGAACAAAAAACCTCAAGGTTTTGTTTCTCATCATCATCTTCAATGTTTTTGTTGATATTTATGCAGCAAAACTACCATCACTATCTTAACCACAAACTTCTAAAATGACCCTGTGAGAATCCATTTTGATCAGAATCCACAGTGTCGTCATAATTATCACTTTGTTGTCATATTTTCACCGACACTTCTGTATTTTGACAATTAAGAATTATTAATAGAAGCAATAAATGTTTTGAATTATATGTTGTTGTTGTTTCTAAGACATTTAATAACCAATGTGTTGTCTGTATGGAGCTGAAGATCTAGAAACACGACATAAACAGCGAATGGAAATTTATGTTGATAACCTTATTTAGTGCTGTCAGCACAAAGATCAAGGCAAGTGTAAGTTTCAAAATGTTATCAAGTGATAGTTTAGTACAGTAAACAATATACTCTTCTGTACACATCGAAGTGGTTGGATAGTGTAGTTGATAAGATTTGCTTACGGTATTCATACCAGAGGTTGTGTGTTGGATGCCAGTTAAGTTCTGGTTTTAATATATGTTATTGCATTTAAATAGCCAGCAAATGTTTAGGCAACAATTCCTGGAACATTAGTAACAGTCCTGACTTCTCATAAACAAAATACAGTACTGGTTCTGCCCGAATGATGGTGAACACCAGTGTAAAATTTCATTGATGTATGGATAGTTCATACTGAAATATGAGCTTGCCAAAAATATTTAACCAAATTGTCTTACTATAAAAGAGGCCATTATTCTGCCTAAAATCAAAATGGAGTTGTGTATTTTTCTCCTTTAATCCTTTTACTGGTAGTGAAAAGACAATTGAAGTTGAATTTTGTAAGGCCAGTAGTTACTGAGATACAAGTTTGCTGAAAACCATAACTAAATGTTCTAAGTAAAAAGGGTCATAAACATGATTAAAAGTAAAACTTGTCCCCTTCATTCTCTTTGATAGAAATAAAGGCACATGGAAAGGTTCATCGACACAAGGTTATTAGTAACTGTGATAGTAGCTTGTTAAAAAACTTCTATAAATTTACTAAATATCCCATTTATCTTAGTAAACACACTTAAGAAGTTTCATTGATGAAAAGGTAGTTGTACTTAGATATGAGCACGCCTAAAATCTTCTGCAAAACAACCCCAACACAATGCCAATTTGAGTACAATAGCTCTTTTTTTCTTCTAAAGGTGATGGAAATCATTTGGTTATGTACCATATGTTGCAGCAAACATGACAATGTCATGTCTTTCTGGTGTGTCCCATGCCTATTGAAGACTGCAAACATCTTTTCCGAGAGCTTTGCCTATAAAGAGAGAAATCATATATGTTTGTCTAAACAAAACAAGAGTTATGGGTATTGCTGGTTCGCGTTCACAATCCGATGAAAACTGAACATGCCACAGTGTTTATGAGATAAAATTAGCATTTGTAAATCAACATAAACCCTTCTGGCCTTTTGCCAGTAGAGCTAATATGTTATTAATGGAAAAAATATTGGAGCATATGTCATACATGAAATCTTCCATCGAAAACGAAACAAACTATGTACTCTACATGGATTGCTTAAAAAATCCTATGTCCATTGAAGACGTCAAACAAAATGTCAGTCATAACAACAGGCTGAACCATTTGTGTATAATAGCATCTCATTACATGTTATACACAGTTACAAACACTACATAACAAAACCCTATGCCTATAGAAGACAGCAAATATGACTTCTGTCTGACTAAAACATATCTGTTTTAATATACTTTCAGACAGTAAGCAGAACTTGTTTTCTTGACTAAAGAATATGTTCCATACCTAATGTAAACAGAAAGAAATGTCCGTCTTTCTGGCAAAACCATATGTCAAAAAAGACGGCAAACATCACACCTTTCTGACAGACGCATATGTCATTGAAGCAAGCAAATAGTTCATGCCTTTCTGACAGAAATTTTATGTTCATTAATGATAACAAAAAGCATATGCCATTGACAGAAAATATTGCACATCTATCTGACAGCAAACATTACATATTTCGTAACAAAAGTTAAACACCCATTGAAGTCAACAAACATTTAATACATGTCTTTCTGAGAAAAGCATATGCCATATGTGTAAAACTAGTGCAGACTGCAAATGTCATATATCTGATAAAGAAACAAACATTACATATCTTTCTGACAAAATTCTTTGTTTACTGAAGACGGTAAGTAAAACATCTTTTCTTACAAAAGTCTTTGTCCATTAAAGACAGCTAAAATGGCAGCTATGTTATTCCATTAAAAGCCTCTGTAATTGAAGACTGCAAACATTACCTGCCTTTCTGACAAAAGTATTTGTCTACTGAAAACAGCAAACATGGTAGTCATGTTATTCCATTAAAAGCCTCTGTAATTGAAGACAGCAAACATGACCTGCCTTTCTGACAAAGTGTTTGTCTACTGAAGACAGCAAACATGGTAGTCGTGTTATTCCATTAAAAGCCTCTGTAATTGAAGACCGCAAACATTACATGTCTTTCTGACAAAAGTGTTTGTCTACAGAAGACAGCAAACATGGCAGTCGTGTTATTCCATTCAAAGCCTCGGTAATTGAAGACTGCAAACATTACATGCTTTTCTGACGAAAGTCTTTTTCCATTAAAGACAGTAACTATAACATGCTTTTCTGAAAAAAAGGCGTATTTGAAGACAAAAAATATTGCATACCTTTCAGACAAAACCTTTGTTAAGACAGCAAACATTCCATGTTGTTTTGACAGAGAATATGTCAATTAAAGACATGAAACATTGAATGTCCAAAAATAGTTCTGCATCATATGGCAGTTAACATTATACTAGTATGCCTTTCTAACAAAACTAGTACTCCATTCAGAAAGCAAACGTTTTGGAATTTTGAAAATGTTATGCATCATATGATGCCATCACCTTTAGACAGCTTTTTGATAAAAATAATTTGTCCATTGAAGATATCAAGTATTATGTCTTTTTGAGAAACACAAATGTTATAAGGGCAAAGTATTTTGACGATTAAGACTGCAGCTATGGCATGCCTTTCTAACAAAAGCATCACAATTTTAAAAAAAATAGATAAAATGTATGTTTGATGTGTTTCAATGGAGTTTAACGCCATTTTCAATGATGACAAGTTATATGTGGGGTATCCTATTGTATTGGTGGAGGAAGACCTCTGAATGGACATGAGTATAACCGCCGAAGAAGGCAATTATTATAACATTATAATTCATTTAAACAAAAGCATATATCTATTGAAAACAAATAATATCATGTTACATGTCATCGAAGATTCCAAACATTACACATTGATCGGACAAAAATAAATATGCTCATTTCATATAGCAAACATTATAGAAGCATGTGTCAATGATGATGCCAAATATTACATGTGGATCGAACATAAACGTGCTGATTTCATACAGCAAACAATACTTAAGCATATGTCGATAATAACGCCAAACATTACACATGGATCGGACATAAATATATGCTCATTTCATATAGCAAACATTACAGAAGCATATGTCAATGATGACGCCAAACATAATGAAATGATGGAACATAAACATATGCTCATTTCATATACCAAACATTACAGAAGCATATGTCAATGATGACGCCAAACATAATGAAATGATGGAACATAAACATATGCTCATTTCATATAGCAAACATTACAGAAGCATATGTCAATGATGACGCCAAACATAATGAAATGATGGAACATAAACATACGTCATTTCATATACCAAACATTACAGAAGCATATGTCAATGATGAAGCCAAACTTTACACATGGATCGAACATAAACCTATGCTCATTTCATATAGCAAACATTCCAGAAGCATATGTAAATGATGACACCAAACATTTAACATGGATCAAACATAAACATATGCTCATTTCATATACCAAACATTACAGAAACATATGTCAATGATAACGCCAAACATTACACATGGATCGAACATAAACATATGCTCATTTCATATAGCAAACATTCCAGAAGCATATGTAAATGATGACACCAAACAATACACATGGATCAAACAAAAACATATCCTCATTTAATTTACCAAACATTACAGAAGCATGTGTCAATGATAACGCCAAACATTACACATGGATCAAACATAAACATATGCTCATTTCATATACCAAACATTACAGAAGCATGTGTCAATGATAATGCCAAACATTACTCGTAGATTGAACATAAACATATGATCATTTCATATACCAAACATTACAGAAGCATATGTCAATTATAACACCAAACATTACAAATGGATCAAACATAAACATAATTATGCTCATTTCATATAGCAAACATTACAGAAGCATGTGTCAATGATAACACCAAACATAACACATGGAGCGAACATAAACATATGCTCATTTCATATACCAAACGTTACAGAAGCATATGTCAATGATGACGCCAAACATTATATATGGATCAAACAAAACATATGCTCATTTCATATACCAAACATTACAGAAGCATATGTCAATTATAACACCAAACATTACACATGGATCGAACATTAACATAATTATGCTCGTTTCATATAGCAAACATTACAGAAGCATATGTCAATGATAACACCAAACATTACACATGGATCGAACATAAACCTATGCTCATTTCATATAGCAAACATTACAGAAGCATGTGTCAATGATGACACCAAACAATACACATGGATCAAACATAAACATATGCTTATTTCATATACCAAACATTACAGAAGCATGTGTCAATGATGACACCAAACAATACACATGGATCAAACATAAACATACGCTTATTTCATAAACCAAAAATTACAGAAACATATGTCAATGATGATACCAAACATTACACACGGATGGAACATAAACATACGCTTATTTCATAAACCAAAAATTACAGAAACATGTCAATGATGATACCAAACATTACACACGGATCGAACATAAACATATGCTCATTTCATATACCAAACATTACAGAAGCAGATGTCAATGATGACGCAAAACATTATACATGGATCGAACATAAACATATGCTCATTTCATGTACCAAACATTACAGAACCATATGTCAATGATGACGCCAAACATTATACATGGATCGAACATAAACATATGCTCATTTCATATACCAATCATTACAGAAACATATGTCAATGATGACGCCAAACATTATACATGGATCGAACATAAACATATGATCATTTCATGTACCAAACATTACAGAACCATATGTCAATGATGACGCCAAACATTATACATGGATCGAACATAAACATATGCTCATTTCATATACCAATCATTACAGAAACATATGTCAATGATGACGCCAAACATTATACATGGATCGAACATAAACATATGCTCATTTCATATACCAAACATTACAGAAGCAGATGTCAATGATGACGCAAAACATTATACATGGATCGAACATAAACATATGCTCATTTCATATAGCAAACATTCCAGAAGCATATGTCAATGATGACGCCAAACATTATACATGGATCGAACATAAACATATGATCATTTCATGTACCAAACATTACAGAAACAGATGTCAATGATGACGTCAAACATTATATATGGATCGAACATAAACCTATGCTCATTTCATATACCAAACTTTACAGAAGCATGTGTCAATGATGACGCCAAACATTACACAAGGATCATACAGAAACATGATTATGCTCATTTCATATACCAAACATTACAGAAGCATATGTAAATGATGACGCCAAACATTATATATGGATCGAACATAAACCTATGCTCATTTCATATACCAAACTTTACAGAAGCATGTGTCAATGATGACGCCAAACATTACACATGGATCATACAGAAACATAATTATGCTCATTTCATATACCAATCATTACAGAAACATATGTCAATGATGACGCCAAACATTATACATGGATCGAACATAAACATATGATCATTTCATATAGCAAACATTCCAGAAGCATATGTAAATGATGACACCAAACGTTAAACATGGATCAAACATAAACATATGCTCATTTCATATACCAAACATTACAGAAGCATGTGTCAATGATAACGCCAAACATTACACGTGGATCGAACATAATCATATGATCATTTCATACAGCAACCATTACAGAAGCATATGCCAATGATGACGTCAAACATTATACATGGATCGAATATAAACATATGATCATTTTATATACCAAACAGTACAGAAACATGTGTCAATGGTGATATATAACAAATGTGTCTTTCTGACAAAAGCATACTTGTATGCTCAATTAAAAAAGCTTACATTACATAAACATTTCTTTCAGACAGAAGCATATGCTCATTTAAAACAAAACTTTTCATGTATTTTTGACAAAAGCGTAATTATGTTAATGAATATAACGCCGCCAGTACAATTCGTATGGAAGAAGGCAAATGTCACTAAAGATAGCAAACGATTCACCACTACCAACAACTGTATAAGGTCTATGTGATGTTTAAAATACTGTCAGCATTCAAACGAAATATTCCTTTTAAACATACCCACATCCAACTAAAGGAACTGTGGATGCACATAACGCAACCAAAAAGAAAAAAGAAAAGAAAAATGGCAGACTCGGTTTATTGTGTCTGTTCATGCAGGGTAACATTAAATGCAAGAGTTATCGCGCCCTCTATTATCAGCTTAAGCATTTTAGATTTTATCAGCTACATACTTCCTAATAAGTACGAAAAATGTATCACAAAAATACAAAGGATAAAGCCTTGGACCAAACTGTTAGCCGAATTAAGTATATGAAACTTTTATCACTTTGGATATTCGCCTTGCTGTCCATAACCTTATCTGTTGACCTAAGAGACGTGAAATATGCCACAAAAACAACAATTCGTGATCTTAGTGTCTTAAATAATTTAGAAGTGACGACCATAATGTTTGATTGCAAATTATGTTGGTAAAACCCAAAAGTTGAAAGTCTAATACCAGGTATCACATAAACACAGACTTTATTTTGAAGATATCGATCGAGAGATAAGTCACGATACGCCATCTAGTGGTGAGGAAAATGTGTGTGAAGTTTGTTGCATAGGAGTCCGTGAGATAACTGCAAAGCATGACATAAGTGTCAGAAAAAAATAACGAAAATTCACTTTCATCCAAGATCTGACCTTCGTTTTTTTTTAAAGATATATCAATATAGATAAAATTATTTTTAGAATAACATTGACTTAGATTATAACACATTTAGTTGATGGTTACGTCACTTCTAAATCTATAAACATATTTTGACATCTAATTAACCATCTTAAAACAATAATTATCATTATTTACATGTTATGAGCTATGTCAAGATATCCAAACGAAAATGTTACTAATACGATCATCAGTAATCTTTATTTTATAAAAAATAATGACTGACCTTTGACCATATGACCTTTTTAATCCAAGAACGCAATTGGAGGAAAGACAATATCAGACAGAATCAAACCAGTGCCATGTGCGGAAGAGGTTTTGCTTATTTAAGTGATTATTGAAATATTGAGTATGTTGTTCATTTATATAATAACATATTCAACATATTTCACAGCCCCTAGCAACGGGTTCTCTATTTTCGAGCCAAACTGAATGAGATGCGTGGTTCCAAAGACCCGGATAAAGGTGTAAGCCCACCATTGATTTGTGGTCTTCATTCTATAGTTGATAAAATGTTTGCATGCTCATCATTCGTTGAAAAGGCAAAATAAAAGAAGTGAAAGCTCATATTTTATTGTTTGTCAACTTCTGCATTACGAAAGTATGGTTATAAAAGCAGGGGTCATTTAGCATATAAGATTGTTTTCTTCTGTACAGTGTGTACACTGTTGACACAGTGAAAGTAGACGTCCGGAATCATATATAATAGTTTTTATTTCCAATATATAATAGGCACGCAGGCCCATCTGGTACATGATGTATGCACAAATATATGACACACGGTAGTTTATTAATGATAATTAACAGTTACAAATGTAAGTTTCATGGTATAAATCATATCGAATAAATTTAAATTTAAGCAAAGGTGAAAGCGGAGAAGGTGGTATGCATTACAGTAATAATATTCAAAAGTCATGTCAGAAAGCAAATATGATTTTATCTACCATAAATATTATAATTGAAAAAAATGTGAATCATACATATATGACTATATTTTTATTTGAAAAGTTTTTAGTATAAAAGTACTATGTTTTTTTTTTATTGTACTGTTGTTTTCAGAATATAACAAATTGATAAACTTAGGCATGTTTGGTCTTTCCCAATAATATTTATTTATATATACTTTTCTCAGGTCGGAATATAGCACATATTCAATAATAAAATGATATTCATCCTCTAATTCATTACATACTCTGCACTTTCGTTCGTCAAATGGTGTTCTTATTAATCGTATCGAACGGCCTGACTCTACTTCTAATCGATGCGACGAGACTCGTAACTTAGCAAAAGCATATCAAGTTTGATACAATTTAAATAAGGCTATCATATATTCATACCCCGATTTCCAAACGTTATCTCTAAATTCACAATTCGGATATGACAATGCTTTAAACATGTTTACACTACATTATAATAATGCCATTTAAATAAAAAAATGAACATAACAATAAGGAAGATGGATTTTAAAGCAGAAGAAACAAGGATTATTTATAACCGCCATTATGCAACTACACCACGGTAGCATTCCTGTTTGCACTACACTATGGAAACATTTCCGGTCTTAATGGTGGTGTCATACATATAACAACAACAGTGATGATGGACATCGTTAATTCCGTTTGAAGATGTAAAACACATTGCCAAGGAGAGACGTTGGCAAGGATAAGATTGTTTTAGAATTCGTGATTTTCATTTTTGACAATTGGTGTTGTTGTTTCGTTGTTTGTATTGTACTTACTTACTGCAACAACAGTAAAAATACACAACTTAGAAAGGCATACCAAAGTGTATACATTAAGCTGTTTCGGGACATGATTATTGACATAGGAAACAGGAAGTAAGCCATTGGGCAGCATAATGGCGGTGGTAAATAACCCTGGTTATTTAAAAATATCTAAATAATTTAAAAATGTTGTTTTTCTTTTGTTCAAATTCTCATTTTGTGATTTGAAAACATTAATGATTTATTTGGAATATTTTGAATGGTTGGTATGCTTCAATTGTTAAGTTAGAAGAAAAAAATTATGTTGATAAATTTGGGCATGAATACATTATTTCTGAAGTTTCTTTCATTTTGCCAAATGTGTACACACTGAACAGATAAAATATCTTTCATGAAATATGAACCTTACTTTTCTAACGATATTTTGGCACTGCAGATGTCAACAAATAATAAGATGTAAGTTTCCCCTTTTCGATTAAAAATAAAATCCATCTCACATCACTTAAAACAGTATATTTATTTCTTCCAAAAATACCTAGGCTTTCAAACATTCGAAGTATTGATATTACAAACAGTTTAGACAAAAACAAACTTTGGTGTTAACATACCATACTATGTTTAGTAAGGTATCTACAATGACAGGTACCCACAAGATTCTGGTAAACAAATACAACGTAGTGTTATGATGTAACAAAGGGTGAGGTAAGGGCGAGGCTGAGTGCAACCGTTAAAGAGGCATAAGCTCCCCAGGGGACATTTTGCTACTGACGTTTCCCAGGTAGTGCCCCCTGGTGTCATTTCTTCTAAATGAATGAATGCGTGCGTGCGTGCATGTGCTGTATTTATTATAAGTATATATTAGGTTAAGATGCTTTGGTGGCCGTGTCCTTTGATTGGTACATCTGCTGCTTATGTTGTCGGGATCAAGCTTTACAGTGTTGATCACCGTCAAAATGGTCTTACGCGACAGGGACTACTTTTTATTTCCTGTCTTTTTTTTGTTTGTTTCATGTTTTATATATATATATATATATATATATATATATACGAGTAGAAACAAATCAAACAATAAAAACTATATTGTTGACATTGTATTGTCATTTTACAAAAATGTTGCATAAAATAAACCAAACGCTACAATCGAATCAGGACGGCGTATGGATATCTATTAAGGCCCGACTACCAGAACTTTGATTTTTATAGTGTATCCATAGGAAAAAAAAAAAAAACATCGACTATCTTTTGCACAAGGTAAGCTTGCATCCATCTGGATAGGTTTATAATAATATAAAACTATTTAAAAAGTATCACATTTACAATACACGCATTAAACTACAGGGGGCGACGGTAGGCAAAAATTATGAAATTACTGATGATTTTTTGTTTGTAATTAATGTTCTTCCAGAGAGGCAGCCCAGCAAAAACTTTAATTCTTGCATATTTGAAATAGTAAATATTTGCATTTTCAGACAAGGGCACGATAAAATTAATTGCTAGAAAACATCTCTGATAGAATTAGACGACAGCTGTCCGTCAAATAGTTTTAATGGATTTGTTATATTATTACTTAGTGTGTTTATATCATTGCTTTTTATATGCGTAAATACCTCTAATAATAATTAAAACTAGTTATTTTAGTTTTTTTACTACGTCCCTCTTTGACCTTGTTGATTTTTTGCATAAACTGTATTATAAGAATAATTACTCTGTCCAAAAATGTCACAATGTCGAAAGATGGCTGATGTTTTTAGTTGATTTATTGTCAGGCCAAGCTATTTTTTCTTCGCTCGATCTTAGATTGTTTGGTTTATGGTTGATTTTAAATGTTTGTTGTCGTATTCTTAACTGGTATATATTCCATACATTCATTGGTGACATCGTGTATCAGATAAACTGTAGTTTCAGCAGTTGCATAATGTTTTTTTGTTTTGTTTTTTGAATATAGGAGAAATTTATGGGATTTATGTGAGAAAGCACTTGCACATTCAAATATCGTAGCTGAGGTATAATCATGCAAATATTTCAATAATTACTTAAATATGCAAAACCTCTTCCGCACATGGAACCGGTTTGATACAAAGTTATAATAACCGATCCTTACTAAATAGACACACGCCCTCCTAATTTGATTGATATTCATACACCTTCCTAATATGATTGGTATTCATACACCTTCCTAATTTGATTGGTATTCATACACCTTCCTAATTTGATTGATATTCATACACCTTCCTAATTTGATTGGTAATCATACACCTTCCAGATTTGATTGATATTCATACACCTTCCTAATTTGATTGATATTATAGCAGCGTTTGGTGTATTTTAGGCAACATTTTTTTTTAAATGACATCATTATATTAATGACCACAATATATTTTTTATTATTTGATTTGTTTCTTCTTTCTTATATTAAAAACATGAAAACGTAAACTTCGAGGAATAAAAAGTAATCGTTGTCGCGTATGATGAACACTGCAAAGCTGGATCACGGCGACATAAGCAGGGATATGCCTGTGGTATAAAGCCAGCTAAATATATCTTATTTCTAAAAATAGTGACACAGCTTCGTGATTCTAAGGAATCACTGAGTCAACGTAAAGGGATACTTAGATATATTACAACGATACTAGGCAGCGACTATAGTATAAGAACATATTAAATGTTGATGTATTCATGGAGACTTTCTATTCGCTTGTCCCCATTGAATTCAATAGATCACCATCGGACATATCTATATACATTTCACTTTGGGAGAATATCCGATAGGGAATTGGGAATGATTTTATTAAAAGATCGATTGTGACTCAAAGTTGTGTTTGTTTGTTTATGAATATGTGTATTGCATACATGTAACCCTTAGAAATATGTTCTTACATCATGTTTGAAATATAATACGATGATTAATTGATGAATTAACATATGTTATCTCAAATATATTATTGTACATGTATATTGTGCTATGTTATGTGCCGCAATGCAACGACGCGCCGTAACGT
Source organism: Panopea generosa (assembly GCA_029582155.1). Taxonomy (NCBI): domain Eukaryota; kingdom Metazoa; phylum Mollusca; class Bivalvia; order Adapedonta; family Hiatellidae; genus Panopea; species Panopea generosa. Next base: position 53,227,624 of record CM055895.1, read on the forward strand.
CATGTTAAGTAACGTTACGTTCAGTATGCTACGTTACGTTGTTACATTATGCTTTGTAAAGTTGTCATTTCACACCACTATTACATTTCCTATAGGGCCCCATTGTAACATTTATGTCCAAAACATAGTGACAAAACCAAATCTGCAGCATGTGTCTGGGCTCTAATTATTAACGGTTCAAGATGTGCAATTATTAAGAAAAAAAGTATACTTTGACCACGTTTTTTTTAAATTTAAATGACAGAGAATGCCTAGAAATCTGACATCAGCATCAACTGTTCAATAACGATTTCTAAAATACTGACCATTTAACACATGGTAGGAAAAATAATTCACTGCAATACAAAGTCCTACAACGTTTTATTTCTGCTTTCTTCAACTGTAGCTCCGGATTATTCAAGGAAGATAATAGCGGTGTGAGTCTTTTTGTTATGTTAGTTGGTTTCTAGGGTGTCATCACCCGGTTGGCAAGATAGGATTCTTATTTTTAGAGAGGGAAAGATGTCAGTATTTCGTGCATTTATCTTTTTTTTAAGTTTTAAGTGGAAGATAAAAGTTGAAGAGAAATAAGTGGCTTTACATAATATAAGCACTTTGAATTTAAACTAAAAATAAAACATTAAACATATAATAATAGCTTCACTCGATCAATTTCTGTACTTTTACATTTAGTACAGTATTAGTATACGGAAATTAAAAGTTTAAGTATCGCGTTGTGCCTTTAATGACTTAGATCCTCAACTACCCACTCGAAATGAAAGTGATGTATTATTATCATCAGAAACTTAACGACATGCATGTATAATATAACGGTAGTTTAGTGGGTCAATTTGTTGTAAATGAACTTCAATTCATCAATTTTGTTTTGCCAATTAGATCTGCTTAAAATTAAACGCCTTTTTGTGTACATTCGAAATAATTTATGTTTAGACATGAAAGAAAACGGGTGACGATAATGTAATAAAAGAGGAGCAGTTGTATACACTTAACACTTTTAAAGACGAGGGTATGGGTATATATATATATATATATATATATATATATATATATATATATATATATATAGAAATATAGCAATGGCACGAATGATGTACCAAGACAAAACGTTTTTACCTTCTTTCTTTTCAATTTTATTCCAACAATTTCATCACTTTAAAACACACAAATTTAACAAATTAATTGATTTGTAACATATATTAACCAATATCTGGAATAAAAAAAAATTCAATATTAAAAAACGTCTAAAGGCATTAGGTATATACACTGAAATGAAAAAGAAAATATACATTTTGGTTTTTAAAATTCTACATTATTGGCTAAGTTTATTCATGTGATGGAAAATTAACTGATTTTTTCTTATTGTTTTGCTTTGAAATTAATTAAATGTTTGTTTTTTATTCAACAATATGATGAAATATAAACATAAAAAATTTATATGCAAAACATTCATTGTTCCTTGACCTGTCGACGTTTATAGGTATGTATACTTTCTTTTTCCTTCAAATGTATCAGTGTTTGGCCTATATTTACCCAGAAAAGTTTTTCTTCAAATGAACATTTACTCTTTTATTTGCAAAGTGTATTTTCCAAATTTTGAGGGTAAAAATGAACATTCGGATCAAATTGCTATTCAAGTAGTTAATCAACACTGAACTTGTCAGTATCAATGCTTATTTTATCCCTTCATATTTCAATGGTAGAAAAACACAAAACAGCGCTTATCTGAAACACTGGTTAGAAATGCATGGGACTTGAAATTACATGTCAGATATATTTTGGAAATTAATTGAGCACAAACGCCAGTGGCGTAGCTTCCTATGGGCACGGCAGGCATATGTCTACACTTTTTTTTCTGAGAAATCGAAAAAATAAAAATGACAAAAACGCAATCGAAATCGAACCTCTATGGGGTAGAGGGTAAACTATAAACATTGTAACACCTGTTGTATGAAAATAGTAGCCACTTAAAACCATGAGACGAACAGCTACTTTATTTTCCCCTTTAAATAAGTCCTTGTCAATGTGAACAAACCTTAAAAATTACCTCTTTTATTAATGTATTTGGTCACAAAACAGTGGATTCAATATAAATATTAAGGATAACCAGTCCACTAAAAACATAAGAAATATACGCCAAAACTTACCTACGACAGTCTGGCTGTTTTTTTTTTCGGGGGAACATGCCCCTGGAACCCCAAACAACAGTGCCTACACACCGTTTTCAACCAAGCTACGCCAGTGTAAGCAATGGTAAGACTTGTAAAAAACTTGAAATGAATTCTATGTGGAAATTATTTGAATAATTTAAAACGAGTTCCTATGTAGGCTTTTGACAGCATCCAGCATAACACATTATGGGAAGCATTTGCTAGAAACAACATTAATGGAAACTTTTTAACCATTATAAAATCTATGTATCATGTGTTAAAGTTCATGACAGACTCACAAACTTCTTTAGATGTAATATTGGAACAAAACATGGCTGTATTGGTAGCCCCATAATATTTTCTCTTTTCATCAATGATCTTGTTACTTTTCTACATGAAAAATGTGATAAAGGTATTTTTGTTTCTAATCATATTGAAAATTTAGTTGCACTTATGTTTGCTGATGATGTTTCTAGTATTTCTGATACTGTTATAAACCTACAACACCAGATCAACTATATTGAATATTATTGCACGTCAGTTAATATGAATATCAATTTAAGTAAAACAAAATTATTGTTTTCAGAAATGGTGGTGTTTTAAAACAAACTGAAAAATGGTATTTCAACAACGAGCTTATCGAAGTTGTTCCTTTCTATAAATAGGTGTATTTTTCACAACCAAGCTAGTATGGTCCAAAACCCAAGAGACACTTTCACTACAGGGTTTAAAAGCATCTGCCTGTATTTTTAACTTTTAACGACAATTCGGTCAAATTGATCCTATTGATATGTTTAAAATTTTTGACTCAATGGTTAAGCCTATTTTATGCTATGCATCAGAAATTTGGGGTTATAATTATGTTAATAAAATAGAATCTGTACAAGTTAAATTTTGCAAACAATATTGTAATTTGTCTCATAATACTGTCTGTTATTTTGCTCTCGGTGAATGTGGAAGAGGAACCACTTTGTGCTATTTATATGACAAACTGTATTAAATATTGGTTAAAATTAACACGCATGAGAGACCACAGGTATCCAAAACATTGTTATGTTATGCTAAAACGTCTACATGAATCTGGTAGAAAAACTTGGGCAGGGTGTATTTCAGATTTGGCTTTGGGTACGTGTGGATCTCCCATGACGTAGGGAATGATGTAGGGTTTATTAATATTTTCAAACAACACTTAATTGACTGTTATTCACAAAATTGGCATGATGATGTTGAATCTTCACCAAAAGCATTACATTATAAATATTAAGTCTCTACTCAACATCGAGCATTATTTAACTCTAGACTGCCATATAAAACTAGAATAACTATGTCTAATTTCCGTTGCTCTAGCCATGATCTAATGATAGAGAAGGAAAAATATATAAGAATTGATAGGCATTTAAGATACTGCTTTTTATGCTTAAGGACAACGCATATGTTATTGAAGATGAATATCATTTTTTCTTCGAATGTCCATTGTATGACAACAAGAGAGCTACTTATTTTAAAGATATATGGTTAAGAAACAGCATCCATAATTTATTCTATTCCTTTATGTCATCTTCAAAATCAGATGAAATTTTGTCAATCGCTAAATATTTATATCACGTAACACGAACACAGGAATACATTTATTATTTGTATATTTGTCACTCTATTGTAAATGTGTAACCCCACCATTGATTTTTGTTCTTTATTCTATAGTAAATAATAAAAGTTTGAAGGCTTGTCATTCATAGAGAGACCCAATTGAAAGAAGTGAAACCTACATTTTACTGTTTGTCAACCTCTGCACTATCAAAATATGATGAGAGAAGTAGAGGTCATGTGTCATATAAGAGATTTTTTTTCTGCTCAGTGTGTACACTGGTGACAAAGTGAAAGTAGACTTCCGAAATCATGAATTCATACCCCAATTTCGTAGCATCATTTTTTTTTCTAAATTCACAATTCAAAATCATGGCAATGCTATCAAAATGTTCAAAATACATCAATAATGCCATTCAAATAAAAAATGAGCATTAAAATAAGGAAAATGCATTTTTAAAGAAGAAGAATTGAGGATTATTTATAACCGCCATTATGCGACTTCCCCACGGAAGCACTTCCTTTTTGCAATGGTGGCACTATGCCTAAAATTGTATTGTTTGTATGTTTGTATTTTTGGCCAGAGGCCTATATTACCAAATATAATTATCATTATTATTACTTTAATATTTATTAAAAACAGACTAGAAATCTTACATTTCATGTTGGATAGTTAGGAAACTATTTGAGCACAAAAACGTTTGTAAGAAACGTAAAACGCTTGGGATAAATTGTATTTGGACATTATAAAAAGATTTCTCAAAACTTTGATGTGTGTAAACTTTGATAATTATTCTGACTGTAAGAGTGTTTTACTATAAACTACATTTGTTTACGTTCATCAGCAATAAAATCACTAATTAACATAACTCTCTGAATGGAATAATATCTATAACATTATATTCATTTGTTTGTTGTTGTTTTTATGTTAGTTTTGTTTTATCAGAATCAGAGGTCGGATTTTAGAATTAAACTTGAAAAACCAAATTTCAACCTTAACATTACGGTTAACCATAACATTCCTATATCTCGTTTACCATTACATTTAGAATGTTTAGAATATTTGTGAGAGATGGCTTGACAATATATATTAGGTGTCTCTACTTGTTTACAAATTTTGGTCTCAAAAAAGGATCTCTAAGTGTGCTTTTGAAACTGATTCTTGAGTTCAAATCTAAGAATATTCTTAAGCATGGTTTGTGAATACCACCCTTCATTCTGATATGTTAAAATGTTGATCAATCTATAACACAGCTTTGGTATGACAAGTAAATAAATTCGTCACCAAAGCGATATGATAAAAAGAGAATTGCATGTCAGTTTCATGTATGGATTAAAGCATCCACATACAGTATCACACGTCAAAACAACATCAAAACAACGAGGCGACTACGAAATGTACATACAAAACAGTGTCAGCAGGCTTAGGGTCAATTGACATGCGATGTCAAGCTTTGTCAATCTATTTGCCCAACTCAGGTGTGACGTTACTAACGCTGTAACTACGTATACCTCGTCTTCCACCAATTAAGTACTGGTCCCTGCTGTCGGAAAAAAATATTATAAATAATTATAATTTTATGTGTGGTCCGATAAATGTGAAATAAATGAAGTGTGCTTATTGGAAATGAATCACTGCTATTAGACTAAAATGACTTTTAAATGACGTAACGAAATCGATCAGCCTTTTCTCAGTCTCCGAATATCTGTCATCACCTAATTAAGGATTTTGGCAAATATCGGAGGGATGTACACGGTATGGCCAGGGATGAATAAATTCAAGGAACCTCAACTATTTAATAACATTTTCTTGTTTGTTTTTGTAATTTTATTCTCTAAATTGTTCCGCAGTGCAAGCGATGATATCTAAAATAGATGTAGAAGTGAAAACTTTCAGCTGCCTCGTTATGGTTAAAAGGCAACAGGATCACGATCCTAGATAATTAATTAACGTCATACCATAATTATATACCTGCATAAATAGCACGTATGTTTTGTCATGCACATATTCATATTTAATAGCTGATATTTATGTGGGTGCGTGAATGTGTGAGTATTTAAAAATAATAACAGGATTATATATATAATTAATCCATTTTTGCAAAAATAAATTATATTTCCGTTACGTGGATGATATAGACGGACGTTTTTTTCCTTGTAGATGACACTTTCTTTATGATGTTTACGGTAAAACCATGCATGTCTAAAACTTTTTTCCTGGTGCACTTTGAATTACCATGCTTTTGTTCCACGCCCAACACACTACTTTTCTTCAAAAGATAACTTAAATTTACATTAATAAAAAAACATGCATTTAAATTTAAAATGTAGGCTAGCCGACGTGACCCGTCCTCTACGGAATAACGTATAAAATCCCCACCGTGTCGTCACACGCAGGGCCTTCACACCAATTAAATTACCATGGCTATAAAGCGTTCATGAAGATGTCAAATTTCTCCACTTTATCTTGCAGTTTTATCTACATCACTTCTCGTCTCTGCTTACCTGATGTCAAATTGATGTACGTTTCAAGATATCAAAGGCTGACTTAAATGCCAACGTTCACCAGGGATTGGCCGTCGTGTATAAAATTAGAAGTTTCGACTATTTTATTGGTCATCGTCGTAAAACCACACGTCAAGTGTGATGTGGAAGTAATGACGCTGCAGTATAAAATCTGGATTCTTACTCCTTTTTTTATCTCTTATCTCTGACAACTTTATTGGTGAAAATGCAGCGTTTTCGTAATGAAGAAGAGGACTTGGCCAGCATACGTGCCACTTGAACTTTATTCTTGTCACGTGATCGTGTCACGTTGGAGGAATAATCATGGGTGCCACCTTTGCTCCATTTATCTGTAATTAGATATATCGCCAACTATTCAATTATTATCGATAGTTAGATATACTGTTAACCATTCGATTACTATCGAGGATTACATATATTGCCCATGATAAAAGTATTGTCGATAGTTAGATAATTATATATAGCTGACCATCGATAGCTAGATATATATTGTCAACCTTTCCATCAATTACTATCGATAAGAACATATATTGCCAATCAATCAACCAATTACTAACGATAGTTAGATATATTGCTGACCATTAAATAGTTAGATATATTGCTGACTATCAATAGTAAACTACATGTATATTGCTGACCATCAATAGTTAGATATATTGCTGATCATAAATAGTTAGATATTAGTAACATAGTAGATAAATTGATGACCATCGATAGTTAAATATATTGGTAACCATCGATAGTTAGATATATTGCTAATCATCGATAGTAAGATATATTGCTAATCATCGATAGTTAGATATATTTCTAATCATCGATAGTTAGATATATTGCTGACCATCGATAGTTAGATATATTGCTGACCACCGATAATTAGATATATTGCTGACCACCGATAGTTTGATATATTGATTACCACCGATCATTAGATATATAACTGACCATCGATAGTTAGATATATTGCTGACCACCGATAATTTAATATATTGCTGACAATCGACAGTTAAATATCTTGACGACCATCGACAGTTAAATATATTGCTGACAATCTATATTAGATATGTTGCTGACCACCGCTAGTTAGATATATTGATGACCGTCGATAGTTAGATATATTGGTGACCGCCGATAGTTCGATATATTGATGACCGTCGATAGTTAGATATATTGGTGACCACCGATAGTTACATATATTGCTGACCATCGATAGTTAGATATATTGCTAACCACCGATAATTAGATATATTGCTGACAATCGACAGTTAGATATATTGCTGACCACCAATAGTTAGATATATTGATGACTACATATAATTAAATATATAACTGACAATCGAGAGTTAGATATATTGCTGACCATCGATAGTTAGATATATTGCTGACCACCGATAGTTAGATATATTGATGACCACCGATAGTTAAATATATAGCTGACCACCGATAGTTAGATATATTGCTGACAATCGACAGTTAGATATATTGTTGACCATCGATAGATATATTACTGATCATTGATAGTTAGTTATATTGCTAATCATCGGTAGTTAGATATTTGTTAACCACCGATAGTTAGATATATTGCTAATCATCTGTAGTTAGATATATTGCTTACCAAAGATAGTTATATATATTGCTAATCATCGGTAGTTAGATATATTGCTAATCATCGATAGTTAGATATTTGTTAACTACCGAAAGTTAGATCTATTGCTGACAACCGAGTTATATATATTGCTGACCACAGATAGTTAGATATATTACTGACCATTGATAGTTAGATATATTGCTGACCACCGATAGTTCGATATTTGTTAACCACCGATAGTTAGATATATTGCTAACCGATGATAGTTAGATATATTGCTGACCACCGATAGTTAGATATATTGCTAACAACAGATAGATAGATATATTGCGGATAATCGCTAGTTAGATATATTGCTGACCACCGATAGTTAGATATTTGTTAACCACCGATAGTTAGATATATTGCTTACCACAGATAGCTAGATATAATGCTGACAACAGAAAGTTAGATATATTGCTGACCACAGATAGTTAGATATATTGCTAACCACCGAGAGTTAGATAAATTGCTAACCACAGATAGTTAGATATATTGCTGACCACCGAAAGTTAGATATATTGCTGACAACAGATAGTTAGATATTTTGCTGACCGTCGATAGTTAGATAAAGTGTCAGTTATCTCGTCTATATTCATAATTAGATACATTGCTAGGAAATCACTTAATGGCTATATATTGTTTGTTAATTCATTGATACTTTTTTATTTTAGCTTGATTAATAAGGTCATAGCTTGTGAAAATCTCCCTCGAGACCGTCACCTGGGCAGGACATGTACTCGGTGTTGTTCATTAGAGACCTGGGGTCGAACACATGACCGCCAGCACCCTATCCACTACACCACCGTTCCGCTATACAACTTCCGCTCTAAATAATTTCGGTTATATTTACCTTCGTTTACATAAATAATTATATATTATGTATCTAAGTCACCAAATATATACATGTGTCTAAATGTATCTAATTACCTATCACAATTATCATATAGTCGTGTCTTTTTTCTGTTTACAAATTGTTGATTTCATTCCGAGTAAACACTTTCCACAACGAACGTACATCACATGCAATACAAGTGTTACTATTTTTAACCTTATATCACGTTCGTTTGCTAATCATTTTGTTAATTATAATACTCAATCCGTCTGACACGCAAATTAGGAGGTGTCAAAGGACCGCAACGTTGTTTGAACTTTTCTTGTTTCCATGCCAGCATTTACCGCTGTTTACGTAGTTTCGGTTTGTCCTCAACATACATCCCACATAAACTGTTATTTATTACTCTTTTTCGCAAATTTCTGTTTTTTATGTCATTTTTTCCCCATAAACATGTGAAATATATGTCAGGCGAACCACAATACACGGAAACCGTGGTCAGAACCAACGAACCAATGTTTATGACACTGCTCCAGGTTTTATCCCGAATGTGTGATCACGTGTATGGTCACGTGATTCATACGTGACCTTTTTCCAACAGGTGGTTTGGTTAGAGAATCGCTCACACAGGTCACTAACTACAACTAGGGGATAGTTTAGGGGGCATGTTTGCATGTAAACATGTCTCGGAGTTCCGTTGCGGTTCACCATACGTCAACTTTTAATAATAAATATCAAAACGTACAGCAGACGTACGGTAAATAAATACCATGTCTGATGTCATTATCACGACCCATCAACTCAACGGTGTGTGTCGCTGCAGACGTTTATTTACTAGTGGCATTTTAAAAATTCAGTTCTATGGATGGCTTAAAACAAACAAAACAAGTGAACCATCTTAGAGTATTAAAAAACATAAATTGGTACTCGGATTCCTGACCGCTCTAGAGCGTATGTGAGATAGACTCGACTTTGTGTTTTATTCACCGCCTCGTTTTATATGACGCGACGACGAAGCGAAACTAGGAGCACCCGGAAACAATGTTGAAGCTACCAGTGGTGACTTTGCTATTGCCCGCTGTAAAGCGTCGTTGGCTGCCTTTTGTAACATCGTTTGTAGCATGCATAATTATGTACTGCACTATAGTCATGATACACTGTTCTGCATATAAACAAATAAGGATATATGGCAGTGTTGCGTTGAACTTTCGATTGACTTATTTTCATAAAACTATGTACAAAATGATACAAAACAACAAATTTCTCCGAGAAATTCGCAAAAACATTAAGTCAGACGAAAAATACAGTAAATGATGGAGCTGGGGGGAAGGAAAAACTTTGTAGAACATGATAAAACAATTTCAAACAAAGTCAAACATGCATTGATGAAGTAGATTTTGTAAGGCTATGCTAAAATCAAGGAATTATATACAAGTCCTTGCTAAAATTAAAGGTCGTGTTATACAAGTTTAAAGTTTTATTTTGATATTTCCAGAAGGTCTTAGACCCATGAGGACATTTACGTATACATGACGGCAAGCATAAATCGGTACACTACAAAATAATGGATAGCATACATGCTAAGTTATTTACGATTGTTTTAGATTAAAAAAAACGTATCACTCGTATTCATTATACATACATAATACATCCATATACGCACATAAATAACAATTGTAGTTCATAAATATGTATTTTTCAAAAAATCGTTTAACCTTGAACGAAACGAAGAATAAAGGTGTTCAGCGTACTTATCCTTTACATGGAAAAACAAACGACAGACACACATGTATACAAATAAACACACATAATCACCGAAACGTATATATATATATATATATATATATATAAATTATTATTATTGATTCGTTTAACCGTCTACGAAAACGAAAACAAGATTAATAATAAAGAAACTCTTCTGTTTTAGTTTAATATTCATATTGACATTAATAAACGTATTCGTCCAAATGGAAGAATGGTCTTGACGAAAACGAAATGAAGTTACCGTAAATAATGGTTAGCTACTAAACCGGCGATAATCATTGGATCAGGTGACCCCTAAATGTCATGTATTTATCACAGTGCATGAATACGAGATGATTATAGCAGTCAAGGGTGATATTTATGATGAACAGCTAATAATGTTCATTATTTTTACCTGTACTTTTTTTATGAATACATTTCATGGGCAAAAAATTTGAAACAACACAATTTCTATTCAAACTTGTATTACAACAGTCAATGCAATGCACGTTTACAATAAACTTATTTCTAATAAAAGATATGCAAATAAATACACTGAAGTTTTTATTCGTTTCCGCCATTGTAAGATACGGGATTTTCATTTAACCGCACGACGACTTCTTGTCACTACATGCAATACTTGTTGTACATAAAAAAACAACATGACGTTTTACATTTCACAAATTGATATACGAAGAAAATCGCCAAATGTCAATATAGCATTTTTTCGATGAATATTCAAATTTTGATTCCGATTTAAAACAATTGTATTTTCAGAAGATATATCATTTTCTGCATGATTTGAGTCAACTTTAAGTTAATTTAGATGAATATAAAAACATATTATGAATAATTGTTGGTTTGCGTTTACGGCGACTTTTGTACTAAGTTTTGTTGTGAAACACAGATGTTTAAATATTATTAAACTGGTCACAGTGTTAGAACTTACTACTTTACTTTAAACATATTTTGTTACTTTTTTATATACATGAAATAGCTAAAGGGACGGGACACAACTTAACCAACAGTATACTCGGCTCTTCGCAACAAGTTATTTACATAACACAATCAAGATGGCCATGAAGTATATTCATAAAGGAAAAAAAGGGAAATGAAATAGGGACCATTGTTTAAAAATACGCATCCGATGCTGACCTTAAATGAGTGGCTCCATTGTGAGGTAAACATTAAAACTTAATTAGATCAATAATTGATTGCTTATAAATTATTGTTAAATAAACCGTTAAGTGCCTTTAATAGAAGTTTAGACACTGTTAAATATAAAATAAAATTCATAGTCTGAGATAGCATCTCTCCCGTGTAACAAGGTTTCAACACTTCAAGGATGAAGATGACGTGTATCACGAAAAAGACAAAGTCGATCATTTAAAAAAGAAAGAAATTGCACGAATGTTCCGTGTCCTGTTTTTGTTAACAATTACATCATTATTTAGGTCACTGCAACCATTTCTGAAACGAGCAACATACTGGATAACGTGACGAGCGCAGAATGTTACACGGATAAGGGAACCAGCAGACTAGGCTTCCTGGAATCTGGGCAAATTGTAATGAAGATTAGTTTGTAAAATTTCAAAAGAGAGTTGCTAGGCTTAGTCTCGGTAAAAATACGATACTTCTTCAGAATTATTCATTAAATGGATGACGTAAAATGGTTATGTTTCAAAAGGAATACTTTTTTACAAATCATTTAATGATCAGATTACTGCATATCTGAAATATTTATTTATTTATTTATTTATTTATTTATTCATTTATTCATTCATTCATTCATTCATTCATTCATTCATTCATTCATTCATTCATTCATTCATTCATTCATTCATTCATTCATTCATTCATTCATTCATTCATTCATTAATTCATTCATTCATTCATTCATTCATTCATTCATTCATTCATTCATTCATTCATTCATTCATTTATTTATTTATTTATTTATTTATTTATTTATTTATTTATTTATTTATTTATTTATTTATTTATTTATTTACTCTAACAGCTAGTGTTCGTGCACGTACTCACAGTCATCCTCTAATCTATAGTTGTATTCTCTAAGTCAAAATCTGAAATGTTTCGTCATTCGTTTGCTTATTCGGGCTCTTGTTTGTGGAACTCTATTCCATCATAATATCAAAAGTGCAAATTCTATTAACTTTATATATACAAAGGAGTAAGAATTCTTAGCAACTCTAAAAACGCGTGCATGTACCTGTCATCATTATTCATATACAAACACTTTCTCTTGTTGTTTTACTTCCGATGTTTGTATGTTACATTTGTGTTGTACTTTGCAAATGTGTTGGGACGAGTTGTCTCTAAATGTGGGTCGAGTTGTCTTGGGACGAGTTTTCTTTGGGACGACTTGTCCTGTACCCTTGACGACCCCGTTGACGATTGCATTTATTCAAATGAGCTCTCTTGTTAATAAAAGTCTTTATTATAATTGTATTATTATTATTGCTATGCTTTTATGAAGTGTATGTATGTTTTCCTTTTGTTGCGTATGCCAACTTTGTATTGTTGGGAGACTGTGTCCTTTGCACGCCACGTATCATGTCACATTTTGTAATTATGGTTTTTATTTGTGTGTTTTTTTCACACGTCTGCTGTAGATCTAGACTGTGTATAATTTCACATCAGTCTCGTCTGCAAGTAAATATGCAAATGCATCGTCATAATGGAAGTGTGGGTATATCAACTGTATAAAATAATATACGCATATAAAGTATAATATGTGTTAGCTTTATTCAATCATGGTATATAATTTAAAATGTTCAGATACCGAAAAATGAAGGCGGGACACACTTGTAGCTTAAATCTAAAATTTTAATGTATTATAAACGTCTTTTTTATTGACTTGGTAATTTTAAATTTCATATTCATGATGTCTTTATAAATCGTATGCTAGTTCTTCGAAGCATAAATCGTGGTAATAATGTTGCGGTACAGGTCATTAAAGAGCCATTACAGCCTCAAAGTCAGAGTAAAACATCGGCTTATGTATTCACCGAGTGTTATGTCTCTTCTTGTTAGTCTAAACTCTATTACATCAGACGACAAGACGGCTTGAACAATATAGTAAGAATCCCTTGAAAATGTTTCAAGAAAAGTAGGAGTGGAGAGAGCATTTTTTGTAGTTATATGTACAGGTTAACCAATCTGCCTCCATTGTGTCGATCTATATCACATCGTGAGACGGAAATGTTGGTCCATATCAAATCCAGGGAAGGGAATGTCGATCTATATCAAATCCGGGGACGGGAATATCGACTCTTATCAAATCCAGGGACGAGAATGATGGTCCATATATCAAATTCATGGACGAGAATGTTGGTCTATATCAAACCAAGAAATTGGAATGTCGATCTATATCAAATCCAGGGACGAGAAGGTTGATCTATATCAAACCAAAGAACAGGAATGTCGATCTATATCAAAACCAGGAACGGGAATGTCGATCTATATCAAACCAAAGAACGGGAATGTCGATCTATATCAAAACCGGGAACGGGAATATTGGTCTGTGTCAAAGCAAGGAACTGGAATGTTGTTCTATATCAAATCCAGAGACGAGAATGTTGGTCTATATCAAACCAAGGAACGGGAATGTTGGTCTATATCAAACCAAGGAACCGGAATGTTGGTCTTTATCAAATCCAGCAACGGGAATGTTGGTCTGTATCAAACCAAAGAACCGGAATGTTGGTTTATATCAAATCCAGGGACGATAATGTTGGTCTATATCAAACTAAAAAACGGGAATGTTGGTCTATATCAAACCAAGGAATGGGAATGTTGGTTTATATCAAATCCAGGGACGAGAATGTTGATCTATATAAAACCAAAGAACGGGAATATTGGTCTTTATCAAACCAAGGAATGGGAATGTCGGTCTATATCAAACCTAGGAACGGGAATGTTGGTCTATATCAAACCCAGGGTCGGAAATGTTCGTCTATATCAAACCAAAGGACGGGAATGTCGATTTATATTAAATCCAGGAACGGGAATATTGGTCTGTGTCAAAACAAGGAACTGGAATGTTAGTCTATATCAAAATCAGGGACGGGAATATTGGTCTATATCAAACCCATGAAAGGGAATGTTGTGTGAATGTAATTGTGACAGTATCCTGAAGATGTGAAAACAAACTGATTAGTGCATACATACGATAATTAGAAAACTTTGGGGGATATGTTACTCCCTGGTTATTTATTTCTTACTTCACATAGTAATATGTGTTTTTATTCCACAAAATAGAAATACTTTTTATTGGTTTGTTTTAAAGGCTGGCTACATTTTTACACAGTCTTTGATTGTGACATATGGGAAAAAGAGAATGGTTCGGTGCACCCCAAAAACAACCTTTACCAAGTTATGGCGTTTTTTTGTCTATTACTAACCGCGCCAGTACAGTGACTGGTATCACTTTGCTGTATTTATACGTTGTTATTATAATTACTTATATCAGTCTTAGACCGTACTCAGTACTGCTATGGTGGATTTGAATTATATATTATGTTTTCTATTCAAATACACGCACTTTGAAATATTTATATAAGCGCGTTTCGGAACCGCGTACCAGACGACATCCCGCAACGTAACCGCGGTATACAAGGAAGGAATAAATTAGGAAATTCAAGGCATTCCGACAAAAAAGACTCGTATGATACCAAGCGTATAAGGAAGGAAAATTTGTTGAAATGCGAATTTTCGTTTTTCAATTTTTGACAGGTTTTATTGTGTTTTAAATATTACTATGAAGTAAATGGACGAGACATTTCATATAACTGATAGAATTGCCGTTAAAATGTGTGTTTTATCTATGTGTCCTTCATTTCACATTGTCTTTGAGCCACTGCTATTTATATTTATTTATATAATATTTGCCCAGCAGAAGATGTAGTATTTAAAAGACAGGGCCAGGTCAACAAAATGGCATTAACACATAAATGAGTTATTTATGATATTAATAATCACAACTGTTAAACACACACACACGCACGCACGCACGCACGCACGCACGCACGCACGCACGCAGAGAGAGAGAGAGAGAGAGAGAGAGAGAGAGAGGGGGGGGGGGGTAACAGGAGCCACCGCTTTAGAACATTGAAGTAGCAAAACAACTGGTGGGAAGCTTAAACCCAGTTTAAAGGTATATCCAACCTCGCTCTTTGCCCTAACGTCATCAAAACCCATTCAAAATAAAAATAGCTTTCTCTTACAAGAGCGACAACATGCACGTGTATATAAAACATTAAATATAAAACAGAAAATTAAGGAGGTTATTTTCTCTTTTTTGGTAATGTAGAATATATTAAAAATTAGGTAATTCACACTCACAATATCGGCCATGTAAGCACACTGTTGTTAAAGGAAAGACATAGTGAAATCAATTTTATTGATGTTCGCAAATAAACCAATCGTGTTGGCGCCCTCTAAACGTCAAATGTTTGTGTAAAATGTATCGAGTTGTCGTGTTATATCTGCTCCAACAGAAAATGGCAGAAAATAGCCACCATACAATTGTATCCATGCTCACATATAAACCAATCGTCTTGGGTTTAAACGTTAAGATTTGTTTGTGTAAAATGTATTGAGTAGTCGAGTTTTTGTCTAGTTTTGTTTTCTCCCCTCCAACACGCAATGGTAGAAAGTAGCCTCCATACAATAGTAAAATCCTTTTTAATGATGCACACAAATCAAATCAATATTTACTCCCTAATATAGATTCTCATTTCACATGAAAGTGATCTGTTAGATAAATGGCAAAAGTTCCATTTCCCTGAGTCGGCACAAATGCTATAATGCTTGCCCACTAGTTTAATAAAATAAATAATAAATGAACCCTTTATACACCCCTTACCGAACTGGACACAAAATAAAAGGGTCTGCATACATACTGAAGTACCAATCGTATGTGCATCATGTAATGATAACATAATTCATTGGAAACACAGAACGCAATAAAAAAAGTAAATACCAGACTCGGTTTTACTGAGTCTGTTCATAAATACATTATGCTCCGACTTGTGGTATACCGAGTGTTCCTTTTGTTTTGTTAGTTTATCCAAATATTATGGAGTGATTTTTTTTTTTTTTTTTTTGGATTTTTTTTTTATTTATTTATTTGTGATAATATATATGTCATAAATACAAAGATACATCAAACACATTAACATACAATAATACAGAAGCAATAACATGTATTTTAATTAATATATTAAACTAGTTGATTATCTAATATGATATAACACAGATTAATATTTTATCTTGTTACACAATAATAATTTTGAGAACATATATATGTCACAGGATAACCAATAAAGTTTTACAACTTTTTTCCGATGGGGTCCTTTTAAAAAATTAGGTCATGGATAAATATATTGGCATTTATTACAAAACTTATGAAATTATACTTTGTTATTCATCAAATATATCTAAAATATGTATCGCAGCTATAAATCCACATTAATAACAATAAAAAGATTTTAAAAAAAATAATTTAATAAAAAGTGAATTCACATTTCTCTACATTTTCCATTTGCTCGAATAGATAATTCTTCACTTCTTTTTTAAATTTATGCTTTTTTCTAAATTCCTTAATAGTATGGGGTAATTGATTCCAATCCAAAATGCCATTATAAAAGAAAGTTGAAGTTGTAAAACTATTAACACATGGCACAATAAAATTAAAAGTACTTCCTCTAGTTGCATGATGGTGTGAATTAGACACCGTTGTAAAATTTTCTTGAAGATAAGATGGACAAGAATTGTTAAAAATCTTATGAACTTGATTCAATCTTAATTGTCTATTTCTATTTTCAATGTAAAGTATTCCAAGATCTTTAAATTTTGACGCAGACAAAGTAGCTTTACTATCGTAGCTGAGAATAAATCTAATCATTTTATTTTGAGCAACTTGTAGTTTTTCTTTAACGTTTTTGTAAGACTACTATACCATGAAGAACATGTATAATCAAAATGACACTGTATCAAGGAATTACAAAGAGTCTTTCTCAGGGATACATTTAAGTAGTGTTTGTGTCTATACAAAAATTTTATTCTAGAATTAACCTTTTTAATAATATTATTCACAATGGATGTAGCAGACAAATCATTATCTAACATTGCACCGAGATATTTGACTGATGTTTGTGCTTGTATGGTGTGACCATTACTTAGCACTGAAAATTGTTTCACTTTAGCAAGCCTGCGTTTTGACCCAAATAATATACATTCTGTCTTTCCTAGATGCAATGACAGTTTGTTGTCTATCAACCATTTATTACAATTTTCTAGTTCATTGCCTAAAACTTCACTAATTACATCAGGAACTTTATGTGAGAAAAGAATAGCACTATCATCGGCATAGAGAATAATTTTACATTTTTGACTTATACTAATGCTCATATCATTTACATAGCATAAAAACAATAATGGCCCCAAAATACTTCCTTGAGGAACTCCACATACAATATTTTCAAAGTCGGACATGGTATTGTTAATATAAACACTTTGTGTTCTACCTGACAAGTACGATTGAAACCACTCGATTGTCTCCACGCCCATCAGTTCTAACTTACGACATAAAATGTTGTGATCAACTGTATATTTCGAAAAGATATTATAGTTTATTTATTTCAGCGAATCGTATACCAACTTAGATACAATACTGTGATTTTGTTTATATTTATATCTTTGAAACTATTTACTTCTGAAGTGTGTGATTTAAACTAAGATTAAACTGATAGCAATGTACAAGTATTCTTCGATATATAATGACAGATTCGATATATTTGATATTCATATTCAGCAAGTCCACTAACGTACGTTACGTCGACGACAACAGATCTTCTATATTCGTAACTTAATAAAGAACAAAAATCAATGGTGGGTTTACACCATAACAGTCTAATTTTTAACTTCCGCTGAAGCAATTGACCAATCAACTTTCTCGTATTTCACTGCTATGTAACGGTTCCTGGCGAGGAAGAGGAAATTTAGTACTGTTTGTACGGTCTAAAGTAATACGTGTGTGTGTGTGTGTGTGTGTGTGTGCGTGTGTGCGTGTGCGTGTGCTCGCGTGCGTGCATGCGTGTGTGCGTACGTGCGTGCGTGGTCATGAACGTTTTTTATGCTAATGAACACGTTCGTCGTCAGTGACAGTACTGGGTTACACAATTAGTGTACAAATATAGATAATCCAGGTATGATGATAGTTACGTTTATTCGTCAAGTTGACAAGTGTATGCTAAGTATCATTCTATGTCTGTATTCCTACACTTACGTATGTAAATGTGGGTATAATCAATGTCACTCAAAGCATGTTTTATGCTCCATATTTCCGATGGAGGTGTCATTACTATTCAATTAAGAGATAGACTGCTTGCTAATTTGTTAATTACGGAGAGAAAGACAGAGCACTTAGTGCGTGTATGGCCGAGACACTTTTTGAAAAAAGTTAGATTCAAAAACTTTCATTTACGTCATATTAATGTTTTAAGGTAATGAAGGTATGAAGGTTGATGTGAATGTCTTAATTTTTAAGCTTCAGCAGCGAGATATTATATTTAAACAATTGATTATTGTGTTCGTGTACTTGAAAAGTTAGAGAGAGAGAGAGAGAGAGAGAGAGAGAGAGAGAGAGAGAGACAGACAGACAGACAGACAGACAGACAACGAGATACATGTAGCGAAGAGAGAAAGTTGGGTGTCAGGCCAGGAAAAAAACACCTGTGTATGCTAAATGTAGGGTATGCAGGTAGGTTTTTTTTTATTTCCTTTTTTTTCAAATGCCTATTTCATTGAGAAAATGTCATGATAGTCAACTTATATAAGCAAATTTATTTTAAACATAGGTGTTGTTTTTTTTCCTGGCTTCATCAAGCAATCACTCTAACATTCGTTATATCCTAACAGTTGCGAAGAAGAGAATGGAGCATTCAGCGATCACAATGCAATATAACGTAGCGACCAACATTGTATTTATTAGTTATCTAACATTAAAAATATATACATTAAAGCGTTGTTTGGTCTCTCGATTACTTGCCTATCTAACTGTTCATTTCAACCAATTACATTGGTTAGAATACTCTCTAATTTACATTAAAATTGGGGATCATTTATTTGATGAACGCGTTTGTGTTTGCTTTAATAACAAACAGTTTTGAAAAAGAAAATTGTTATAACTTGTCCAGTTGTGCCAACACCTTACAGTGTGCAATGACAAATGTTTTGTCAAATTACTCTTAACATCAACACTTCCGCAAACGTCATCCAACTATATCATAACCCGTGGGACGTAAACAAGCACATGAATAATTACAGTAATCATGTGACGTCATTTCTCTTTTACGACAATTCTATTAAGTTTATTTTTGATATTTCTTGCAGTAAAACGAGAGGAAAGCAAGTTTAAATCGTTATGGAAATACGAGTACCTCGCAAATGTTTATGATAAATAAAATCAAATAAATAATTGTTTCCTGGTGTCATTCGTGTGCAGTTTTAGGTGCGTTCATTAATTAATTTCATTAGTGATGTTACTTCCGCTAACCGATTTAGTCGTGGGCGTTCTTTTAATTACTATGGTTTATTTTTGTTCTTTTTGTGTGTGTGTGTGTTTTTGTGTAAAAAAGAAATAAATGTTAGAATTAAATTTACTCTTCAAAGTGTCAGGCAGGAATGGCATTTGAACTGCGTATGCACTTTGGTGCAAAACTTTTTTTCAGCAATGCTTGTAGTTACATCTTGTATTTTGTCAAATTTTCTGATATAATTGTCTCTTATTTTGATATAAAAAAGTCAAATGAATTTCTCTTTTTCTAAACACTTCTCTGTCTTTAGCACCGGGATATCACCGGGTTAAAAGTGTGTGAGTTCACGGTTTAAACCAGTGTTTGGTGTTTTTTTTAAAACAGTGAAAATGTAGTTTTTAATCTAGTCATGGTACGTTGTTTTAATATGGTGATAATTTCAAGAAATAAAATAAAAACACTTTTTATTTAGCCGTGTACATGTGTTGTAAATGTACCGGTTTGGTTTTATTCGCGGTTACAATCAGATAAAAAAAACACTCTTTTTTTCTCTTTACTTTTTCTATTGTTAAAGCATGTACTTAAATTGCCTCTGAACGGTATATGTTTTTATGAAGCTATGTGCCTATTTTTAAGGATATGTGTTGAAGGTGTTAATGTCCTTAGTGTGTTAATATGAAATGTCGAGAAATATAGTTATTTTTACAAGTATGTAAATATACGTACACAAATGTTAGTTATAACCCCAAAACAAAAGAAAAACTATCTTTGACGGACAGACCCAACTCATTCGCATGATACATCGACTTGGGCTGGTTAGCATGTGTGCCAATTTATTTAAAATCCAAAAACAACTAAAGAAGATTAGGTCCGGACAGCAGCGGACGGACGGATGGAGCTGTGACCTTGACCTTTGACGAACAGACCAAAGTCAGTCGCATGACACATCGCCATTTCGTAGTGAACATTTGTGCCAAATTATTTAAAAATGCAATCACAACTAAAGAAGATACGGTCTGGACAGGACGAAACACAGTGTATACATTGGATTTTCAAACACTTGACCTTCAGCTATGACCTTGACCTTTGACGAACAGACCCACGTCATTCGCATGACACATCGTCTTGTCCTAGTGAACATTTGTACCAGGTTATTTAAAATTCCAATCACAACTAAAGAAGATACGGTCCGGACAAGAGGAAAAACAGTGTATACATAGGATTTCCAAACACTTGACCTTGAGCTATGGCCTAGACCTTTGACGAACAGACCAAGTCATTCAAATTACACATCGTCTTGTCCTAGTGAACATTTGTGCCACGTTATTTAAAATTCCAATCACAACTAAAGGAGATAGCAGGGGACGCACGGACATACGCACGGACGCACGCACGGACGCAGCTTATTTCTATCTATATCCTCCGCTCCGCTCTACGGCGATAAATATTTGAAGAAGAAATCACAATCGTTCTTTAAACTCGACCTTCGTCAATGTTTACTTTACTAAAAGACATCGAAGATATCCTCGCACATTTGGGATATATTTCTACTCGGATGGCAGCTCTTGTTATAGCAATAAGTAAAAACAACATATGCATTTAAAATTAGAGACGTTATAACATCCACAACGTAACAAACATAATCAAGACACATAGATTTCTCATATTCATATTAAGTAGGTCTACATTAGACGTAAAACGTAGCCCTTTCCTGTTATTATTTCTTGTTCCTTGGGTGTTTGCATTAATTCAGTTTTGGTATAAAGAGTTCTGCTTACACCAGAACGAGTGCATGTTGCGTCCATTACCCCAATAAACAGACTCAGTCTTCTATCTTCATGTCTTGGTTGTGTTGTTTTATACTTCTAGAGAATACTTCTTTTTGGTATTGTTCTTCTAATGAGACAATAATCCCCACGAACATCTATGTTGTTTTTATCAAGTTGAGCAAGGTTGTTGCAATACCCAAATTATTCACATATTTTACAAAATAAAGATATGACGATTTAAATTTATTTCATTTAAAGCAAACATGTATATTTCCACAGTTACTTTGATATGAGTTGTTTGAATATGTCTTTTTAATTACTTATACTTCCGTTGCCTAAAACAATACATTATTCTCTTTCGTGTTACACGTCACCTTCATATTTTAAGTTTTAACACTTTTCTAAATGTGAGTGATAATATCACAGACAATGAAAATGCTTTTATATTTAATAATGTCCAAACTTATATTAAAGACATTAAACGTTTTGATAAACATTTGATAAACACTCGACTTCACGATGTTCAACATTTCATTTTCTTCTATCTCCCTATATGAATGTGCTTTATTTTCATCTTGATTGTTTCGTGAAAATAGTGTGCTGTAGGGAAGAGTCGATTTTAATGTTGGATAACTTGTGTCCCAACCCTTTTGATTTTCCACATATACTGAAAAGCAATACCATGTGTTTAAAGTAAGGTAATAAATTAGTCCAACGCGTAAACCAACTTCAAAAGATATTGTACAACTGAGGAATTTTAGGTACAAATTTGGTCTTAATGAAGTATTTTGAAATCGATTGTCATAATTGTGTTAAAATGTGCGAGAACTTTTTGACATTGAAAAAAATGTTGCAATAACAGAGACATTGGCATAGCAACACAAAGAAGAGATGGCCTGAATAAAATACTGAAATACATCGAATCAACTGGTTAAACCGGTACTATTGTCCCAAAAGTTGATATCACCCAAAGAAAACATGTATTCAAACATTCGACTGGTGTTTTTTTTTGTAATCAGAGATGTTGAAAAGAGTATGTGGCTGCGTTGAACTATAACTCTGATCGAATTAGGAAAAACATAGTAAAATGTACTCTCCCGATGCATCGGTTGAATAATTCTATTCTTTTCCATTTCAACGTAGAGTTTAACGTACACTGACCAAGAAGCGTCAGTTAAATGATGCAACGTTCATAATAATATACATGTATACATAATGGCGTGATGCTGAACAATCACGTTACAATTTCAAACCACTTCGATATATCGACAGTTTTTGCAAAGATAAGATAAGATAAGCGACTTTATTTATAGAAGGTAACACCTTTAGTTTATAACTAATCTTCCATGCAGCCATCTATTATTTACAAGATATACAAAAATGAAATAAACATATACATGCAATATTAAGTGCAGACAATGCTGAAAACAACAATAAATTTCTTCTTCACACACAAGACTCTTCACACACATTCTCTCATAAAACATGTCAAAATTCAAAATGGGTTGATAGCATTATATTTATAGAAAACATTTATTTACAGAGCGTTGCGGTATGTAACTGTTTACAAGGTTCTGGACACAGATGTACAGAAAACATTTAGGATTACACATTCTTCATCCATTTGATTAAATTGCTTTGAAATACCATAACTGAAGTTTTTTCTTTAATATTTACTGTTTGATTATTCTATATTATTGGACCAGAGTATGTTAAATTTTGTTTAAATATTTCTTTTTTCGGTTTCGACGGTATGAAGTTATTTGAAGAATTTGACCGTGTTACAGGTGCATTTTTATTTGTTTGTCTGATATAAAACATTTCATTTATGTATACTGGGGTTATAAACTTTGCTATTTTGTACATAAATTTTGCTTTTCTAAGATATACTGTGTCAAATATTGTTAATATTTTTAATTTCTGCAAACTTTCTAATGAGTTTTCAACATTGTTATCTAAGATGATTTATCAAGCACGTTTTTGGAGTCTAAATATTCTATTTAAGTTGGTTTGACAGGCGCCACCCCATATAACATTACAATAATCTATATGAGGTTGAATATAAGCTTTATAAAACTGAATTCTGTGGTCAATGCTTAGATATTGTTTAATACGTTACAGGAGCCAAACGTTTGACGAAATTTTCTTACATATATGATCTACATGATTTTTCCAGGTTAGGTTGTTATCAATAAATATGCCAAGTACTTTATCTTTAGATATCATTTTGAGATTTTCACCATAAAGATCCAAATAAATACAATGCTTGTATTAAGAATTTATTTGTACATACGAATAAATGATTAATAAGTACTACAACATTCCATGGGATCAAACATTATACTGGAATTACAAGAGTGTTACACAATAACAATAACTTGGGTAGGGCCGTAACTAATGTTGTGAGAACGTGTAGCCCAACACCATTGCTGTAAATAAGAATGCAATAAAATATGATAAAACTAAAATCACAATAACTAATTCAGCGGGTATATATCCAAAAGGAGACAAACCATTCCAAGAGCCGTCAGGTAACACTCAAAAAACGCAACTATTCCTATGTACAACTGATACATGAATCCACATATAAAATAATCATAATAAGTACAATACTAGTTCAGAATAGGTGAAAGAAGATGTGACCGCTTTGGAACGGTCAGTAGCAAAAGACGGCACTGGTAAATATACAGACGATACAGACGATACAAAATGCTGTTCAATTTCATCCGAATAGTCGATGATCACTTTAGTGTGTATAAACAAGAATTCTATAAGCTCTTTCCAATCCAATCCTTTTAACAAAGTTGTTTGTAAACATGTAATAGTGTAAGATATTTGAAATTAAACATACTGAGCGGCTAACAGCTAACCCGCCACTGTTTTTGTTTTTTTTTTTGTTGATATGATCAGCTTTGACAAAATCATTTATTTTATGCATAAGTAATTTTCAATAAACGATGTCGCTCATCATTTTTGTACACGCATAGAAAAACCTGGTCAGACCTGTTCCGGGATTATATATTGCGACACACCAATGCACCTGTAATCATTGGCCAACCGAAAATAAATCAATTAGCACCTTCTTGCAATAAGTCACGTAACTGTTCTCAGATAGCACACGCATGTGTTCAGTGTGTTTATATATATAGGTGAAGTCAACGAACATGGTTTTAATTTTTATCTTCAGCGTTGCTCAAGGAGCAATCTTGGTGCCATAGCTTGTCTAAAGTAACTGGCGACTGCTTTCTGGAACGTAAGCGTTCCGCACGCCGGAGTCAATATCAATTGCTGATTGGATAATCGACCTGTTTGATTAACATCATGCGTCAGGTCAATTGTTTACTATTTGTTAAATCCTTTAAAAAGATTTTGTGCTTCAGCCACGGTGTGTTTCAGCCAAGGTGTGCTTCAGCCACGGTGTGTTTCAGCCACAGTTTGTTTCAACCACGGTGTGTTTCAGCCACGCTGTTTTTATTGTTGTTTCACAAAAAGGCGACTTGGTACTTGATTATATACTGACAAAATAAATCAATCGTAAGTCAGTTGATAGGCAGCATATTGTCGTTTGAGAACATCTGACCAAATATCTGCCCGATCAAATCAATACACATGTGGAGATGCAATTGTTGTAGTTAAAACAATAACACGTGAGTGTTTGCTTTGATGTAGTAAAATAGCAAAAGAATACCATTAAAGACGGCACCTTTGCCTTCTCCATGCAGCCGGAATTTAACCGAGTCAGTCGATACCTGGTCAGGTTTCAATATCACCCCTGTATTTGGTACCCTGCACGTGGTTTTTTATCTTTCATACATTCAACATGTCTTTCACTCAAATATTGCATAATCAACAAGACTATTTCGTAAAAACTTAAACGTTAATTTACTATAATTGTCACCTCCTTTATAGTACCCAACCAATGGACGCTTTTTAAAATCAGTTAACTTGATGTTTTTGTTTCCTTTATCTTGGCCTATCTGTAGGACTGGACTAGGAGACAGTATCCGAGAAATAAATACAAGGCTTTTAATCCAGTTGGCTCAATGGTGATTGTAAGGATTTATATTACGTACACTTCCGGTGTGTGTGTGTGTGTGTGGGGGGGGGGGGGGGGGTCCTCTTTATTATTACTGTTATGTTTGCATATAGTGTATCTACGTTATTGTTGTATGCATCTGGATGATTTTATTAATGTAATGTTTTTTTTTATCTTATATCCTTATGGAATCTCTTTGTTCATGGTGGTACGCCTTTGTTGATATCTTAATTTTCATAGTGATACTTTTAATATGCGGCAGTTTTTATCGTAACAACAACCAAAGTTTGGCGTACCACGAAATCACTCTGGAACCAAGGTTTTTTTATACTGTCAGTGATTTGTTTCTTTTCAACATGCATGTTTAACAATATGAGCTCGCTATAATTCAGAGTTTTTCGGACTTTTTTTTCAAATTTTTTCACTGCCTTCTGTATTTTCAATCAATGTGTAACATCATTCTTTTCTGCGAATGGGCGCAGGAAATACTTTTTTCATATATTGTAGTTTAGATGTTCCTTTTCTGTTGCTGTAGGTATTTATATAAACAAAATGTATTATGTTTCCATGTTTTTATTAAAACTACTTTCAGAATGTTTAGATATCTTACATATTAAAGTCCAATTTGTTTTTGCATTCCGTCTATCAAGGTCCTAATCTAAAATTATTTACAGTTATTTTGTTATGATGGATCCATTCGTATTTTAGTTGAGTATTAGTTTAGCAAGGAACAAAGTTTTATAATCTCATGCTCAGTACCAAGTGCATGAAACAAGTTTCATAAAATCGAGTACAGCACTAAACATTTTGTATAAAGTTGAAAAACAAATTTAAAGAGGCGTCACCTATATCGCCGATATTTTTTCGATATTAGCAGCAATATCAAACAGCATAAATATCCTGTTCAATAACTTATATTGTATTTTGTCTATGTAGTATAAAAATCTTGAAGTTTGTTCTTCTTCTTCCAAGTAATTCATCCTTCAGGAGCTGAGTATTCTCGAATTCTTCTTACATTTGTTGACCCACTACTAATTCACAGCCCGCAATAAAGTCACTCATTGGCCAGTATCGGTTAATGCTAAAACATTGACGAAAAAAAACCGGAAAATGCCGACCTGTGATTTAACGAATTTCTCACGAATAAGATGAACTACAAGGAAAGAATCAACCATTATCTTCGAAAAGGACCTTCTTCTTTGTGATTCGATAAATGTTCCACCATTTACAAACAGAAAGTTATAGGTGATGCATATCTTATAGTTTTATGTAAATACGTTGTGACCTATTTAATAAAATGTAACATTCATTTGTATTTACACGCATGAAGGACGCTGAGAGCATTTTTAAATCATCAGTAGTTTTTTGTTCATTCTCCGTCCAATCTCGCTGATCATCAGTGCAGACATAAACATCTATAATTTGTACTATCATTCAAGAGACCTCACAAGATGTGTGGTGTTATTCTGTTAAAGGCAATATTGCAAGATTGGTAGGTATTTTATGTCTCTTTTTTTCTAAATGCAAAAAAGGTGAAGGTAGAAAAAAATCTCTATCTGAAAGATTTTAAATTTTGATTTTCTTTGCAAAAACCATTGGTTTGATAAATGGTTCCTATTTCTTTCGTCTATTTTATATTATTGTTTAAAAACTTTGCATTTTCGTGACATCATTGTACCCCACCCTCTACATTTACACCACAAAAAACAC
Organism: Panopea generosa; assembly: GCA_029582155.1. Classification (NCBI taxonomy): domain Eukaryota; kingdom Metazoa; phylum Mollusca; class Bivalvia; order Adapedonta; family Hiatellidae; genus Panopea; species Panopea generosa. The sequence continues at coordinate 53,255,158 of CM055895.1, forward strand.
GATTTAAATAGAACAGGCACTAAGTAACTCACTTTAAGCATACCAAACCGCTTTCACGGCAACACAAATGTTTTTGGCTAACATCATAATAAATTATGAAAACTATCCATTCTTGCGACAGCTGTTTATATAATGTATTGAGATTACAAGATATTGCTAAATGTTTGAGACACACCGTTAAGAAAAAGAAAAAGATTGCGGTCTCTGCAACTTCTTGTAATAAAGATAAGATCATTTGCAATAACGGACGGCCCTGCAAATGACGTCAATGCAATGTGGAGATAATCAAAATCCATTTCTCCAATTTCACCGACAGTATTGATTGACCGTACCATTGCAAAGGCATCTGATCATAAATTTATTGGCGTATTTGTGAGATAATAGCATTAAGTGGATACAATATTATTACCAATGTCTCGTTTTATGATGTGACGACGGGAAAAGAGCAAGGTTGGAGACATCCGTAAACCAGGGTTGACTTCCCCAGCAGCGGCTTATATTGATTATTATATGTATTGACTCTGTCACTGCTGTTGTGGTGGATGGCTTTTCCTCATTTTCTCTATTTCCCTATTTTCTCTATTTTCCTTATTTTCCCTTTTTCCTTCTTTTCCCTATTTTCTTTATTTCTTTATTTTCTTCTCACACTGACCAATAATCTCCATAAAATCAAAACATTTAATTATTATCATTTCGCAATAATAACAACATTGATGACGTAATATTGCGTAGTATAGGTTTATTTTTTTTATTGAATCTCAAAATTCCATTTTATTCATAATGCAGCTAGACGTTGTACAGGGAACAAGATACTTGAAAGCCCTACCAGTTTACTATGTACGTCTTCGTGATTACATAATATTATAGATTATAGTATTGTCAACGAAATCTGAAATCAATAATATTCACGATATATTTAAGCATATCAAATCATATTTGATTAACAGTCCGGGTGTTCCAGAGTTCGAGCCCCTGTTTTTGCCTATCTAAAGTTATAATGGCAATACGTATAAAAAAAAATGGCCGTATCTGATGTTGGGATCCTTGTGGCCAGACCCTTTGGCCTACAATTGTATTTGCTTTATATGCATAATATATGATGTAATTTGTGTTTATATGGTACTAAAGTATGTTTAAACTCAGTTATATATAACAACGTTTTTATTTTCACTTTCATTTGTTGATTTTTCACACGAACACCGTTTTGCATGGAATGGTGTTTCAACCCTAAACTATACGGACAACACCGTTGTGAAGGCGGAGCCCCGTATGTTTAGTGTGATCATTTAAATAAATATCTTATGCATGTAAAGTTAAGTAACTCTTGGGAATATATGCATTCGCTAGGGACGTCTATTGCAGGTCAAACGTTGCAATATTGTATAACACTTTTTCATTATCATACATTATTTCTGTTAAGTTGTAGAGCTATGTTGCTTTTGCTGTTTTCATTTCTATCGTCTTACTGTTTTATTCTTATTGTTTAATTTATATTGTGTTCGTTGTATTTTTTTATGTTCTTAGTTTATCAATGAGAATGTAAAACGAACAAAATAAATATAACATTTAACGCCATATCTTTTCAATTTAACAACACAAATGCTCTTTGAACAAGAAAAAGAGTTATACAAAATTGCAATGTTTGGCTATATAGGTCAGTCACCATCAGCGTATTGTTTATGGTAAACAGCACTACCACTGAGCGACCGTGACCGAGTTGCCCCAGCAACAACAGCCACGAAGGTTGCAACTGTGAGTTCCTTCAGTGAGGCTCCTGGACGAACACTGCTCCATCTGGCGGTAAGGGTCTGGAGGAGTATTACATTTAACATTGCCCTTTGTAAACAAACTCTGGCGCTTTCTGTTCTTGGTTGTGTTCCGTTATTTCAAATGATTATTTTATCATTAACTATTTGTAACAATAGTATGTAACAATAGTATGTAACAGTAGTATGTAACAACAGTATGTGACAGGAACAAGTATAGTCTTGGATCGATTCAATACCATGTAAACACACACATCTAAAGTATTAAATCCCCCATTAGGACTGGCGCCTTTACGACATATAACATAATGTTAACAAGGGCGTTTATTTAGATTAAGATAAAAACAATTAAATCATATTTCTTTTTGTTAAAGTTTAGTTTTTGTTTTACTCAATGATCTGTCTATTTTTAGTTTTTTCGTTACCTTAGTGTCGCACCGTCATTGTTTCTTTAACGTGTATTAATTGTATTAATTGATCATTAATATCAAACTCAAAGGTACGTTTAACCTTTCTGCAGTGCGTTGTATGTCATACAGTTCAAATCAATGTATATTATATAGAATTGGAGATCCTGCACCGCAATTAATCTAGGGTTAGAGAGCATATTACTCGTTTTGATAACTTTGTAAACGTTGATCATTTCGGTTATAACATGACGAAGAGTGCGTGGATAGCGTTGTCTATTGGTAGAGCAACAAACCCCGGGGATGGGGGTACTTGACCTAAAATTGGGTACATATATGCCCTGTAAACTTCAAACTAAGGGCACAAACTCTACATTGCAGTCTAAAATTTGGTGGTTAAAACTAATTATAGGGTTCAAAATTCTACATTTGATATATATAAAACTTTGTCTACACAATGGAATAAGCTGTTCTAGCCAGGAGGGGATTGAATACCGGATTGAAGAAGGTGTCAAACGTCTAGATTACGTGTCCAGAAAGCAGGGTTAAATCTCTACATCGCATTGTGCTAATAAAATAGGGGTCAAAACTCTACATCATATGACAATATGAAATATGAGGGGTCAAAACGGTGGCACATATGAACTAACCAAGATATAGGGAATGCTCCCAACCGGATCAAACCCTGGATCGTAGGTTTGATCTCGAAACGTGGCTATCTGCATTGCAAGGCACTTTATCCGCATCTGCCCAAATCTGTTTCTGTCAAGAGTGATTTGTAAGAGCTAGTTTCTCAGTAACTCAGATAAACAAGTAACGCACTAGCCAAAACACGGGTGGTTTGTTGTTGTTACACTTTCACGTTGTCGAGCAGACAACCATGAAAAAATATTCGCCAAACATTAACCTATAAAGATCACGATCGATCTTTAATTTTAATAACATTCTGATTCAAAGACTGATTATCCAACATATTCTGTTGGTGCAATTACAAAAGATTGTTTCTGTAAACAATCAGTAACTCTCTTGTTTTTGATACATTGATAACATTGGTAAATTTGTCATTTTTCTATATTTTGAATTTGAGTTTCATACCTAAAACTTCGAAATACTAATGTTCATGGTTCTGTTCATCAACATTTTACTGAAATACGTAACTAAGTGTTGACTGGTTCTTTCTCTTTTATATAATTAATATCATTGAAACAATAAACGGTTTTACTGGAACCAGTCTAAAACCATGATCATCTGGTTGCTGTTCTTAGATTTAAGTTTTGAGGTATTTAAATATACGTTCCACATTAGGAACCGTAGCTTTGCATTCACATATGAGCAAGCTGATTGGTCAGTTGCTTCAACGGAAGTTGAATGATGTCAAATTAGATGGCTATGAGTTGTGGACAAACCGTGAATTTCATACTTTTACATGTGTGTATAATATACTTAAATCCGGAGATACCATGTAATGGAATAGCCTGTGTTTCAAACAAATGCTTACTAGTATGTTTATGACAATGACTTACAAGGAAACTCTTCTTTTTTTTAATTTCATAATTACCTCTTTTTTACTAAGTACTACCAATTTGAAGTAATACTGCAAAGTTGCAGGCATTAAATACTGAAACTTTGCTCAGAATACCACTTTTTACATGATCACTGTATACAGGCGCTAAATGTTGACCGACATGCAATTTTGATGTGTTTGACTAATTTTCAAAAAAAAATTTGTTTTTTACCTAATTCCATTAAAAATTTTACACCAAAATAGTCTCATGATACACTGAAGACATTATCTTACCAACATACATTATTCAATACAATGTACATGCTAAAAATTGCACATTTAAATCATCCAAAATAAAAAATCTTCAAAATTTTGTGATTTTTCATGAAATTTCAATGTAAATATGTACATATATGCTTTATTTGAGGCATAAACTTGCCAAAATGTTGTTTTTTATGAAGCAAATGTCTCCAATTTTTCATTTAATACTATGAGAATGTAAAAAAGAGGTTATTTTACCTACAATTAACATTTTGGAAAATCACCCCCATTTCACTCAAGTCTCTCTTATAGGTGTAACCCCACCATTGATTTTTGTTCTTTATTCTATAGTAAATAATAAAAGTTTGAAGGCTTGTCATTCATAGAGAGTCCCAAACGAAAGAAGTGAAGCCTACAGTTAACTGTTTGTCAACCTCTGCACTATCAAAATATGATGAGAAAAGTAGGGGTCATGTGTCATATAAGAGAATTTTTTTCTGCTCAGTGTGTACACTGGTGACAAAGTGAAAGTAGACTTCCGAAATCATGAATTCATACCCCAATTTCCAAGCATCATTTTTTTTCTCTAAATTCACAATTCAAACATGACAATGCTATCAAAATGTTCAAAATACATCAATAATGCCATTCAAATAAAAAAATGAGCATTAAAATAAGGAAAATGCATTTTTAAAGAAGAAGAATTGAGGATTATTTATAACCGCCATTATGCGATTACCCCACGGAAGCACTTCCTTTTTGCAATGGTGGCACTATGCCTACAGACGTCTCTGCTAGTTTCTCTTGCACACATTTCTTCTGATATCGAACGATTACTTGCTGTGCCCATCAGAATTTATAACAAAGAGCGTGTGTATTAACCCTTTACTCCATAGATACGCGTTTTCCCGCACAAATCACAGAAGGCCTTTGAAAACAGTGCAGGAAGAGTTCAGATTCCGTAATCTGAACACTTCCTGCACTGTTTTCCACTCTGTCAGTTAATATAAACATAATTCACCCAATAATTCAAAAGTTTTCTATATTAAAGGTGTCCAAAGGCGTCTATATTAAAGGTGTCCAAAGGCGTCTCTATGAAGTAAAGGGTTAATAATTGATTGACCGCCATCGTTCGAGTGTCCATGACACCAAAAGTAAAATATATACGGAGTTCTCTTTTTAATTATATTTATATATGGCGCCGTCCAATACAGGTGCTAGGACCAAGTGCTTGTTTCTATCCATTCTGCGTCAGTAAATTTATAACCAATTTATCACAATCATGTTTAGAGTTTTAGTTAATACAAGTTTCTTTCAAACATTATGAAATAGGGTTGTGGTAGCACCACAAGATCGTTCACATAGATTCGCGTTATTTTCATGACACAAGTTCTAAGAACTACTTTACAGCGTACTCAGAAATGTTGACGTGAATGCTATTTATATTACTCAACGTTTTTAAATGAAATGGCGGATATGTTACATCCGGTATGTGGGACAGTTTGAGATGAATGTGAGATAATCGTCCGTGTAAAATCAAAACAAAACCATATTTATCTCATAGATCGAATCTTTATATTTACAAACAGTTACATAATATAATATAAAATACGATGTACATTGTCAAATACTTTGAAAACAGAGCTATTATAAAGAAATGATTATGACGTCAGCAAAATGCAAATAACTAGTAAAAATAGCAAATGAAATACAGCAATTTTCGTTGTTTTCCTTTAAACATTTATGTGCAACAAGTTATGACATGTACTATTTTATAACAATATAGAATTATGTGTAAAAATTGTCCTTATGAAAACTATCAAATAAATAATACACAAAAAGTAACAATAGAATAAAAAATGCATATATTTGAAGCAAATTTAAGAGTAAAACTGGAAGACAAATTGCATCGTTTTTCTTCGAAATGTTGCATAGGTTAATAAGATTTCAAAATAGAAGGCGAGACGTCAACTCGTTCTTATAAAAATGTTGTATAGATTGAAATTTAATTCAACAATAGCAGACGGGTTGTCGACTCCTTCGCATAGAAAACGTTGAACTATTTTTTCTACAGCAGACGGGTTGTCGACTTACTCTCATAAAAATGCTTCACGGATTTAAACCCGATCTCACATTAGCTGACGAGTTGTCGACTCTTTTTATTAAAAAAAAATGCATAGATTTAAACTCGATTTCAGTGTTGAAAAGACAATTTGAGTTGTGTCGGTAAAATAAGTTCATCACAAGGAAACATTTGTATGTAAATGATGGCAAATATAAGCACTGATATAAAAAGGCATTGGTGAAAATATTCGCATTACATCGGAGACCCGTCAGAGTCAGAAAATACATCGGCAATTTCCGTCAATTTATGGATATTTGTATTACATATTGAGTTACCTATGGTAATCAAGATCAAAATGACGCCTTTAATGTTTGTGTCAGAACAATGGATATAAACTGGATAGAAACAAATATGTTGTTTCTAGAATCATGATTATTGTAGACAAAAATCCTCAAAATAATCATTTAGGCATATTCATGATAGGACAAATTATAATATTTTTACAAATCCATTCGGGACTTTCATAAAATAAACATAAATCTATTTATAGTATTTAGAAACACATCAGTGAATGAAATGAAAAATGAATGAAATACAAAATGAAAATGAAAAATAAATAAATAATAAAAAACAAATGTTATTCAATGCTTTCACACGTATGACACCTTTTGCAATTTTTCATCAAATCAAATAAATCAATAAAATACCTTAAATAACCGACTCCAAATTATGCAAAATGAAACATATACTTCCGGTTCTTAAAAGCAGACACAGTTATTTTCTTTTTCATTTTTTTCCAGTTCGACTTGCGTCAATCTTTGGTAGGCATCATGCTGTACATACTTAACGATTATATAAAACATAAACAGTTCGGTGGTACATGCTAAGCACCATATCAGTGTATGATATCGTCTATATCAATCAGCTATGAAAATGACGTTTCCACGAATGACTGCTTGTTAATACATGAATCATTTATATGTGATGTTTTACCTCTAACTATCAGTCAACCATATTTTTTTTTTGTTCATTTCCTGTTAATACAATCGTTCCAATTAATGGCTCGTTTTTGTCGTATGTTAATACTTTAGCACTTTCATTGTTATCGGAACAGTGCATTGTGGTCTCACAAATTTACTGTGCGACAATGCGCGATGGCCACATTACGCAGCTACTGCTTCAAAGATGGCGGATTTGAAAAACGACTTTAAACCGAGATCACTTTTTATTCGTGTTAAAGTTAAACAACTTCACGTGTATCTCTCCCATTGCTGGTCACTGGGTACCGCTGCTGCGATTGGATTAAACATTTGACGTGACATGCTCATGTGCGAGTAATTCATTGAGTGCATGTACTGCGCATGCGCATTTGTGCCTGTGTATGCTGGATGTCCATTTCCATCATATCGCGTAACAGCAACACTGTTATAGTCAAATTTGTTATCACATGGGTACCTCGGCGCTGGTCCCCGGTGATGACCAATAGGTTCAATCTTTACGCCACTGTCAACGTCGTCTCTCACCTTGCAGTTGCTGTTGGTTGTAGAGCCAGGCTGGTACCCAGGGCTGTGCATGCTGCCGGTTGGGGACGATGTGGGTTGGGAGTTCTGAATTGCGTTTGGTGAATGGTTTTGGTGGGATGGTGAGTTCGTACTGGAAAGATCGTATGGGGATGGAATGTTGTTATTATTTGTGTTAGTGTTGCTGCCCGGGCTCGTGTTGTTATTAAGTGAGCTATACGACTGCATACATGAACCCGTCGATGGTCGGAAGCATCCCGACCAAGATGATGTGGAAGATGTTGGGACGTTTCCTTGGTAACATGATGAGTATTGTTCTGATTGGTTGTGGTTGATCATATGACCGGCGTTGTTAGGGAGACCATTTGGTAAGTATTGGTCAAGCTCGTGGTCGTCAAACGAATCCAATGGCATCACTTCCGGTACTCCCAGATCTTGCAGATTCACTCTACTGAAATCTATCGGCTGTGCTTGTGGATGACCTGGAACGATGATAAACATCCCATTGAGCATTTATGTTTAAAATTAAAATACATAAATATTAATAATCATTATCCATTTCAGTGAAATATCATTGTATTCCATCGAATGAATACTGAAGTGGTGCGGAAACTATTCGCCGCGAGCGGTCAAAGAAATCCCAAATGTTCCGAATGAAAATGTATAGATATTTCACCGAAACCATTTTTATTTCATGGTTAACATTAGCGGAACATCAAATTGTATGTTAACGGTGAAACGACCTACTATTTACTGAGAAATCTCTATATCTTGACCAAAACTAAATAAAATTCCATAAACATTATACAAATGAATTGTTATAATCTATGCATTTTACGTCATATTGTAACGATGCATGAAAGTGACCCTGGATATTGTTCTAGACAGATACGTAGGTTATGGACATTTATGGTTTATTCCCACATCTTTAGCGTATCATGGTAAATTTAGCGACATTAACTGTCTCTTCACCCACCGTTGCGCTCACTAAATATAAATGTAGGCCTCGCATATGGTGACTTATCCACTTTCGGTGTGCATTTGTTTATAAATATATAAAATCACTGGTTAATGAAATCCTTTTATGCATATAACAGACCTTAGGAAAAAACTAGCACACTCGGTTTTATTGTTACAATGTTGGTAATGAACAACTTTGCGTAACGACTCCAAAGAACCAGAACAACTTGATTTTTAAGAGATATTATAGTGGACATTATTGTACAATTAACACTTGAGTATAGAGGTCGTGTGGGTCTTTACCTGGTAAATGTCTCCCCCGGATCCGATCACTCATGCACTTTTGCATGTTCATCAGTTCCTGGTGGTTGGGTGTGGCTGGTGGTGTTGGTGGGCCATGAGGGTTGTGATTGCTCGAGCAGTCGCTACTGTCGTCACTGATGTTGGACGGGGAACCATCCTGCATTGCTTTAAACATCACCCCTTTAGGTAGTGGGTTTGGGTTGTTATTGTCCTGGCTGGGATTTTTTAGTGGTTTCCGGCGACGAGGTTGGTACTTGTAGTCGGGATAGTCCTTTTTGTGCTGGACACGAAGCCGTTCGGCCTCATCCACAAACGGCCGTTTCTCGTCTTCATTCAGAAGTCTGAAAATATACAAATAAAATCAACGTTAAAATCACCATATACAATGATAATCACCAGAACGTGTTTTGATGCAGCCCACTCTTCGTTGCATGTTTGGCATTTGAACTAAGCCATCCGCTTCCTGAAACAAATATGTCCAAAGTGAAACCTGACCGCCCTGCATGGTCACTTTAAAGATCAACGTTTCTAATTTAAAACTAGGCTCAACAGTAAAGTATCCGAGTATATGTTTATCACGTCAAGCGAACATTGTATTTGAGTGACAAAATTAGAGGTGCGCTGAAAGGCTCATCCTGTGTCCAAAACCTGATATATGTATCAACTATAATTAAACCATCTGAAACGTATTTCGTTTATATTTACACCGTATTGTAGTAGCATCCGCTGGTTCACTTTCAGGAAACGCCGCCATTGTACCGATTTGCCGTGTCAATTTGTCACACTTTGTACCATTCCAGTTTAACCTTGTCAAACACGTTCTATTCTTACAAAAGTAAATCCTAACGAAAAAGGTGAAAACATTTAAGCTGTTGTCAGTAATTTAGACACTGCGATGGCAAAGGTGTCCACGGTAGGTACACTTATATGGCGATTGGGTGTGTTTGGATGGCGTGCGGAGCGAGTACAATTGACTTAATAGCGGAAACAAGATGGCTATCTCCAATATTTTCTATCTCACAATAATTTACGAAACAGGTGTCAATGACTGCAAATAATAGTCTTGTTTCAGTCTGCACTAGAATTAATCCTTCTGGGATGGGAAACTAATTCATGTTTAGTTTTAAAATCCGAATTACTAATTGCGGTTGTTAAGTTTAAAGGAGGTTTTGAAACAAGTTCATAATACGAAGAATTAAAAACTGATCAAAAGATCTGGGCGTGTTATTTGTTCAATGCTAACATGAGTATTACCAACTAAAACTTAAAAAAAATACAACAGTTAAGAAAATCTCGAACTACAAATTAACTTTTTGGTGTCATTAAAAGAATAACAAACACAGTTTTCAGTTTTGATAATGTCAACAGCTTGTATAAGTTTTTATTTATCATCTAATATTCTTTGCTCGTTCTTTCTTCTTCCTCCTCTACATCTGTCCTTCCTCCACCGAACCCCCCTTTCTACAAAAACCCAAACACTTTGACCCACACGTTTACACTACTTTAACCACACCTAATAATACTACCAAAGTTCATTAACCTCTTACTATTATTTTGTTTTAAGTGAATAAAAAATCTGCCAACGTTACAATTAAAATGTTTATTTCCATGCTTTGTGAACTAGGCGGGTGACATGTACGCCTCGATGCTTCAATTTAAGATGTAATAAATTCATAATTTATTATAGTTTTATTTCAGAATATAAAAGTCATGCGGTTTAATCCAGAAATTAGACACCTTAAAGTATTGCCACATCAATTATGCATATGTTTCTCTGTCATTAATTTTACTTGTAAACACGATATGGCAATCAAAAATGTTACTTTTATAGCCAGAGCCCTACCGTGCCTCAACGTGCCTGAAATCGAACGCAATTAAAATAATGTATGGAAATTAAGTAATAAAAAACGTTACAAAGCATAACAAATTTGATAACGAGATATACATTATACCAAAAACTTGGTGTGATGAATGTTTTAGGTCACTCGCTTTGACGTCATGACGTGAAATCCATATAACTTATAGGCTCCGTCACTCCGCGTTGACAAGTAGTTCAGCAATAAAAGTATTCATACGCGTAGCGAAGTACCGTTCACATGACTGTGTTTTTGTTAATTATTATTTAAAAAAAAACAAGTACAGCTGCAATATTATGCACGAGTTATGATGTTTTAAATAACTTATTGTGAACGGTGCCCATGAACGTCACACGTGTCATTATTAAACAAAGTTTGTTTTTCCCTGCGTCTTCCGAGGTCAAGAGGAAAGTCAGAGCAAGCAGCTTGTCAAAGACAGGGTAGTCATATTTCAGCATACACGCGGTGATCGATAGCTTCCGAGTATATTTCAATCGAAACATACGTTGACTAAAGTTAAAACCTGATCTTTTTATTAAACATCAGTCATTTTTGGGAAAAAACGTGCGATATTCGTGTTCCGTCTTGAAATTAACCCTAACCCTAACCATAACTGCTTCCAATAACGAAGAATTAAAACGAAAAATACGAATGTGAAACTGACTGTAAAACAGGTAAACTTCCACCTGTGTAATGGGGGTCCACGCAACATAGATTATCACCGAATGCCCAGTAAAAGGTGAGTGAGTTGAATGTATATGACACGATTGTGGGCGACATAATTGTCACCTTTACGGTAAGAAATGATAAGTCAATTTCACTCTCTTTTTCAAAGCACTGATTTAACCACACAGGGTCAATCTGTTAAATGAATTAATTAAAACGGTTAATATATCATATTGTCACGTAGTTTATTTGAATAAAAATGTAACATTTAAGATACCTGTCGAATAAAACATTGCAATTAGACACCTGTGTGCTCTCTTAATTTCTTCATAGATCTTAATAATCTTAAATATAAAATACGCACTGAATAAACCGTCGCCCAATTAGAATCAAATCAAACTAACCATGCCTAACATTTTGAAAATTGAAAAAAAAAAGGTGTACGCTTTCGGTTGAAAGTGGTAATTTGAACAGTTTTTAATGTAAGGTTGATTTAATTAGCGTGTTTTAAAATACACAAAAATTTAAAAATGCAAACTCTCAACCAAACGAAATAATATCTATTAACTTGACCTTAAACATAGAGACCTCATTAATTATATTCTCTCTCCCTCCTGGATCCATTGACCCTAAATATCAACAACACGAAATGTGAAAAGCCCGGATTCAATTTCGTTTGTGATATTTAAGACTTTATCCTTGTGCCTTTTCAAACTATGTTGATGTTTAAAATCGTTTGAACTTTTCTGTAAGGACAGCACGAACGCTTCGTAATTATATACTTAATCGTGGTCAACGTGTTGACTTGAGCAGCTCTTGTGTCTCCACTTGAGCTCAGTTAAGACCATCAAGTTTTTATTGAATATTTGGATAATTATGCTTCCTTAGGGTGGATGGTACAGCCTAGAGGTGTGTTTGATACTGACTTCGCTGCAATTGTGTCGTCAAGTATTTGCTTAAGGAAACTAATTGCAGTAATGCCTTCGTCTGTTTGGTCTACCGTACTTCTTAATGTTCTATATCATCGTCTGTCCTCGGATGAACTATTAGTGTAAACTGATTTTGGAGAGAAATTCGAATATTTATAGGAATCGGTGATATAGGACTTAAAATATATTCATTAAACAAAACTGAATTGACTTTTCTGTAATTCAAGTTTTAAACCTTGTATTGATTAATATTTGCCTTTACGAGCATGTATTCATTGATTTTAATTATACGCTGGTATGACTTGTGCAACAAAAAGTTAGAAACCTAATGATTAAAAAGTACATAGTTTATGTCGCTGTATATACTTATAGTATGTTACCATAAGGTATCCGAAATTTCAGCCATCTGTATTGTATTTCAAATATGAAAATGAAAAAAACAGTTGAATAACACGAAATACCACGTGACTTTGTTTTACATAGTTAAAATATACCAAAATGCAAAATGCTGACACAAGAGAAAAATGCAAATATTGTGCGATATTAAACAAATATGAATATACTTCTACACTTAAATATGATACGGTAACATATTCAATTAATCAAAAAAGAGTTGTATATTAACAGGTGACATTATAATTTATAGGCAACACTTATCATATTAGTAGAAATATGACAAAGGTTTATCGATGTTTGCGCAACGTTACGTCTAATTTTGTGATGTATTGTCATCGCTTGATGGATGCAACGCAGAGTTTTTAAAATAAGACGGATCTGAACCGCTTTAGAAGACCCGTATCGGCTGACCACAAGATTGAAACACAAATAAGTATAGCCCTAAAACGCATAACTGCATCTGTCAAGAATGTAAATGAATAAATCATAAGCGGTTAGACAGGTAATTGTTGCCCCAGGGAGGTAGGAGATATTTTTTCAGTAGTTTAGTGATGATACTGGTTGGATCTGAACCGGTGTCGTCAGGTACTCACTGCCATGTTTTATTTGACATATAACTGTTAATTCTTGAAATCGAAGGAATTTGTAAATGTTTAACGGTCAGCTTTTGACACGTTCTTGACAAAGTGAAACCGCAGGGAAAATATTAAATTTGTCAATCAGGTTTTTTTTTGGCAGGCGTTATTCCACAAATGTGTTCCAATGTCATATGTTGTTCTTTTTTATCTTTAAAATCGTCCCTGTAATTTTTATTATCAAAACTGTATTTGAATTAAAATTCAAACAATTTAATTCACTTATTTATTAAATAAGTAGTATGTGTATTAACTATTTTACAGTTTTATAACTACTTTTAACCTGGTTGTGGAGAGACAAATCTCCTTAAACTCAATTTATCACGTACAAATAGAAATAACAAAATAACTTAAAATAAATTCAACATGAAATTTTCAGTTATGCAAGATGCGCTACTTGATTGAGCAAATGTCTAAAAGCGGGGAAATCCAAAATAAAATTTCAGTTCACTCTATCGGATATTACATCAGATAATTACATATATATATATATATATATATACAAAATAACGTTCCCTTTACTCAATCTAATGCAGATTCCTGTTTCTTAATGAAACTGCTTTCACTATAAGAATATATATTGTATAATCATATTGATATTAAAGTGAAACCGATTGAGGAAATAAATGTCCGGTTAATTTGAAAGGCTATTTCTTTTCAATTATTAGTTGAGGTATCCATATTATACGAGGGCAACAAAATGTCAAGTGTGTTGAACAATGTGTGTGACATGTTGGCATCACTTAGATATGTAAAATATAAAATTCGAAGAACACTTCAACTGTAACTATAACATAATTATACATACTCAACCAAGTGATTTTTTTTTCATAAAATCTGTCCTCAATTATATATGACATAAGTTCACTGGGTCGTCCTTCGACATAAGGGAAACTAAATAAATCATCACGTAAAGGAAGCGGGACCGTGGTGTGATGAACAGAATGTTGGCCGCTCATACAAGAGGTCGGGTGTTTGAACGACCCGTTACAACACGTGCTGATTCTACACGGGAAATTAACTCGAGAGTAAGTCGAGCTAAGAATAAAAAAAATAGCCTTAAATTTAGAAAGACAATAAAGAAATGCTGTTGCTAATGTTGTTGTTGTCGTTGTTTCTTTATTTATTTATTTTGTATTACTAAATGCATCAAAAAGTCATGACACACGTCATCTTACTTTTGAAACTTTGAACGATAAGTAGTTTTGACAGTTCACAGCTTTGTACATTTGGTGGCGATTTGAATGTGGATTCTATCACTTATTGACACATTGTGTTGTTTTAATGGTGCCAACTGTAGGTAATAAATCAATGACACATCAATAAACACGTCGTGCACGCCCGCCTCTAGCTGATGTATTCATCATACAAAACCAAGTATGTTTTGACATTTAACAAACAAATTTATCTGTAACAGAAAAGAAACATTATTTATCACTTTTAAACCAAGTATTGTCTTTTTGTTTGATTTTGTTTTTAATATCTGTGGTTTGTAGTGTCGACTCAACACTCTAAGAAGCACAGCTAGACGTTTTTAATACATGTTACAACATACTTCAGTTTCAACAACATGATTAAGTATTACCTAAGTATTTAAAATTAACCTAAATCTAACTGAAGCATCGCTGTGTCCATGCCATTAGACGGGCTCCTGTACAACTGCATGCGAGTTAGGTGACATTGATTAAAAAAACAGTCAGATTTCTGTTAAGTTTTTAAGTATTATGGAAAAAAGATCTTTGTGAAAGCGGTGATTTATATTTTACAATAAAACAATAATTCTAATATGTCGTCAGTGTTTTTCGTCTGCTTATTTTATATACATGTCTGTTTAACATGATTCCTGGTAGAGACTATTTTATTGTATGTAATATCAATTACTAAAAATTATATATAGATGAGTTTATAGAAAATATGAATAATGTTGTAGTAGGAAGAAAAGAAAGTGTAACATTCGTTTTTTTTTTTGTCTTTCGATATTGTGTGTAGTTCTTCAACGGTGGAGGATGAAAAGTTAGGGGTATGTTTAGTTTTATGTTGAGACACGAATATCAACATGACTTCAGATTGCCCTAATGTTGCCCTGATGTATCACTTCTTGATACAGTCACGTGATTACAATTATATTCTTGATTGAGATTATAGAGTGTGTATCAACTTGATGATACTTAAGTATTCACATAATAAAACTCGGCCCTTACTTTAGGTCAGTTTTTTTATTGCGCCATCAATAAAAATAAATTAGTTTCAGCTATCTATACATTAAGTATTGGCTGAGTAATACGTATTTTGTATTACTTCAAAGGTCAAGCATCCGCGCAAATTTTATGACAACTAACATAAACCATACCGAGTAGATTTGATTTGCAGAAGAAGCGATCGATTCATACCTGAAGTTCTTACATCTCAAGTTGACCATCGAGGTTCACATTGACCGTTACCAATTAGCAACTAATTATAGCTAATTGTATCTGATTAAAACAAGTAGAAGTAGATCTAAATATATGACCTCTACTCCACATACTTCAGTACAAACCATGGCCGGGTTAAAGAGGCCACTCATCTGCGGATGGGCCAGCACCGGCTGAATACTTGAAACTCGGCTGTTGTATGTACTGAACTTCGCCCACGTGTATTTCTTATTTGTTGCGCTTGTACATTTTATTATAATGTAAATATTAACAGCTGGGGCACCGAGTTACAAAGTGGGCACCCATACAACTCACGAGCTGTTCGCATGTATTTAAAAAAATGTTTCTAAACCGTTAGATATATGTATCATATTAACGTTAAAAACTCAATCTGATTGTTTTACATGTTAAATTTTATGTGTGCATAGTCGATGATTTAGCTTTGAAGGAAATACCAAATTATGTATACGATATAGACCCTTAAGAATTTAGTAATAAAATCGTTTACGTATCTCCAGCTTCAAAGTGCATTCCACTTCAAATGAATATATTTGATTTTGTTTTCTAATACGACAACGTTCCCACATGATAAAACTGTATGTCGATTTAATTTGTGTTCATATAAAAAATAAATTAGAAATGATTTATATATTATATTTTATCACCATTTTCCACATTTTGAGCAACGACTTGACCTGTGTTGGGTTAACTGCAATTGAATGACGAGTTCACATATCAAACAATAACTTGAACATGCAACTGCATGAAGAGCACGCATATCGCTTGATATAATTGTCATTTCTTAATTGATGCCAGAGGTTACAATTTTTTTTAAAAAATCACGCGCGCCGGTTATTTTATTACAAGCTCAATGTACATGACCGGTGATCTAGACTATATAATACATGGTTATGCGGTGGTTTATTACAAGCTCAATGTACATGACCGGTGATCTAGACTATATAATACATGGTTATTCGGTGGTTGGGCACGAAAATTGGTTGTGCTTCAACTCGGATCCAAACCACCGCGTAATTTCATTTAACGGTTTACTATGTTACTCTTTTAAATTTAATTCATAACCAAAAACGTTCCATGCGCTGCTCATGCAGATTATTTTGATATAAAATTTTATATGCTATAGTATATGTCTTTGTATGTATATGGCAAAATGCGTAATATTACGCATGTTATCTGTATCCGGGATGTGTGCCGTATTTGTGAATCATATTTGCATACCACGTTAGATTACAAAAAAATGTCCCAGGCCATGGTAGTTAAAACTACTCATAAAAAGCTTGACATTACGCTACCTTAAGTAATATTAATACTGTTTGCATCAATACATTTAAGTCAATAAGTATGCAAAAAGGATTTATTGACTCAAACATGTTTTTAACTAATATGATCTATAAATATATTTCTTATCAAGATCACGTGCAATGATATACGAACCCATTTTTGTGAACTATTTAGTTGTAACAGTATATAAACCCGATTAATTCCTCGGTTTTAGATTAACATCACCTATAAATGTTGTTTTTTAAATCACACAATGGTATATGAATCCATTTTGTGGACCTTATTACCACATTTGTTGGGGTGTTTTTTTGAAAATCTATCGACAAGCTTAACCTTATGGTATAGGTTGACATTTCACCTATAACCTCCAATTTTTCCAACTTTCAAAAGATCCGAAAAACTGACACCGTCTCTGTGCTATTCATTGGTCGCATTTCAATTCATTTTTTTGTAACATCTTTTATATTGATCCGTTTTATCTATATCTGCAACGTTTATCAATTGCACATCAGGTCCTTGCCAGATTATCTAAAGTGTCGTCTTGTATTAAAATAAATGCCTTCCTGATAGCCTTCGATCCATTCACGTCACAATTTTCCGTTATAGTGTCCCTTGCAC
Organism: Panopea generosa; assembly: GCA_029582155.1. Lineage (NCBI taxonomy): Eukaryota > Metazoa > Mollusca > Bivalvia > Adapedonta > Hiatellidae > Panopea > Panopea generosa. Next base: position 53,272,757 of record CM055895.1, read on the forward strand.
GCACACGCAGTCGTTTTTTTTTATTTTTTCAAGTGTTGCGGGGTTTTTTTTTCTATGTCTGTAAGCGGATCTTTTTGTTTATTTGTAAAATAAAAGAACGTAATCTTAAAATCGCCAATATTCAATTTTATTTCATTGTGTAGTAAAACATTGAGACCGTTTCTAGGACGACATTAGAAGACCTTCCTTCATGTCATATCTGACTTTGGTTATTTGACGCCATCACCTGGGACTTAGGTTAAATGTCAAAAGTTGACGCTGCTTTAATATTCAATAATCTCATGTCGTAAGACAATTCAGTCAGTTCTCAATTAAAACTAAAATATACATGTAGTTTAAACTTGTTTTTTATTTTACAGGTTGTGAAACAGATTAGACAAATCACGCTCAACGTTTCCCTGGGTAAAATCAATGCTAAAGTACATGCAGATGAAATATCTTACACATGGACACCCACTATGGCAGTGGCGAAGGATCGAACCTACAAACCTCGGATCCTGGATAGTGTGAATTGCTATGAGAACATACGTACCACATATCGACACGTGAGTTATAAAGATATACGAATAAAACTCAGTGTTTGGGTTTATTTAGAAATAACAATCCCTTAGAATAAAGACGCTAAACAACTGAAATAAGTTTTCTTATAGAAAACCAACAAGTCGAATCAAAAGCAACAAGAAATCTATAGACAAGAAATCAAATAGCGAGACAAATTTCATAAAATCCCCAAATTCAACCATACAGAAAAGGGGCCATATACTAGTAACCCAAATAATAAAAAAACAACAGTAACTGTTATCAATAAACAAGTAGAAAAAAGCAAAATATGTGAATGGATCCAGAGTATTAAAAATAAATACAAAATCTAAACGAATATTTGAAGATTTATTGACGTCAACAGTATTTTAAGCATATCCACTCGAGACAAGTGGTTAGATTAGACAAAATGTCACTTTATTTTGGACAGCACTTGTGTGAAGACGATGGACGATAAGCAGCTACCTGTGCTCTTGCACAATTTACCGAGTCCATCATTTATCAATTGAAATTTCAATAAACATAATAAAGATACGAGGTGCGCCGCTACTATATCAAGTATAGACAGGAAAGATTTGATTTCACTTTAAAAAACATATATAAAGCTTATAAAACCCTTCACCCGTTGCCAAATTTATAAACACGAATTGGGTAGACTCGGTATACCGATGAAACATAAAATTCACAGCGCACTGTAAAATCTAATTTATACCTGTTTTTAATATTGAATTTCTTGAGCCTTGTGGTATACATTTTATGATTTATTCTATTATACGAGTATTTTATCCAATCGATTATTTTAATTAAAAGTATGATAGAATACACAGATTTAAGTGTAATAATAAAAAATTATATTGAAAATTTTCAACAAAAATATATCATTTTTTCTACACAAAGACAAGAAGTAAACGTCTCTTTTAACGATTGCTACAGAAATATTCTTGTCTTTAAAACAAGTTATTAGCCTGTATCTCTTTATACAAATTATGGGATAGATATCACCTTCTAAGATATGGTAATTCTTAAAAAAAACAATTACGTATATTATAGGTAAACAATGTAAATAGTAAATTGTAAGTTACGTGTTAGTTGTGTTGCCACATAGGTGTGTAAGTATTGTATGGAGTTGCTGTGATGGATCCACCGTGACTTTTTCACTATATCTACTTTGATTTATATTAATGTGTTCGTGTGATGTATTAGCCCGTCTCTTCAACGACTGACGACGTTTTTGATGAGTGTGCTTAGGCAAGCTATATACGTGTTTACGTTGTTTACCATATGAATAAAATTACTTAACTACCATATCTAACAAATAAGTGCAAAGAAGACTTCATCACAGAGTATAACCCTATTATTCAATGCGACTAATCTACCTTGGTTTCTTCAACATAACTTCAATAACGTGATAAATTATGTACTAGATCACAAACATAGAATACTACAGTATGTGTTAAGTTAATATAAAATACAATTCTACCCTTATAAGAAATGTGAAAAACACCCAAAGAAATCAGCACAGATATAATGTTAAATTTAATGTAAGGGGATTCCGAATGTGGTATCAAAGTAATTAACAGGATTAACCACCAAATTTCATTATCATAGAGACACGAAGTAACGTGCAACGGTTGTTAATTACTATGATAACAATTATCGTTACCGTTACCGATAATCGGGTGTCAATTAGTACCAATTAATAATATAAGTCTGTGATAACAATTACGTTGCACCTGACACCACGGTGCACAGATGGTTCCCGTGCCGTGCATGCAGGCAAGCTACATCTACTTGACGCGCGATATCATTGACAGCTCGTGTAACAACAGCAGCAGATTACGCGATAAAACACCGTTTATCCCAACTTAAAACTCGAATCAGTTCGCCGACATCTTGTTTTAATCAATTTGCATCAAAGAATATATAACTATTAAAATACAATTCGCGTTTGTTTTGTTTTTTTAATATTTAGAAGAAGATCCTTTTCTGAATAATTACAAATGAGTGGCAACAGCTTAATGAACTACAATAAGTAAATTGGAATATAAATACTGCAAGCGATTTTCTTATTAATTACAGCCCTTTCTCTTTGTTTTAAAAAAATGCATTCGTTTGCGTTCGCATTTCAAACACTTAAGATGCCACGGATTGTTTGTTAAGTATAAAAACAACAGACGTTGGAATAGTGACTTCTACATACCTCCATAGTTTACCCAGGGTTTTGCTAAGTTCTGCATTATGAAGATGTGGGTATTGGTCAGCCAACTTCCTTCGGGCTGCCTGAGCCCATACCATGAAAGCGTTCATGGGTCTTTTGATATGGGGTTTCCTCTTTTCTCCCCCTAGTCCCCTCTGTGGCATGGGGATCAGCGACCAGTCGTAGCCCTCAAGTACATGAGACACAGCCTCCTGGATTTTTTCTGGCATTTGATCTCCATTAACTTCCAAGTTTTTCAGATCTGCCTTAATAACAGAGGGGCTGATAGGGCACCCCTGGCTGTCCTCCGAATCACTCATGTTATCCTTTATAGCAGTTATGTCTAACATGGATAAAATGTAAGTCCACAATAAAATAGAATAGTTCTCATAAACAAAATATCACGATATCGTCCAAGTTGCTTCAGTCACAAATTAACTTTTTATGTTTTATACTTTTATAATTGCGAATTAATTAATTATAAAAGTGAACGTTCTACACGTTTCTTCTAACACTGGGGTACAGCTAGCACTGTCAAAAAGTTATGTTTATAATTCTGCTGTACATGCAACAAATAGCTCGTATCATACCGACATTTGCTACCGTCCAATCACAGTCCGCTACCGTTTAGATAAGCTCCGCCCCGTTTTTCGCTTGTCATGCGCCGGGGCATAAGGGTGAAATAGCTACCTATAGGGTTTAATATGTTTCTTACATCATTTGTTACAAACTACTGCTATCAAAGAGGAACATTTGTACATCGTAGGGAAATACAAAAAAAAAATACAACTTAGAAAGGTTAAGAGGGCATATTTTGTCTAGGTAGTGACTGTAAATTTCTACAAGTTTTAACAGCCCACTTACTTGTATCAGGATAGGATTAAATTGGTAAAATGACAACTAATTAAAATTATGGTTAATTGCGTTGTAAATGATTGTGGTTAAATTATTCAGGTAGAGATCTATATAAAACATACAAAATACAGTTACTCCCTATTGTAGTTATTTTAACTTGTATTATGCACGACGCACTGCAACTCGAGGCTGGTCCATCATTTAGATGAGCTCATTATGTCGACACATTTTCTATCATTAAACCATTTACTACTACTACTACTACTACTACTACTACTACTACTACTACTACTACTACTACTACTACTACTGATAATAATATAACCAATGATACAACTACTACTACTACTACTACTACTACTTCTACTATACTACTACTACTACTACTATACTACTACTACTACTACTACTACTACTACTACTACTACTACAACTACCACTATTACTTCTACTACTTCTACTATACTACTACTACTGCTACTGCTACTGCTGCTGCTGCTGCTGCTGCTGCTGCTGCTGCTACTACTACTACTACTACTACTACCACTTCTTAGTGTAACGGAATGTTAGTTCTGTTGGTTTTTTCAGCGGTCTTAGTGTAGCGGAATGTTAATTCTATTGCTTTTTCAGAAGTTTGAGTGTAACGGAATGTTGATTATGTTGTCATTTCTAACATATAATGCTGTTAATGATGACGATGAAGATGCGGTGTACACGGCACCTTCCATTTTTGTTACACGTGCTGTTCCACAAGTTTTTTGCTCTTCCCCAAAGGATTAAACATGAAACTAGCTGATATCGAACACTGTTGCAAACGCAGTTAACCACTTCGTGACAGCGTTTCGAAACACTAACAACCTCGTGTCTAATTTTAACAGAATTGTTTGATACATCGATTTATCTAAACTCTCATATTTAATAAAGTCGTGCGAAATCCATCGACAAGTCGAGATGGATAATGGCGCTAAAGATGTTTTAACATTCTGGTTTCTTATTATTTTCACAGACATCGTGATCTAAATATAAACTAAAATGAAATAAACATATGATTAGGCATGACATGCAAGCTTACACTGCTGCACTAAACGAGATGATAAGCAGTTCAGCCGAGGGTACGTTTGTCCAAATGTTGAAAACGTATGTTGGCCATTTTGAATCTGGTGTGAATTTATTTTTTGATTAAGAATAAGTGGGATTTTTTTCTTCATTTCATGATGTTAGAATACGTATCGTCATGAGATTAAGAGACTGATAATCATATTTTTAGAATTCTGTGGCATGCCTTTTGATATAGGAGCTTAATCAACATTGAGACAAAACGTTCTATGGAAACATTATCTATGAAAATATTATTTTATGGGAACTGGTAGACTTCTCGTGGAATTCGATGAGAATACCGTTGTTAGGTGGTCCTATAAGTCATAAGCTTAACCAACAAGCGACCGTCCCAACATCACGTTATCCCGTCAAGTCTCTGCATGTGTGGAGACAGCAAGCACGGAGGTAGTAGTTGGAAATAACTTTATTGAATCAACTTGTGCTTTAGCTGGTTATTAGAAGGGATGATACTAAAGTATCCATGCATATCTATTTTTGAGGGCCTCGTGGAAGATTGAATTGGTTAAAATGCTTTCTTTTCAAATTTATATTTAACTTTTGTATTTGTTTTTTGTATTTGTATTTTGTATTCATATTTGTAATAATAATAATAATAATTATGGTATTAATAATAATAATAATAATAATAATGATAATAATAATGCTAATAATAATAATAATAATGATAAAATAATAATAATAACAAATAAAACAAATAATAATAATAATAACAATAATATTTTTTTTATTATTATTATCATTATTATTACTACTACCACCACTACCACTACTACTACTACTACTACTACTACTACTACTACTACTACTACTACTACTACTACTACTACTACTACTACTACTACTACTGTCACTGTCACTGTCGCTATTACTATGTGCATATACGCTCTATTGAATGAGTATGGTAAGTGTTTGTGTTTGAGCAAGTGTAACACATAATTATGGTAATCTATCTAATATATCAAGTACATACAGCAATACAAGTCATGTAGTAATATAATTAATGTTTGCGTTCCAAATTCATTCGGATAATTCCATTGAGTGTTATTCGGTGTTGCCTTAGTTGTTGAGGCTGCTCTGTAGCTCGTCTTGTCGTTCTGTTGTCGCTATGTTGTTTTTGTCGCTGTTGTCATCATCGTTATCTCCGTTGTTTTCTTGTTTTTGCTGCTATCTTTTAATATTGTCGTCAAAGTCTGCCCTCTTCTACTTGTCTCTGGCTTTATCATCGTATTTTCTTGTCTTTCCTGTCATCGCCAGTCGATGTCTTCTTCGTATACTTGTTCCGTAATATATTCATTTGTCGGGCTGCATATTTAGTCGTATTATCCTTGGCGTCTTAACTTTGCTGTTATTGTTTGTTTGCCTCTGTTACTGTCTTTTTCATCTTCATCGTCGGTTTTCTTCCTTCGTCATTGTCGGCGTCAGTTTTGTCGTCGTCAAAGTCGTTACCGTACACATATTGCACTAACCTCAGTCCATCACTCTACTTCCGATATTAGTAGTATAAACCTACACAAAACTGGAGACTAAGAGGGGGTAGAATGACGTATCGAATGTTCCAAAAAGCCAAATTTGTAACCGAACTGAGATGTGAAATTGCATCATAATATAATCCCATGTAACGCAATAAGAACTAAAGGTGACCTTAATTTCTATTTAAAATCTATTTCTCAACGAAAATGGTAACTCAATTAGAAAGCACGTTTCAAATGATATACCTTTCCATATATCGCAAATCTCTAGTTACAAACAGGGCACGTGACCTTTTGTGATAAATGCTGTATTTTCTTACTCACCCCACCTTCCTATGGGTCGGGTTGATAGGGTACACGGTAAAAACGTACACTTTTCAATACGTGTTCAATCAGTTCTCATGTAGACAGGCTTGTTTCCCATGCTCCATGCTCTTTTTTTAATGTTTTGTTTTCATGATTTCACGATCATGTAACATTAATAATTAAAATTCTCATGATACGTTGAAACACAAACTTTATTGGTTGAAGTTAATACACCAGTTTGGTTCTGGATATGTGATTCTAAAGGCTTCGATTTAATATGATTTAATATGTATACGTTACACCATCATAAGTATCCTCAACATGGTCAGCATCATCATCATCACCACTACCACCACCACAACCGCCATCATCATCATCATCATCATCATCATCATTATCATTATCATCATCACCACCACTGCAATTACCACCACCACCACCGCAATAACCACCACCACCACCACCACCTTCATCATCATCATCATCACTGTTATCGTCGTGACCATCACAACCACTGTTACTACTACCAATATACTACTGCTTTTTCGTTTTGTTTCTGTGATGTTCCTACTACATGCATTTACTTTTAGTGTGAATGTAAAATAAAGACAATGCCTTAAAGCAGTGAACGTAATTTGATCGATATATTCATATTAAAACAAGAGTTGTCAGAAGACAACAAAGCTCGCTTCTGGGTGTCAACGTCTAAAAAGGGCCATAACTGTGCCAAAATTCAATCCAGAGGTATGGTTCTTGTTTCTGTGTGTTCAATTGATGATGGTGAACACAAATGCGAAGTTTCATTCGCATCCAATGCGAAGTTTCATTCGCATCCAATGAATGGTTGCATAGATATCTTAAACTTAAACGCAGACGTTTAACCTGGGTGTCTACAGACGACGACGCCGACGACGACGCCGGGGTCATGGCAATAGCTCTCCTTGGACTTCGTCCCGGCGAGCTAAAGATAAACAACAATAAATGTGTAAACAAAAAACGACCAACCGCTTGTATATATAACACGAAATTGGACTTGTTCTTAATACTATTGGCTATTTGCGGTAAAATATCGTAGTAAAATGTGGCAGAAATAGATCTTTACCGGAAGCGGCGAGGAGCGGTTCATGAAGGATCCTCGGTATATGGCGGGGTAGCACTGAAGTTGGATCATCTAACCGCACTAAATAGCGATGTTTAGGTAAGTCATCTCTAAGTGGCCTCGATCGTTTAAACTTCCGCAAAAACACAAGCACGGGAAATTTAATAAGTAGATATTACATGAAACTATTTATTAAGTGTCATCTTCAGTTGCATTATTTTTTTACGAATTGACATGTACCTAAAACGGATTAAGTGCGGCAATATAATTTTGTACTCGGTCAACTCCGGTTTGCACGGACATATTTTGCGAAAATGTTCGAAGCAAGACGAATGATATCGTTGTTTTCGTTAAAGTACGATTGCACGACGACTCGCCGGCAGATACGAAAGAATTTGTACTCGGTCAACTCCGGTTTGTACGGAAATGTTTTGCGAAAATGTCCGAAGCAAGATAAACACACCCGTTGTCTGTAGATCGATTTATTGGTAAAATGATACAAATTTATGTGATGATGCAAACATTGCGTGGAAGACGTTTTTCTATCCAATACATCTTAACTACCATCTAAACCTCATATCAACAGCACGTATTGCTTTTCCTTTTTTTGGGGGCTTCATGGAAGATAAGTTTGTTGTTGTTGTTATGACCATTATCATTATTATTAATATTATTTATTTATTTATTTATTTATTTATTTATTTATTTATTTATTTATTTATTTATTTATTTATTTATTTATTTATTTATTATTATTATTATTATAATTATTATTATTATTATTATTATTATTATTATTATTATTATTATTATTATTATTATTACTATTACTATGATTATTATTATTATTATTATTATTATTATTATTATTATTATTACTATTACTATTACTATTACTATTACTATTATTATTATTATTATTATTATTATTATTATTATTATTATTGTAATTATATTTGGGCCTATAACTTAAAAAAGGATAAATGTACCAGTGCTTCTCTCAGGCCGGAAGAGAGAAAGTCCGTCTGTTTTTTCCAACAGGTCATAATGTAATGAATAATCAGTTGCAGCATGAGTTTCAGTTCTGTGACTATACACGTGGTCGGGATGTAAGGGGCAGTGGGGTTGCAGGGGGGGGGGGGGGGGGGGGGGGGCTCTCCGTGTCTGTTTCATGTTTGCTTGTGTATGCGTCTTTAATTAACTTTAATTGGACATATGAAATGATATACTGTTTTTTTTTAAATATAACTAAAATGAAATATAATAAACTACTACTGACTCGTAAGAACAGTCCTGTTTCAGCCCCGAATATACGTGTGTGAATATATACGTCTTATCCGTATAGGTACATGCACCGCCTACGTTCATTCATAAAATTGTATCAAGCCCGATAAAATGTCAAGTTCTTTTATATATATAAAACACGATGAGTTATTAAAAAAATCCCCTTCCTGTGAGTACACGTGTATGTACAACAAGCCTTGACATTCCCGGACGACGTTACTTAAACATTTTATAATTTGGACCACTTCTGACTCAGAACGTGTTTTCGAGAGTGTGTAAGTATAAACTATATAAACAGATAAAATATGATAATAACATCCTTTCACCTCTTTATTTCGTTTATTTTAATAATAGATCCGACAGTATATTAAATGAGTAATACCCTATATAGATAATAAAGCTGATAGCAGTTTTAGTATGAGTTAATTATATGTATATATATATATATATATATATATATATATATATATATATATATATATATTATCAGTTTTACTGTATGAATTGAACTGAGTGAATAGATTGGTGTTTCACGGTATTACCAACACATTATATGTTATATGGTGCTAACAGGAGGAAAGATTCCAGGTTATCGCTCCATGTAGAATACAATAAATTGGAAATTCTATCCGAATACGCGAACTGTCACCGCTTATGACATGTATGAGTTACGCTGGTCCATGATTTGTCGTCACTCATTTGGCACCTTGAACCACACGGGCTTGGTAATTTGATCACAATAATGAATGTGAGATGTATTTTAAGTATTTTCGGCATCAATTTTATCATTTACAAAATGCAGAAAGTAGTGACAAAAATATATTGGGTCACAGCCTCAGACTTATTTAATTAACATCGATTGTGAACTTAAACAAATCACACTCGAAGTATTCTTGTTCTGACTAGAACCAGTACTAAGCATATGCGGATAAAGTGTCCTGCTAAAGGACACCACACACAGCCATGACGGATAAAGTGTCTTAAAGGACACCACACATAGCCGTGGTGGATAAAGTGTCTAGATAAACGACACTACACATAGCCATGGCGGATAAAGTGTCTTGCTAAAGGACACTACACATAGCCATGGCGGATAAAGTGTCTTAAAGGACACCGCACATAACCGTGGCGGATAAAGTGTCTAGCTAAAGGACACCACACATAGCCGTGGCGGATAAAGTGTCTAGCTAAAGGACACCACAAAACAGCCGTGGCGGATAAAGTGTCAAGCTAAAGGACACCACACATAGTCATGGCGGATAAAGTGTCTTGCTAAAGGACACCACACATAGCCATGGCGGATAAAGTGTCTTAAATGACACCACACATAGCCGTGGCGGATAAAGTGTCTAGCTAAAGGACACCAAACATAGCCGTGGCGGATAAAGTGTCTAGCTAAACGACACCACACATAGCCGAGGCGGATAAAGTGTCATGCTAAACGACACTACACATAGCCGAGGCGGATAAAGTGTCTAGCTAAACGACACCACACATAGCCGTGGCGGATAAAGTGTCTAGCTAAACGACACTACACATAGCCGTGGCGGAGGATCTCAACCTTTTAAAGATAGATACTGCATAAACACTAACGACCAAAGGGCATAATTTTTTTTAAAAATGAATTAACTACATTTGTAGTAGTAATATTATTAAAGACTTTCATTTGAATAAATTTAATCTTCCATGAGGCCCTCAACATATTTACAAAGTAATCTACGGCAAGTTGAAAATATATTCTAATTTTGTCAGTTTTTAACAGGAACAGAGCTACTGTTAAAAGGGCTTCCGTGTAATGTGTGACCGGATACATTGATGAGACATTCCAGTATTTATGACTTCGCAGCTTATTCTGGTGGTTACATATTAAATACATACAAAATGCAAAATGACATTTTTTCTTTACGCGCATGAGTAATGCATTGCATGATGCGTTAATTTTAACAATCAAAGGCGGCATGCATAATTCATTTTATGTTTACATAAATTATATATTAATTATCTACACGTTTTTATGTAAGTTTGTGGACATTAATACTCATTTGTTGTTAACATAACATCACTGGTATAATTCAGTCTCCTCCAGTGTCCATTCTGACTCCGTACAATAGCACCGGTCAATATATGGTTACAATTGTTTTAATAAAAAGAAATTATAAAATTTCATATTTGTGTACATATCTTATATGGAAACTATAACTATTGGCTGAGCACCTGGCACCTAGAACTGGTTCTACCCATTTCAAGCGAGATTTGTCCATAGTGTTATTATTTGTTGCACAATCGATGTAAAATAAGTATCAAAATTATTGATAGTTTTGTCTTTAAAAAAATCGTGCTCTATCCTCCGTTGGCAATATCCATATTTGCGACAAATAACCGCCACGTATTTTTTTAAATGAAGGGAAGCAAGTGACACTTTCTACAGGTAAACTAGTCACGCTAGTGCCACCTGGGTTATAGAACTTAGTGTCGTGTATAACAACAGCGCAAGTGTTAAATCATGGGGACGAGCTTAAGATGGTGTAGACAGTAGAGAGTTTCCCGATATTCACGCCAGAGGTCGTGGGTTCAAAATCAGGCCTAACATGATGACCTTACAATAACATCAGTACTAGTTCTGAGATTACTCCGCAATTAAGCTTAATTTAAATATCATTTTTAAATGTTTTTCATCTATTCACGTTTTTTGTTTGTTGATATATTATCAAATAACCAATACCAATATCAACTTCGGACACTAAAGAGAACTGACCACGACAGGGGATATGAAAGTTTCGGTTGCATAATTAAATTAAATCCTCGAGCTAGAGTTTACCGCCAGACGTAAGTATTTTAACCGCAGCATAATCACATAGTTCAACGCCAATCAGAGAAGGAGAAGAGAACAAGAAAAACAAGAAGACATTTTATTGACTTACACGTTTATAGTTTCTTTTATATAGAAAACATTACATTCTACCAAATACCATATTGCGCAGTGACTTACTTCAACATATAGGAAATTTATCACGTCGCCGAGGTAATTTTATTTGACAATTGTAACGTTACAGAAACACACATGATAATTTACGTACAACAATCGCATTATTAAGTATGAAAATAAATAGTTTCCACTTTATATGGCATGTAAACAAAGATGCTCGTAATTATATGAAATAGACAATAAAAATAAGTATTGGTTCCAAAAACATATCATTTGTTTTATTTAACCGAGTGAGCACTAAGGTGATATGCATAACATAACAGTCGATTTCAGTCAGGGGTCATGAGTGAAATATAAGTGATGTTTCACTGATCTCAATATTTTATTAGTATTTTTTTTCTTTTAATTAAGAAGAGTGAAACACCATTTATAACTTCACTGTCTTTTTACATTTTGAGTGTTATAAAAAAATCTCAATATCTCATCAAAGGCGTATTGAGATAATTACATTGTTTAAAAATCAAGATACCTTTATTCAAGTTACATATGAAAGAGTTGAAAACTTCATATATAATAAAATATAAATTACAAAAACGCTATGCATGAAAATAGCATCAGTATTTAACAACGTATAAATCGTCATAAACAAGGCTGTATAACGGAAACCCAGCAAATCACTTAAGTGATTCTTCACTCATCAAAGTAAGCAAATCCAACCCTCTTCACATTTTACATAATTTTTTCAGCAATTAATACTTGTAGCTATAAGTTGCTAAGAGCTTATGATCAATTTTAAGATGATGTGTTATATCTTTGTCTACGCTTTCAACGATTTGTCAAAATAAATTAAAAGTTATTTATTTTGCAAGAACATTAAATTAAAGGTTTTGATGGTAATTGAGATTCTAATATATATATATGATGGATCAATTAAAAACGGACAGAGTAAATTTCAATTTTTTTTTTTTCTGAAATATAACACACCTATTGGAAACGTGGTCGTTAAAACGCTTTATTTCTTTGCATTGAAAAAAGGATTTTCTTTATTTTAATGGCCATTTTGTAATTTAAATGGCATAATTTATGTTTTTAAAAGGATTGTTCATGGTTGCATGTTTTGATTTAGAAAAAAAGGCTTTAAATAAATATATTATTTAGAAAAACGATTTTCACATTGTCAACAGTGTTCACACACTGAACAGAAAAAAAAATCTTAAATGGAACAGTGACTTAATTAAAAATGTTTATATGTCTCTGGATGAAACTCCCTTTACAATAATATTTTGGCATTGTATACATCAACAAAATAAAATGTAAGATTTACTTCTTTAATTTCGATCTTTCTATAAATGACAAACCTTAAACATGTTTTATTCACTATATAACATCATTGGTGGACTTACACCGAAAGGTCCGGGTAACTTCCGGAATATCTGACATCAAACAATATAAACGGTTTTCACTGATATTAACACAACAACTGGACTGTTTGCGAATACTTACTCTGGCACACGCTGAATTATATCCCTATCATACAGGCCCTAATATTTATATTACATTGGCTCAAAGTATTTATTCAACACCCCATCACATTACCTCCGCCACCCCTTATATTTATATAAAATTACCTAATATCAATATTAAATTACCCCGGCCCTATATTTATATCAAAGTACTCGGCCTAATATTTATATCAAACTACCCCGACCTTATATTTATATCAAACTACCCCGACCATATATTTATATCAAACTACCCCGGCCTTATATTTATATCAAACTTCCCCAACCCTATATTTATATCAAATTACCCCGGCTTTATATTTATATCAAACTACCATGGCCTTATATTTATGTCAAAGTACCCCGACCTTATATTTATATCAAACTACCCTGGCCCTATATTTATATCAAACTACCTTGGCCTTATATTTATATCAAACTACCCCGACCCTATATTTATATCAAACTACCCTGGCCTTATATTTTTATCAAACTACCCCGGCCCTATATTTATATCAAGCTACCCCGATTTTATATTTATATCAAACTACCCTGGCCTTACATTTATATCAAACTACCCCAGCCCTATATTTTAATCAAACTAGACCGACCTTATATCTATATCAAACTACCCCAGCCCTATATTAATATCAAACAACCCGGCCTTATATTTATATCAAACTACCCTGGCGTTTTATTTATATCGAACTACACCAGTCCTATATTTATATCAAACTGTCCTGACCTTGTATCTTTATTATACTTCATTCTCCATTATATATTGATATACGCTAACCCCCTATTTTTAATATCAAACTGACCCCCTAATATTTACATCAAACTGACTCCTAATACTTATACTGGTCCCCTAATATTTATATCAAACTCCCCCCTCCCCCAACTAATATTTATATCAAACTGACCCCTAATACTTATACTGGTCCCCTTATATTTATATCAAACTGCCCCCACCCCCTTATATTTATATCAAACTGACCCCACCTTATATTTATATTATACTGATTCCCTAGTTATAACACACTGTTCCAACTGCTGTCTCTATTATACTTGTTCACTAATAGTTATAACACACTGTTCCAACTTCTATCTCTATTATACTGATTCCCTAATAGTTATAACATACTGCTCCAACTTCTATTTTTATTATACTGATTCCATTATAGTTATGACATACTGTTCCAACTTCCCCTTATATTTATATCAAACTGCCCCCATCCCCTAATATTTATATCAAACTGACCCCACCTTATATTTATATTATACTGATTCCCTAGTTATAACACACTGTTCCAACTTCTATCTCTATTATACTGATTCCCTAATAGTTATAACATACTGCTCCAACTTCTATTTTTATTATACTGATTCCATTATAGTTATAACATACTGTTCCAACTTCCCCTTATATTTATATCAAACTGCCCCCACCCCCTTATATTTATATCAAACTGACCCCACCTTATATTTATATTATACTGATTCCCTACTTATAACACACTGTTCCAACTACTATCTCTATTGTACCTGTTCCCTAATAGTTAAAACACACTGTTCCAACTTCTATCTCTATAATACTTGTTCCCTAATAGTTATAACACACTGTTCCAACTGCTATCTCTATTATACTTGTTCCCTAATAGTTATAATACATTGTTCCAACATTTCCCGATTAGTTCTAGCATATTGTTCCAGCTTCTATCTCTATTATACTGATTCCCTAATAGTTATAACACATTGTTCCAACCTTTCCCGATTAGTTATAGCATATTGTTCCAACTTCTATCTCTATTATACTGATTCCCTAATAGTTATAGCAAACTGTTCCAACTTCTATCTCTATTATACTGATTCCCTAATAGTTATAACATACTGTTCCAACATCTATCTCTAGTATACTTGTTCCATAATAGTTATAGCATACTGTTCCAACTTCTATCTCTATTATACTGATTCCCTAATAGTTATAACATACTGTTCGAACTTCTATCTCTAGTATATTTGTTCCCTAATAGTTATAACATACTGTTCCAACTTCTGTCTTTATTATACTGATTCCCTAATAGTTATAACATACTGTTCGAACTTCTGTCTCTATTAAACTGATTCCCTAATAGTTATAACATACTGTTCGAACTTCTATTTCTTGTAAACTTGTTCCCTAATAGTTATAACATACTGTTCCAACTTCTGTCTTTATTATACTGATTCCCTAATAGTTATAACATACTGTTCCAACATCTATCTCTAGTATACTTGATCCTTAATAGTTATAACATACTGTTCCAACTTCTATCTCTATTATACTGATTCCCTAATAGTTATAACATACTGTTCCAACTTCTATCTATTGTATACTTGTTCCCTAATAGTTATAACACACTGTTCCAACTTCTATCTCTATTATACTGATTCCCTAATAGTTATAGCATACTGTTCCAACTTCTATCTTTATTATACTGTTTCCTAATAGTTATTACACACTGTTCCAACTACTATCTCTATTATACTAATTCCCTAGTAGTTATAACACACTGTTCCAACTTCTATCTCTTGTATACTTGTTCCCTAATAGTTATAACATGCTGTTCCAACATCTATCTCTATTATTCTGATTCCGTAATAGTTATAACACACTGTTCCAACTTCTATCTCTATTAAACTGATTCCCTAGTGGTTATAATACACTGTTCCAACTTCTATCTCTATTATACTTGTTCCCTAATAGTTATAACACACTGTTCGATCTTCTATCTCTTGTATACTTGTTCCCTAATAGTTATAACACACTGTTCCAACTTCTATCTCTATTATACTGATTCCCTAATAGTTATAACACACTGTTCCAACATCTATCTATAGTATATTTGTTCCCTAATAGTTATAGCACACTGTTCCAACTGCTATCTCTATTATACTGATTCCCTTATAGTTATAACACACTGTTCCAACTTCTGTCTCTATTATACTTGTTCCCTTATAGTTATAACACACTGTTCCAACTTCTATCTCTATTATACTGATTCCCTAATAGTTATAACACACTGTTCCAACTTCTATTTTTATTATACTGATTCCATTATAGTTATGACATACTGTTCCAACTTCCCCTTATATTTATATCAAACTGCCCCCATCCCCTAATATTTATATCAAACTGACCCCACCTTATATTTATATTATACTGATTCCCTAGTTATAACACATTGTTCCAACTTCTATCTCTATTATACTGATTCCCTAATAGTTATAACATACTGCTCCAACTTCTATTTTTATTATACTGATTCCATTATAGTTATAACATACTGTTCCAACTTCCCCTTATATTTATATCAAACTGCCCCCACCCCCTTATATTTATATCAAACTGACCCCACCTTATATTTATATTATACTGATTCCCTACTTATAACACACTGTTCCAACTACTATCTCTATTGTACCTGTTCCCTAATAGTTAAAACACACTGTTCCAACTTCTATCTCTATAATACTTGTTCCCTAATAGTTATAACACACTGTTCCAACTGCTATCTCTATTATACTTGTTCCCTAATAGTTATAATACATTGTTCCAACATTTCCCGATTAGTTCTAGCATATTGTTCCAGCTTCTATCTCTATTATACGGATTCCCTAATAGTTATAACACATTGTTCCAACCTTTCCCGATTAGTTATAGCATATTGTTCCAACTTCTATCTGTATTATACTGATTCCCTAATAGTTATAGCAAACTGTTCCAACTTCTATCTCTAGTATACTTGTTCCATAATAGTTATAACATACTGTTCCAACTTCTATCTCTATTATACTGATTCCCTAATAGTTATAACATACTGTTTGAACTTCTATCTCTAGTATATTTGTTCCCTAATAGTTATAACATACTGTTCCAACTTCTGTCTTTATTATACTGATTCCCTAATAGTTATAACATACTGTTCGAACTTCTGTCTCTATTAAACTGATTCCCTAATAGTTATAACATACTGTTCGAACTTCTATTTCTTGTAAACTTGTTCCCTAATAGTTATAACATACTGTTCCAACTTCTGTCTTTATTATACTGATTCCCTAATAGTTATAACATACTGTTCCAACATCTATCTCTAGTATACTTGATCCTTAATAGTTATAACATACTGTTCCAACTTCTATCTCTATTATACTGATTCCCTAATAGTTATAACATACTGTTCCAACTTCTATCTATTGTATACTTGTTCCCTAATAGTTATAACACACTGTTCCAACTTCTATCTCTATTATACTGATTCCCTAATAGTTATAGCATACTGTTCCAACTTCTATCTTTATTATACTGTTTCCTAATAGTTATTACACACTGTTCCAACTACTATCTCTATTATACTAATTCCCTAGTAGTTATAACACACTGTTCCAACTTCTATCTCTTGTATACTTGTTCCCTAATAGTTATAACATGCTGTTCCAACATCTATCTCTATTATTCTGATTCCCTAATAGTTATAACACACTGTTCCAACTTCTATCTCTATTAAACTGATTCCCTAGTGGTTATAATACACTGTTCCAACTTCTATCTCTATTATACTTGTTCCCTAATAGTTATAACACACTGTTCGATCTTCTATCTCTTGTATACTTGTTCCCTAATAGTTATAACACAGTTCCAACTTCTATCTCTATTATACTGATTCCCTAATAGTTATAACACACTGTTCCAACATCTATCTATAGTATATTTGTTCCCTAATAGTTATAGCACACTGTTCCAATGCTATCTCTATTATACTGATTCCCTTATAGTTATAACACACTGTTCCAACTTCTATCTCTATTATACTTGTTCCCTTATAGTTATAACACACTGTTCCAACTTCTATCTCTATTATACTGATTCCCTAATAGTTATAACACACTGTTCCAACTTCTATTTCTATTATACTAATTCCCTAATAGTTATAACATACTGCTCCAACTTCTATCTTTATTATACTGATTCCCTAATAGTTATAACACACTGTTCCAACTTCTATCTCTATTATACTGATTCCCTAATAGTTATAACATACTGTTCCAACTTCTATCTCTATTATACTGATTCCCTAGTGGTTATAACATACTGTTCCAACTGCTGTCTCTATTTTACTGATTCCCTAATAGTTATAACACACTGTTCCAACTTCTATCTCTATTATACTGATTTCCTAGTGGTTATAATACACTGTTCCAACTTTTATCTCTATGATACTGATTCCCTAATAGTTATAACACACTGTTCCATCTTCTATCTCTTGTATACTTGTTCCCTAATAGTTATAACACACTGTTCCAACTTCTATCTCTATTATACTGATTCCCTAATAGTTATAACACACTGTTCCAACATCTATCTATAGTATATTTGTTCCCTAATAGTTATAGCACACTGTTCCAACTGCTATCTCTATTATACTGATTCCCTTATAGTTATAACACACTATTCCAACTTCTATCTCTATTATACTTGTTTCCTTATAGTTATAACACACTGTTCCAACTTCTATCTCTATTATACTGATTCCCTAATAGTTATAACACACTGTTCCAACTTCTATTTTTTTTTTATACTAATTCCCTAATAGTTATAACATACTACTCCAACTTCTATCTTTATTATACTGATTCCCTAATAGTTATAACACACTGTTCCAACATCTATCTCTATTATAGTTGTTCCCTAATAGTTATAGCATACTGTTTCAACTTCTATTTCTATTATACTGATTCCCTAATAGTTATAACACACTGTTCCAACTTCTATCTCTATTATACTGATTCCCTAATAGTTATAACTTACTGTTCCAACTTCTATCTCTATTATACTGATTCCCTAGTGGTTATAACATACTGTTCCAACTGCTGTCTCTATTTTACTGATTCCCTAATAGTTATAACACACTGTTCCAACTTCTATCTCTATTATACTGATTCCCTAATAGTTATAACATACTGTTCCAACTTATATCTCTATTATACTGATTCCCTTATAGTTATAGCATACTGTTCCAACTTCTACCTCTATTATACTGATTCCCTAATAGTTATAACACACTGTTCTAACATCTATCTCTAGTATACTTGTTCCCTTATAGTTATAGCATACTGTTCCAACTTCTATCTCTATTATACTGATTCCCTAATAGTTATAACACACTGTTCCAACTTCTATCTCTATTATACTGATTCCCTAATAGTTATAACACTGTTCCAACTTCTATCTCTATTATACTGATTCCCTAATAGTTATAACACACTGTTCCAACTGCTATCTCTATTATACTTATTTCCTAATAGTTATAACACACTGTTCCAACTTCTATCTCTATTATACTGATTCCCTAATAGTTATAACATACTGCTCCAACTTCTATCTTTATTATACTGATTCCCTAATAGTTATAACACACTGTTCCAACATTTATCTCTATTATACGTGTTCCCTAATAGTTATAGCATACTGTTCCAACTTCTATTTCTATTATACTGATTCCCTAATAGTTATAACACACTGTTCCAACTTCTATCTCTATTATACTGATTCCCTAATAGTTATAACATACTGTTCCAACTTCTATCTCTATTATACTGATTCCCTAGTGGTTATAACATACTGTTCCAACTGCTGTCTCTATTTTACTGATTCCCTAATAGTTATAACACACTGTTCCAACTTCTATCTCTATTATACTGATTCCCTAATAGTTATAACATACTGTTCCAACTTTTATCTCTATTATACTGATTCCCTTATAGTTATAGCATACTGTTCCAACTTCTACCTCTATTATACTGATTCCCTAATAGTTATAACACACTGTTCTAACATCTTTCTCTAGTATACTTGTTCCCTTATAGTTATAGCATACTGTTCCAACTTTTATCTCTATTATACTGATTCCCTAATAGTTATAACACACTGTTCCAACTGCTATGTCTATTATACTGATTCCCTAATAGTTATAACACACTGTTCCAACTTCTGTCTCTATTATACTGATTCCCTAATAGTTATAACACACTGTTCCAACTTCTATCTCTATTATACTGATTCCCTAATAGTTATAACACACTGTTCCAACTGCTATCTCTATTATACTTATTTCCTAATAGTTATAACACACTGTTCCAACTTCTATCTCTATTATACTGATTCCCTAATAGTTATACCATACTGTTCCAACTTCTATCTCTGTTATACTGATTCCCTAATAGTTATAGCATACTGTTCCAACTTCTATCTTTACTATACTTGTTCCCTATTAGTTATAACACACTGTTCCAACTGCTGTCTCTATTATACTGATTCCCTAATAGTTATATAACACTGTTTCAACTGCTATCTCTATTATACTGATTCCCTATTAGTTATAACACACTGTTCCAACTTCTATCTCTATTATACTGATTCCCTATTAGTTATAACACACTGTTCAAACTTCTATTTCTATTATAATGATTCCCTAGTGGTTATAACATACCGTTCCAACTGCTATCTCTATTATTCTGATTCCCTAATAGTTATAACACACTGTTCCAACATCTATCTCTAGTATACTTGTTCCCTAATAGTTATAACATACTGTTCCAACTTCTATCTCTATTATACTGATTCCCTAATAGTTATAACACACTGTTCCAACTGCTTTCTCTATTATACTGATTCCCTAATAGTTATAACACACTGTTCCAATTTCTATCTCTATTATACTGACTCCCTAATAGTTATAACATACTGTTCCAACTTCTATCTCTATTATACTGATTCCCTAGTGGTTATAACATACTGTTCCAACTGCTATCTCTATTATACTGATTCCCTAATACTTATAAACACACTGTTCCAACTTCTATCTCTATTATACTGATTCCCATATAGTTATAACATACTGTTCCATCTTCTATCTTTATTATTCTGATTCCCTTATAGTTACAGCATAGTGTTCCATCTTCTGTCTTTATTATACTGATTCCCTAATAGTTATAGCATACTGTTCCAGGTTCTGTCCTTATTATACTGATTCCCTAATAATTATAGCATACTGTTTCAACTTATTTGCATTATACTGCACATACCTTTATGTTACTACATACTGGTTCCCTAATATTTGCTTTATAGGTGTAAGCCCACCATTGATTCACCATTGACTTTTGTTCTTTATTCTATAGTAAATAATAAAAGTTTGAAGGCTTGTCATTCATGCAGAGACCAAATGAAAGAAGTGAAACTTACATTTTATTGTTTATCAACTTCTGCACTACCAAAATATGATGAGAAAAGTAGAAGTTATGTGGCATATATAGTGTTTACACTGTTGACAACGTGAAAGTTGACTTCCGAAATCATGTATTCATACCCCGATTTCAAAGCATTTTTTTTTAAATTCACAATTCAAACATGACACTACTTTCAAAATGATCAAAATACATAAATAATGTCATTCAAATAAAACAACGAGCATTACAACAAGGACAATCCATTTTTAAAGAAGAAGAAAAGGGATTATTGATAACCGCCATTATGCGTACTATGCCTTGATTCTTTATTAATAACTTGAATATCCTGATGTCGATATTGTAACTTACAAGCTGGCGGCAGGACTGGATATTTACTAATTTTTACAACCAGTTAGTCACTAAGTGGTGTCACCAATTAGTGGCCGATATAAGACGATGCTGCCGACATCAATAACTAACAATTTGATGGTAAGACTGGACATTTAGGACTCACACCACTATTATCTCCATTGAGTACCCCGGAAGGAGGTAGAAATAAACTTTTGTTCCCTTTTTCTTCTTTTTTCAGGGCTTTGAATTGATTGCAATGACTTATTTTTTCCTATTACATGTATATTAGACTTAATGTAAAATGGTCAGTATTTTAGAAATCGCCACTGAAAATTTGATGCTGATACCAGATTTCTGGGCAATTCTGTCATTTCAGAATTGTTGGCGGTTCGGACCGCATCGAGGACGAATAATTGATATATTAATATCACAAGGTCTCACAAAACCATTGCATTAAAAAAAACAACCTTGTCAATGTTGGTGTTTTTCCTTTATAATTGCATATCTTGAACCAATGAAGAATTTGAGCCCAGATACTTGCTGCAGATTTTTATCACTGTCTTTTGCAAATATGCCCTATGGTAAATGTAATAGTGGTGTGAAACGGTAACTGATTTTAACACTCGAAAATTCACTTCCTTATATCTCCAGAACAATATTAATAAGTGATTTATTTAAGAAGACCGTGTCGACAAATAATGAGTGAGATGTCGACGTTATTCGTTCCTAATGTCGACTTAATGAGGCAGCTGTATGTTTCTCAGGCTGGTAGAATTGTGCCGTTATAGTTCGGTATACATATAACTTCCACATGTTCCAATAACCAGCTTAACAAGACCGTTAGTTTTAATGCTGTGCATATATATTTGCCATCTTTTCTATGGACAGTTATTTGCACGTCGAAACGTCATCGCCAATTTCCTGATTTGAAAAAAGCTGCCCAAAACAGTTAAATTTGTCTTGATATCAAAACGGTAAATAAGTATTATGAACAACGTAGTTCATAAATAAAACTTTTCCAACAAAACTGGATCATTTTGCTGTTTTTAAACCATAGGACTAATTTGGCGGAATTTGTCACACTGACTCATGGCATAGAAATATGAGCCATGGCATTCAAAGCGCCATGGGCAACAGTTCGGTAAAGAATAAAAACATATTACAAAAGTTCAATCCAAGCATCTCCACATACCTTTAAAACGTAAAGAGATACTTAACAAAACCGATAATTCAAAAGTGCTTCGCTGACTTGGTACAAACATATAACGCAAAGCAGCAAGTAACGTTGTTTAGACAATTACGATCGTTTTAGCATTTTCAACAACTCTAGTGAAAAACGTTAACACGGGAATATCACTTGAGTGAAAGAATTCTCGTCTGCAATACGGCGGAAATATCTATTTAGATATAATTATCAAACATTAAGAAATAGTAATTAATATGTCAAAGGATAAAAAAAAATAAAGCGAAACCACCAGAAGACAATTTATAAATAAAAACTTCATTTAATAGATCTACTTTAAAAAAACGAAATGCAAAGTTAAACATTATAAAAACATTTGATATTTAAATAATTTGCCAAATTTTGTATTAAACTGTTGTTAAAAAAATTCAGTATGTGGAATGGTGCGTATTGAATAATACCTAGGTGAACTGGGCAGTTTAATAAAATGCATTTTAAAAGTATTTGTGAAGGGAAGCCAACAACTAACGAACGTAAATGTTGGCACAGTACATTGATGCATTTTTGGAGACGGTGTTACTTCAATTTTACGCTTTATACCAAATATAACATGATCTAGTCGTTGGAACCATATCATATGTGGCAAACCAGGACCTACGTGACTTTTGCTTCTTGAACTAAGGCTCGGACTAAAAACCTCAGAATAAAATTAATATGAATAGAACCACAAGTAACTGGCAAACTTTCTTACAATCAACTCGATCTCTAAGACGACAGCGCCTTGGACCACTTGGACACGGAGGATCCTTATATTAAAACACGGGGAGGGGGGGGGGGGGCACTTTTCTGCACCCGTGTATAGTCCAATGCTGCACCCGTAAGCTCCAGATACCACTCGTGAATCAAAAGAAAAGGAACAAAATATTAGTTATATCGTGTTACAGTAAACTCATTTGTGTGATATATATCTGTATTATCAACATTATGTGGTCCTGCTATATCCAAACCATAGTTAAATATGCATTATAATGTCGTAAATAACGGTGTATTTGCTAGATCCTGGCAACATATTTATTCGTTGTATATGCATGTAGTTACATTAACATAAGATAAAAACTAAATCTGAGAATACCACTTAAAAGCATAAATCTTCTGCAATCCTGCAAATTTGCATAGATATTGGAACATTAAGCTCAAAATCATCATTTAATCTATGCAAAATGTGTACGGCGTACGTGTCTTGAAATAAAAGGTCATTAGAGCATTCACGGGTGCCGTATCATTGCCTGGGGCTGCCGTATCATTGCCCGGGGGTGCCGTGTCATTGCCTGGGGGTGCCGTTCACCCTGTTACTTAAAGCTGATTTTCATTAAGTTCCTTTAACCAAAAGGTTAAAAAAATGACATCGTTAAATAAAAACAAATTTAAAGATAATGCACTTCAGTTTGTTTCTGGTATATCGTTTGTTTGAGATTTTCCATATTTCTTTAATCCGGGTAAAACCTCATGTTTTATGCAAATCTACAGCAGCAACTTACTTCAATGAAAAACAACTGTAGCGCAATCATACAAAGAAAGTATATTAGAAGTTACAGGGTACGGTAATTTATAAAGACTCTAATTAACAAAGAGAGCAATTTGTTTTTACCTAATCATTATATAAATGGGATATTATCCGGGATTGAAAGTTACGATTTACTAAAATAAAAAAAATGATAAGTGTCCTAAAACGTAGGAGCAAAAAAAAAAATACTATCACATTTGGTTTTAAAATGTAATTCGGTCCCAATTCTTATTATTGAAAAAATAATTATTTTCCTGAAAAAAAAGGGTGTCCCAAAACACAGTGTTTAAAAATTATGTTTTCTTGTGTATTTAACTTCCCAAATAAACTACAAAGACGCATATTATTAATTAAAATCATTTATTGGATCTGATAAAAGCGTACTCATGGGATAATCCGGTGACGAATGTACGATGTATACATATACATGTTTATTGAATAGTGTTGAACAATACTTGGCTCGAACAACCCTTATCTCGAACAATTTTGGTCAGTCCCGTCGAGTTCGAGCCATCGAAGTTCTGTTGTATATTAAGGATATAGAAGAACTTATTCCTGGCATATATCAATAACAAACATGTTAAAACATTCAAATTTATTTGAATTTAAATACTTTACAAGGAAGGCCGATGGTTCTGTTCGGATTTATTCTGATGTCTTCCTTCAACAATAAACCTGGATTTTCCTTATATAACTTGTCATGTGTTGAAAATGGCGTTTAACCCCTTTTAAAATGAATTTACACGCAAACTAAGGAAGTTTGAATTGTCATCTTCGGGGTTCACTTACTTGCACGTGTTGCACGTAAGTTCATATCTCGTGCTGCATGCTAAAATGTCTAGTTCAAAGCGCGAGGATTAATACAAACTTATGCATGCATACTTATCTCGTGAAACATTCAGCAAATTAAAGGCATTCCTTAAATTTATATGAGTATTGAATAGGTGAATGTGCATTTTTATAGTACGACACAATTTCATGTTACGAATAATAGTAATTATTTTCTAATTCGCTTTGCTCAAACGAAAACAAATCAATTATTTTCTTTTCAAAGCAAACTCACGGAAATACAAAGAATAAGACATGGTATAGGATACAGAGAACAAGACATGGTATAGGAGACATGGTATAGGATACAGAGAACAAGACATGGTATAGGATACAGAGAACAAGACATGGTGTGAATACAGAGAACAAGACCTGGTGTAGGATACAGAGAACAAGACATGGTATAAGATACAGAGAACAAGACACGATATAGGATACAGAGAACAAGACACGGTATAGGCTACAGAGAACAAGACACGGTATAGGCTACACAGAACAAGAAACAGAGAACAAGACACGGTATAGGATACAGAGAACAAGACACGGTATAGGATACAGAGAACAAAACATGGTATAGGATACAGAGAACAAAACATGGTGTAGGATACAGAGAACAAGACATGGTATAGGATACAGAGAACAAGACATAGTATATGATACAGAGAACAAGACATGGTGTAGGATACAGAGAACAAAACATGGTATAGGATACAGAGAACAAAACATGGTATAGGCTTCAGAGAACAAGACATGGTCTAGGATACAGAGAACAAGACATGTATAGGA
This sequence comes from Panopea generosa, assembly GCA_029582155.1. Taxonomy (NCBI): domain Eukaryota; kingdom Metazoa; phylum Mollusca; class Bivalvia; order Adapedonta; family Hiatellidae; genus Panopea; species Panopea generosa. The sequence continues at coordinate 53,299,031 of CM055895.1, forward strand.
TACAGAGAACAAAACTCGGTATAGGATACAGAGAACAAGACACGGTATAGGATAGAGAGAACAAGACACGGTATAGGATACAGAGAACAAGACACGGTAAAGGATACATAAAACAAGACAGGGTATAAGATACAGAGAACAAGACAAGGTATAGGATACAGAAAACAAGACACGGTATAGGATACAGAGAACAAGACAAGGTATAGGATACAGAGAACAAGACACGGTATAGGACACAGAGAACAAGACAAGGTATAGGACATAGAAAACAAGACATGGTATAGGACACAGAGAACAAGACACGGTATATGACATAGAGAACAAGGCACGGTGTAGGACACAGAGAACAAGACACGGTGTAGGATACAGAGAACAAGACACGGTGTAGGCTACAGAGAACAAGACACGGTATAGGCTACACAGAATAAGACACGGTAAAGGATACAGAGAACAAGACACGGTATAGGATACAGAGAACAAGACACGGTATAGGATACAGAGAACAACAAACGGTATAGGATACAGAGAACAAGACACGTTATAGGATCAGAGAACAAGACACGGTATAGGATACAGAGAACAAGACATGTATAGGATACAGAGAACAAAACATGGTATAGGATACAGAGAACAAGACATGGTATAGGATACAGAGAACAAGACACGGTAAAGGATACAGAAAGCAAGACATGGTATAGGATAGAGAGAACAAGACACGGTCTAGGATAGAGAGAACAAGACATGGTATAGGATACAGATAACAAGACACGGTAAAGGATACAGAAAACAAGACAGGGTATAGGATACAGAGAACAAGACAAGGTATAGGATACAGAGAACAAGACACGGTATAGGATACAGAGAACAAGACATGGTAAAGGATACAGAGAACAATACACGGTATAGGACACAGAGAACAAGACAAGGTATAGGACACAGAGAACAAGACATGGTATAGGACACAGAGAACAAGACACAGTATAGGACACAGAGAACAAGGCACGGTGTAGGACCCAGAGAACAAGACACGGTGTAGGCTACAGAGAACAAGATACGGTATAGGCTACAGAGAACAAGACACGGTATAGGGTACACAGAACAAGACACGGTAAAGGATACAGAGAACAAGACACGGTATAGGATACAGAGAACAAGACACGGTATAGGATACAGGGAACAACAAACGGTATAGGATACAGAGAACAAGACATGTTATAGGATCAGAGAACAAGACACGGTATAAGATACAGAGAACAAGACATGTATAGGATACAGAGAACAAAACATGGTATAGGCTTCAGAGAACAAGACATGATATAGGATACAGAGAACAAGACATGTATAGGATACAAAGAACAAAATATGGTATAGGATACAGAGAACAAGACATGGTATAGCATACAGAGAACAAGACACGGTATAGGATACAGAGAACAAGACACGGTAAAGGATACAGAAAGCAAGACATGGTATAGAATACAGAGAACAAGACACGGTATAGGATACAGAGAACAAGACACGGTATAGGATACAGAGGATACAGAGAACAAGACACGGTATAGGATACAGAAAACAAGACATGGTGTAGGAACAGAGAACAAGACATGGTATAGGATACAGAGAACAAGCCATGGTATAGGATACAGAGAACAAGACATGGTATAGGATACAGAGAACAAGAAATGGTGTAGGATACAAAGAACAAGACATGGTATAGGAATTGTCACTTGCATTGCCGTTATAACATGATTTACAGTAAAGATGCACACAGCGATCTGTCAAACATCCTGTCTTAATAAGAGGATCTGCAACAGCTAATACCATGGAGGTTTTATCCGCACGAAGCACCCGTGTCCTGCAATGGATATCTGTCAATATACAAACTCAAATAAATTACAACCTTATTAAAGATGTCCATCGTCTTGACAGAAAGTGTATACCAACTTTCAAATATGACTGCCTCATAACCGCAACATCGACCTCAATTATTTGTTTATACAGTTTGAAATACTACATGACCACCATAGTTTCGTTTTTGTACTTTACATTGACCTCTTTTGGGTGGGAGTGGGGGATCTTATGAACATATGTGTAAACAACGTAACTATTCGACAAATGTGCAATGGCCTCGAATGGAGAGGTCCTACACTGTATCACTTATAAGTTTCAACTTCTGACGCGACGTGATAACGGATTGTATCGCACGAGTTGACTCGTGCTCTTATACCATTGACTGAACATTACACGTATATACATTCATTTGCTTTAAACCCATAATAAATACATCTGTTGTATGTGAACTTTCCTTTAATCTTGGCATGCTACTTTCAGGCGATAAGAATTAAAATAGTATACTTTGTGCAGCTATTTTATCTACGTTCTTGTTAAACAATAGCAGATTTGAACACTCTAAGTGGTCGAATCTGATTCAATATGATTTTACAAGAATCACTTTTAATATTCACATTTCTTATTTATCATGCTGAAATCGGAATTAAATTTTAAAGTGTTATCTTTTAAATGTGACTTCGCTTCCTTTCCAGGACTTTCTGCATTTCTATCCGAGCGGCCGATTACGGGAAAATTCAACTTGATCATATACAATGCTTAGTTGACGGGTTGGATCAGATTTGATAATACAGTAATTGCAATATTAACATAGTTTTACTATAACGCCCTTATCAAATATAAACATTTCATTTTTTTGAGTGTATTAAACGCCTCATTTCCATTTCTTGTTATACCAACTTTCCGCGTATTAAACACAAAGTCAAGTGCTTCATTGACAACTGCAGTGAGATTATGTATTATATCAAATATTTCAAAATTGGCTGGTCCCCGGTATAGTTGCCTAACAACATCGCACTGAACACAATGGATGAAAACATTGTGCAGAACGAAATATACGAAGTTGCTCATCAAGTATATTGTTGTTTTAAAATAAAACCTAGCGTGAAATATCGTTATGCATCTTTCATTTCAATACTACTTCCTCCGTCACATCTTGCATCAAGTGTTGAGGAATTAAGAAAGTAACAAACACAAGGTTACTACATCCGTCTCTCAAACGAGCAAGGAGAACTGGTTACATTGAATTACCAGTTATATCACACGCCGGTACAATTTATGTTTATATGTTTTAATGTGAGTTTTAAAAACAGATAACGTTTCTTAGTCACGAATAAACTCCGGAACAGAACTCAAACGGCGATATTCACCAACCATTCTTAAGAATATTCTTAAACTTGAACTCAAGATTGAATTTTGGAAAAACGATACTTACAAACCATTTTTTGAAACCAAAATTTGCAAGCATACAGGCACCGAATAATTAAAAAAAATCTCACAATTATTCTATCTGTCATGGTGAACTAGATATTCAAGCTAGTCATAAAGAACATTCACAGAAAAGGTTGGTGAAACCGACTCCAGATAGATGCGAATAATAAAATAAATACATTTTCGAATAATCGTGTTATTGTGTTAAAACAAAGAAGAATTCGTAGGTAATAATTCGAATTTTCGTATTTACTCCTACTGCTTCCCCAAAAAAAGATTACAGATCATCTGATAATAATCTGTTTTTTACCTCTATGAGTAAATACGTATTATTATATTTTTCTTCTTTATTAAAAGATAACCATCCATTTGTTTCAGTATGTAACTTTTTTTTATAGAAACTGAACGCGTCATAACGGTATATGCTCTATGTTTTTCGTGCAAAATATTTCTAGTTTATCCTTTTCATCTTGAGACCAAGTACAGAACTATGGATACATATTCGAAATTATATTTAAATCTGAATAAGTGCTTTCTCATTTAGAACACATTTGATGTTTCGCATCGTACCTAAATATTTGAAGCTGATGAACACAGTTATCTATGTGTCCATTTTATTTATCACCACGCCAAACTCCTAAATGTTTATGATGCTTTACAAAATTAGCCAAAACATGTTAAACATGAGATTTGAATTTAAATAATTTCTTTTCAGTGTTAAAAGGTCTTCAGTCTTTTGGGGATTAAAACAATTTTTTTGTTTTACACAATAAATTAATTTATTACGATCAAACCATTATATGATCCATATGGCTGGGCACCTATATAAAAATATGAAAGTCCTTGTATCATTGTTTGCCACTAAACATCAACCCCCAAGTAGGTAATTATCCGAAAATGCCATATATGAGAGACGAGGTCAACTTTTTTAGTTAAACAAGCGTATGCACAATTGCACAATTTGAAACTAAACGCAATCTAATTGAATATACACTTGTGTTGAACCTTGAGTGTGCCATTTATTGTAACAATGACGTCATACCAATCCAAAATTGTCAAGTGAGAGTCTTAAAAACTTTTATTAAGACGGAATGTAATGTATCCAATGATATGCCTTATATACCGTTTTTAAACGTTTTAATTTGACGCGTAAATTAACGTAATCAGGTGTTTCCTACGTTCTCAGCCTATAAAATCGCTCAGATCTTTCGAAATAGAACGTTCTATTTTACGCAGAACGTTGCGACCGGCAGTAAATGTTGACCTGTTGACCTTCTTCCGCAGCCAATGAACGAGAAAGTAGATCAACACTAAGCCGGTTAGATGTTACATTAAATTTTCAACCAGTGCAGAAAATCCCATATAACATTTACCTATACTTGGATTGTTTTTATTCAGTTAACACATTTATCAATATATAAAATGAAAATGATTTCGAAAAAGGGTATGTTGTCATGATTGAACTGTTTTATGTCTACATAAATTTTAGCTGTTGCTCTACTTTCTCAGCAAATAAAATCGCCGAGATTTTTCAAAATAAAACGTTCTATTTCACGTCAAACATTATGACAGTCAATAGATGTTGACCTACTTCCTCAGCCAATGAAATCGCTTCAGGAATGAGAAAAGTTGATCAACATCTATTAAATAAGCCGGTTAGAAGTTACATCGAATTTTCTACTTGCTCCATATAACGTCTAACGTATGCGTAACATTTCATCTATATTCATCTTTGAAAAAAAAATATACTTATAAGTAAGTTTTCTCTGATATATCTACATTATTGCTGTAAGAAAATTCCATTGGCTATACCCCACCCATTTTTTATCTTCTTTTATATATTTCAGTGTCCTTAAGTCCTATTCAGAAATTATAAAGAAAATGATATGATTACGTGCATTTTAGAGAAATATTTGTCAAGTTATCTTAGATAATACATAATTATTTTGGTTTTATTTTGAAAATGTTTATATTTGGTAACATCAGATATTAAATACTGTCCAATTTCAATTAAAAAATAGTTGAATACATACTTAATATAAGAAGATATCTACGTCAAATGTTTTTTGCTCACCAAGAAGATATATACGTCAAATGTGTTTTGCTCGCCAAGAAGATATATACGTCAAAAGAAGATATTTACGTCAAATGTGTTTTGCTCACCAAGAAGATATATACGTCAAAAGAAGATATCTACGTCAAATGTGGGTTTTGTTCACCAACAAGATATCAACGTCAAATGTGTTTGGTCGCCAAGAAAATATCTACGTCAAATGTGTTTTGCTCACCAAGAAGATATATACGTCAAAAGAAGATATCTATGTCAAATGTGTTTTGCTCGCCAAGAAGATATATACGTCAAAAGAAGATATATATGTCAAATGTGTTTTGCTCGCCAAGAAGATATATACGTCAAAAGAAGATATCTATGTCAAATGTGTTTTGCTCACCAAGAAGATATATACGTCAAAAGAAGATATATATGTCAAATGTGTTTTGCTCGCCAAGAAGATATATACGTCAAAAGAAGATATCTATGTCAAATGTGTTTTGCTCGCCAAGAAGATATATACGTCAAAAGAAGATATCTATGTCAAATGTGTTTTGCTCGCCAAGAAGATATATACGTCAAAAGAAGATATCTATGTCAAATGTGTTTTGCTCGCCAAGAAGATATATACGTCAAAAGAAGATATATATGTCAAATGTGTTTTGCTCGCCAAGAAGATATATACGTCAAAAGAAGATATCTATGTCAAATGTGTTTTGCTCGCCAAGAAGATATCTACGTCAAATGTGGGTTTTGCTCACCAACAAGATATCAACGTCAAATGTGTTTGGTCGCCAAGAAAATATCTACGTCAAATGTGTTTTACTCGCCAAGAATATATTAACGTCAAATGTGTTTTGCTCGCCAAGAAGATATCAATGTCAATTGTGTTTTGCTCGCCAAGATGATATCTACGTCAAATGTGTTTTGCTCACCAACAACATATCAACGTCAAATGTGTTATTTTGTTAATAGTGATAAAACGATGTCAGTAAGATACCATTCTGTTGTATGTACTGAACTGATCTTAAAAATGATCGTCATAATAAAAAATAAATAACACGTGTGTAAATATTTGAAAAACTAAACTCCTAACTAGCATTTTCTCATACACCATTCTTACCCTAGGAAAACATTATTGGCTCTACCCCCATCTACTTTTTATACGTTTTACAATACATAAAAAAAGGAAAACGGGATAATTACACATTCTTAGATTCCATTTCCTTTGATCCTATGTAAACACTTTCAGAATTTAAAGAGAAGCGTAGGTTCGCAAGCATTTTAAAGTTAAGTTAAGTTACCTTAAATGGTGCATATGTTGGTGTTATTAAAAAAAAACTCTAGGCCTATATTTGTTAACATCAGAAAATACTAAATAAAATTTTAGTTTAAAAATAATACGGCGAAGAATGGGGAAACTTGCATCTCCTGACTAAACATTGATAAAATAACACGCGAATCATTAATCGTTTGGAATTCAGAATTCAGTGTCTGATTTCCCGGCATAACATCTAAGTTGCATGACTTGTACAGGTTTTAGAATCTTTAGATCATTCTAAATCATTTTGAATTAAAAATATTGCACTTTGAATTAAGTTTCAAAAATTTTTGTTGTTGTTGCTTTTAGTTGCAGTAAACATTTTTGTTATCGGAAGTCGTGTACCTCAAAATATAAAACAGTAATTGTTGATAATTGTCCCGTTTTATTCAGTTTTCTTGTAAATAACAGAAAGCCGCACGGAAAATTAGTTTTAAACTAAATGTTTCACCTTCCATAAAAAAGTCGCTTTCCTTATCTTATATTTTCTTAACCTAGTTTTTCATTTAGTCTCTTTTTATACAGTTTTCTTGTAAACAATAGAAGGCCGCACGGAAAATTAGTTTTAAACTAAATGTTTCACCCTCCATAAAAAAAGTCGCTGGCCTTATATTATCTTATCCTAGTATTTCCTTTATATTCCTGAAATGAACTGAAAACGAGGTTTCGCGAGGTTTTGTGTGAATACGTGAATATCTTCATCAACTCGTCCTTGATATCAGCATATATCTGTGTAACTATTTTTCTTAGTAAGAAGATGATACCATTGAAAACAAATGGAAAAAAACTTGACATACTTCAGACTTAAATAGTTCAACGGGAGCACGATTCATCATTAGGCTCTTACACAAGTAATGGTATCTTAACAAGAAATACAACTTTATACTAGGATATAAAAGAACAATTTAATAATAATAATAATAATGATAGAAATAGTGAAAATGATATTGATATGGTAATATTAGTTATAATTTCAAATATAAGCAATAGCAATAGCAATAGAGATAGCGATAGCGATATCAATAATGACAATAATGATGGTGCTGATGATAATGATGATGATGATGATTATAATGATGATGATGCTGATGATACAACTACTACTACTACTACTACTATTACTACTACTACAACTAATACTACTACTACTACAACTACTACTACTACTATACTACTACTATACTACTACTACTACTACTAGTAGTAGTAGTACTACTACTACTACTACTACTACTACTACAACTAAAACAACAACAACAATTATAATAATAATAATAATAATAATAATGCTATAATAAAAATAATAATAATAATAATAAAATAATAATAATAACAACAACAACACTGCTACTGCTTCTACTACTACTACTACTACTAATAATAATAATAATAATAATTATAATAACAAAACTGACAATATTATTAATAATAATGATAAGGAAAGTAATAATAATTGTAGTGACAATAATAATGACTAGGATGATAATGATAACGATAGTAACAATAATAATGGCAAGGATGGTATGATAATAGTAGTTATAATAATAATGACGATGATAATGGTAGTGACAATAATAATGACTAGGATGGTAATGATAATGGTAGTGTGAATAATAATGACGAGGATGGTAATGATAATGGTAGTAATTATAATAATGACTAGGATGGTAATGATAATGGTAGTATTAATAATAATGACTAGGATGGTAATGATAATGGTAGTATTAATAATAATGACAAAGATGGTTATGATAATGGTAGTATAAATAATAATGACGAGGATGGTAATGAAAATGGTAGTAATAATAATAATAATAATGACGAGGATGGTAATGATAATGGTAGTATTATTAATAATGACGAAGGTGGTAATGAAAATGGAAGTAATAATAATAATGACGAGGATGGTAATGAAAATGGAAGTAATACTAATAATGACGAGGATGGTAATGAAAATGGTAGTAATAATAATAATAATGACGAGGATGGTAATGGAAATGGTAGTAATAATAATAATAATGACGAGGATGGTAATGAAAATAGTAGTAATAATAACAATGACGAGGATAATGGTAGTGACAATAATAATGACTAGGATGGTAATGATAATGGTAGTATTAATAATAATGACTAGGATGGTAATTATAATGGTAGTGATAATAATAATGACGAGGATGGTAATGGAAATGGTAATAATAATAATAATAATGACGAGGATGGTAATGGAAATGGTAGTAATAATAATAATAATGACGAGGATAATGGTAGTGACAATAATAATGACTAGGATGGTAATGATAATGGTAGTATTTATAATAATGACTAGGATGGGTATAATAATGGTAGTATTAATAATAATGACGAGGTTGGTAATGATAATGGTAGTATTAATAATAATGACGAGGATGGAAATGAAAATGGTAGTTATAATAATAATGACGAGTATGTTAATTATAATAGTAGTTATAATAATAATGATGAGGATAATGGTAGTGACAATAATAATGACTAGGATGGTAATGATAATAGAAGTAATAATAATAATGACGAAGATAATGGTAGTGACAATAATAATGACTAGAACGTAATGCTTTGGTAAAATTAATATTAATGACTAGGCTGGTAATGATAATGGTAGTATTTATAATAATAATAAAAATAATAATAATAATAAAATAATAATAATAACAACAACAACACTGCCACTGCTTCTACTACTACTACTACTACTACTGCTACTACTACTACTACTAATAATAATAATTATAATAACAAAACTGACAATATTATTAATAATAATGATAAGGAAAGTAATAATAATTGTAGTGACAATAATAATGACTAGGATGATAATGATAACGATAGTAACAATAATAATGACGAGGATGGTAATGGTAATAGTGGCAATAATAATAATGACGAGGATAATGGTAGTGACAATAATAATGACTAGGATGGTAATGATAATGGTAGTATGAATAATAATGACTAGGATGGTAATGATAATGGTAGTAATAATAATAATGACTAGGATGGTAATGATAATGGCAGTATTAATAATAATGACAAAGATGGTTATGATAATGGTAGTATAAATAATAATGACGAGGATGGTAATGAAAATGGTAGTAATAATAATAATGACGAGGATGGTAATGATAATGGTAGTATTATTAATAATGACGAGGATGGTAATAAAAATGGAAGTAATACTTATAATGACGAGGATGGTAATGGAAATGGTAGTTATAATAATAATAATGACGAGGATGGTAATGAAAATAGTAGTAATAATAATAATGACGAGGATAATGGTAGTGACAATAATTATGACTAGGATGGTAATGATAATGGTAGTATTAAGAATAATGACTAGGATGGTAATTATAATGGTAGTAATAATAATAATGACGAGGATGGTAATGGAAATGGTAGTAATAATAATAATAATGACGAGGATGGTAATGGAAATGGTAGTAATAATAATAATAATGACGAGGATAATGGTAGTGACAATAATAATGACTAGGATGGTAATAATAATGGTAGTATTTATAATAATGACAAAGATGGGTATATTAATGGTAGTATTAATAATAATGACTTGGATGATAATGATAATGGTAGTATTAATAATAATGACGAGGATGGTAATGAAAATGGTAGTAATAATAATAATGACGAGGATGGTAATGATAATGGTAGTATTATTAATAATGACGAGGATGGTAATGAAAATGGAAGTAATACTAATAATGACGAGGATGGTAATGGAAATGGTAGTAATAATAATAATAATGACGAGGATGGTAATGAAAATAGTAGTAATGATAATAATGACGAGGATAATGGTAGTGACAATAATAATGACTAGGATGGTAATGATAATGATAATGGTAGTATTAATAATAATGACTAGGATGGTAATTATAATGGTAGTAATAATAATAATGACGAGGATGGTAATGGAAATGGTAGTAATAATAATAATAATGACGAAGATGGTAATGGAAATGGTAGTAATAATAATAATAATGACGAGGATAATGGTAGTGACAATAATAATGACTAGGATGGTAATGATAATGGTAGTATTTATAATAATGACTAGGATGGGTATAATAATGGTAGTATTAATAATAATGACGATGATGGAAATGAAAATGGTAGTAATAATAATAATGACAAGTATGTTAATTATAATAGTAGTTATAATAATAATGATGAGGATAATGGTAGTGACAATAATAATGACTAGGATGGTAGTGATAATGGTGGTATTAATAATAATGAATAGGATGGTAATGATAATAGACGTAATAATAATAATGACAAAGATAATGGTAGTGACAATAATAATGACTAGGACGTAATGCTTATGGTAGAATTAATATTAATGACTACGCTGGTAATGATAACGGTAGTATTTATAATAATGACGAGGATGGTAATTAAAATGGTAGTTTTAATAATAATGACGAGGATGGTAATGAAAATGGTAGTATTAATAATAATGACGAGGATGGTAATGATAATGATAGTAATCATGATAATGACAGGGATGGTGATGATAATAGTAGTATTAATAATAATGACGAGGATGGTAATGATAATGATAGTAAGTATAATAATGACGGGGATGGTGATGATAATGGTAGTATTAATAATAATGACTTGGATGATTATGATAATGGTAGTATTAATAATAATGACGAGGATGGTAGTGATAATGGTAGTATTAATAATAATGACTGAGATGATTATGATAATGGTAGTATAAATAATAATGACGAGTATGTTAATTATAATAGTAGTCATAATAATAATGATGACGATAATGGTAGTGTTAATAATAATGACTAGGATGGTACTGATAATGGTAGTATTAATAATAATGACTTGGATGGTAATGATAATAGTAGTACTAATAATAATGACGAAGATAATGTTAGTGACAATAATAATGACTAGGATGGTAATGCTTATGGTAGTATTAATAATAATGACTAGGATGGTAATGATAATGGTAGTAATAATAATGACGAGGATGGTAATGATAATGGTAGTATTAATAATAATGACTTGGATGACTATGATAATGGTAGTAACAATAATAATAACTGGGATGGTAATGATAATGGTAGTATTAATAATAATGACGAGGATGGAAATGAAAATGGTAGTAATAATAATAATGACGAGTATGTTAATTATAAAACTAGTCATAATAATAATGATGAGGATAATGGTAGTGTTAATAATAATGACTAGGATGGTACTGATAATGGTAGTATTAATAATAATGACTTAGATGGTAATGATAATAGTAGTAATAATAATAATGACGAAAATAATGTTAGTGACAATAATAATGACTAGGATGGTAATGCTTATTGTAGTATTAATAATAATGACTAGGATGGTAATGATAATGGTAGTAATAATAATGGCGAGGATGGTAATTATAATGGTAGTTTTAATAATAATGACGAGGATGGTAATGAAAATGGTAGTACTAATGATAATGACGAGGATGGTAATGATAATGGTAGTATTAATATTAATGACTAGGATGGTAATGATAATAGAAGTAATAATAATAATGACGAAGATAATGGTAGTGACAATAATAATGACTAGGATGGTAATGCTTATGGTAGTATTAATAATAATGACTAGGATGGTAATGATAATGTAGTAATAATAATGACGAGGATGGTAATTATAATGGTAGTTTTAATAATAATGAGGAGGATGGTAATGGAAATGGTAATAATTATGATAATGACGAGGATGGTAATGATAATGGTAATATTAATATTAATGACTAGGATGGTAATGATAATAGTAGTAATAATAATAATGACGAAGATAATGGTAGTGACAACAATAATGACTAGGATGGTAATGCTTATGGTAGTATTAATAATAATGAATAGGAAGGTTATGATAATGGTGGTAATAATAATGACGAGGATGGTAATTATAATGGTAGTTTTAATAATAATGACGAGGATGGTAATGAAAATGGTAGTATTAATGATAATGACGAGGATTGTAATGATAATGGTAGTAATCATAATAATGACGGGGATGGTGATGATAATAGTAGTATTAGTAATAATGACGAGGATGGTAATGATAATGATAGTAAGTATAATAATGACAGGGATGGTGATGATAATGATAGTATTAATAATAATGACTTGGATGATTATGATAATGGTAGTGACAATAATAATGACTAGGATGGTAATGATAATAGTAGTATTAATAATAATGACTAGAATGGTTATGATAATGGTAGAATTAATAATAATGACGAAGATGGTTAGGTTAATGGTAGTATTGATGATAATGGCGAGGATGGTTATGATAATGATAGTATTGATTATAATGACGAGAATGGTTATGATAATGGTAGTATGACGAGAATGGTTATGATAATGGTAGTATTAATAATAATGACGAGGATGGTTATGATAATGGTAGTATTGATAATAATGACGAGGATGGTTATGATAATGGTAGTATTAATAATAATGACTAGGATGGGTATGATAATGGTAGTATTGATAATAATGACGAGGATGGTAAATGATAATGGTAGTATTAATAATAATGACTAGGATGGGTATGATAATGGTAGTATTAATAATAATGACGAGGATGGTAATGACAATGGTAGTATTAATAATAATGACGAGGATGGTAATGACAATGGTAGTATTAATAATAATGACGAGGATGGTAATGATAATGGTAGTATTAATAACAATGACGAGGGTGGTAATGATAACGGTAGTATCGATAATAAACACGAGGATGGTTATGATAATGGTAGTATTAATACTAATGATGAGGATGGTAATGATAATGGTACTAATAATAATGCCAATTTTAAAATAATAAAATATAATAATAAAAATGATAATGATAAGAATGCAGATACATTTATGTAACAACAACAACAACAACAACAACAACAACAACAACAACAATGCATTTACATAAATCTGTCCAAAGACAAATCAAATACTGATTAGTTGAAGTTTTATTAATACAAATTAAATAAATACTCAATACTGTTCTTTTTATTTGGTATACTATATTTATAAAGATGTGACACTTAATCTGAATGTATCGAATTACAATACGTAGTGCTAGTAGCCGTAATAAGTAATTATCCTACACGCGAATATAGAACACGTGACGTGTTACACATGATTTATATATGATTTGTTTATGAATTATTTGCGCGGAAACCTTGATATTTATAAGATAATTATTTATGATCTTGTATCTATATAGATGACGTCATGTCTCGCCAAATGACGTAAGTGGAACAGAACAACATGTCTGTATGACGGATGAATGTAAATCTGTTTTTGTGTAATTGTCAGCTCCAATGTCAATATGATATTTTCTTGTCACACTTTCTTTACATAAAAGCCGGAGAATATAAGTTTATAGCTTTTTGTTGCTGCGTTTAATGCAAGATTAGTTGGTTACGGTTTGTTTTCTCTTCAAAATTAGTCTTGATATTCGTCCATTTGCGTTTCTTAGTCGTTGTTATCTTCAGCACTGTCTTTCAAAAATACATGATTTTGACACTATTTTGCCGTTGCTAATTCAGAGAGATTTAAAGTTTGGAATATATATCTATTGTTATATTTCGAAATTATATATTATAAACACAGCATAATCTCTTCTCTGTGGACTGTGTCACTAATTCAGTTGCATATTTTGTTTGCGAGCTCACACCCCAATCCTCCCCTTAACGTTGGTGTCTAGATTCTTGCGCCCAAGTAATTAGAGCTGTGTAAACTGGTTGGGCATTTATTTTGTTGAAAATGCTTAAAAGTGTCATATTTCTTTGCACATACGAAAACAGTGGAATATTTCCGTGAGTTCTGCCAAGTTTGTGTGACATTAGGTGTTGTTGGAGAAAGATGTAATAGTTTAAAGATGCGTAGTGATACACTGCAATACATGCGCAGTATTGTCAAAACTGAAGGAGTGTCATCAAACTATCGAAATTGTGAAGAAGTAATCTGGTCAACCCCATGTTTTCTCTCCTGCTTGTATTGGTCAACAGACGACTATCTGTGGAAATAAGACACGTTCAGAAACATTGGTGATGCGTTCATTGTTCAAGAAGTGCATTTATGCGCAAAACAGTACAATACTATATATGAATTCACAAACTAGTATACTATTTGTGATACTGTATACTGTAATATACCTAAAGCAATTCTAATGTAAGCCAATACTATATATGAATTAACAAACAAGTACATACTGTTATATACCTTAAGCAATAATAATGTAAGCCAATACTATATATGAAATCACAAACCAGTACATACTGTTATATACTTTAAGCAATTCTAATATAAACCAATACTATATATAAATTCACAAACTAGTACATACTGTTATATGCCTTAAACAATTCTAATGTAAGCCAATACTATATATGAATTCACAAACTAGTACCTACTGTTATATACCTTAAGCAATAATAATGTAGGCCAATACTATATATGAATTCACAAACAAGTAAATACTGTTATATGCCTTAAACAATTCTAATGTAAGCCAATACTATATATGAATTCATAAACTAGTACATACTGTTATATACCTTAAGCAATTCTAATGTAAGCCAATACTATATATGAATTCACAAACTAGTACATACTGTTATATACCTTAAGCAATAATAATGTAAGCCAATACTATATATGAATTCATAAACTAGTACATACTGTTATATGCCTTAAGAAATTCTAATGTAAGCCAATACTATATATGAATTCACAAACTAGTACATACTGTTATATACTTTAAGCAATAATAATGTAAGCCAATATTATATTGGTCAACAGACGACTATCTGTGGTAATAAGACACGTTCAGAAACATTGGTGATGCGTTCAGTGTTCAAGAAGTGCATTTATGCGCAGAACAGTACAAAATGAGTGAAATAGTGAAATAGTAGAAGCGGTCCGAGATTCATACAACTGCACTTGGTAGACACACTGATTATATTGACTGCGTGCCGAACTATATTAGAAGATAATATTTATTTTAGCCAAAGAAATGCGTAAGATCTAAGAACGTATTTTAACATATATTTAAATACACCTATATACATAGATAATTCACTAAAGCATTTTTGTACGTACTTAGCTACTTCAAATTTAAATATGCGAAAAGTGATCATGATTTTAGACTGATTTCTGTACAAATGCATATGGTTTTTACTGACATACGAGTGGGTGAATAATAAATAGTAACCAGTCAAAATAAGTTTTTTACATATTTTAGCACAAACCAGCCCAGGTTTGATTTCTACCACTTTGTCTTATGACCGCCAAATTTCCTGTTATTTTTTAAGTTGTTTGACTTGTTATTTTTCTTTTGATAAGAAGACATTCCCTATCAGTATGTTATATAGTGGTCTTGTTTAATATTTATACGTACAGATGTTATTGTAAGGGATAGGGGGTTAAACACAATTTTATTTCGAACAGCTGCACAGTCAATGATAGCTGTGGCTGAGTTAATGTCAGTCGGTGGACTATGTTTGGCCAATCATGCTCAATATATCATACTCGTACGTATAATTCGGTACTATTTGTTTCTGAAAATCGGTATTTGTAACACAAACTAGTATTTCTTACTTAACTAAAAAACACGCGAAGTTGTTCTTGTTCGACCATAACCATCAACGTCGCCGTCGTCGTCGTCGTCATAATAATAATAATAATAATAATAATAATAATAATAATAATAATAATATTATTATTATTATTATCATTATTATTATTATTAATGATAATTATAATAATAATAATAATGATAATAGTCACTGGAATGCGCACTATGCGTTATTATATAAGTAATACAGTTTTTAATTAACGAAATAACTCACCGGCTCTCCAAATACATAGTTTCAAAGTTAAGTAAGTAGGTCAGAAAAACACGTTATTTTTAATCATTTATTTTTATTTCAACGTATAATTTAAAAAAAAAAAAAAAATTAAACAAATAAAAAAAATGTTTTGTCACATACTGTTTCTTTTTCTGTTTGTTATCTTTTTTGTCTGAGTTCGCGTTTTGTTTAGCGCTAATCTTCTGTATGAACCCTGACCTCGTGTCATTATGCTGATGTCATTTTAATCCAAATGTAAAGAAGTCGCATATCTAGTAAAAATGTTGACTGATGAGCACGCGAGTTATTCTTATCTTTTAAAAACGTTTTTATATCATTTTTATACGTGTTTCTAATATTAAACTTCCCATGAGTTTGGAGTAGAGCGATGTTTCTCAAACTGTTCAGCGTGCACGTGATGACAGACGCTATGATGTATGGGGCCACTATTCCCTAGGGCTCAGTGGTTACATATCACAGATGGTGTTTCTCTCTCTCATGTAGAATCCATCTTCTGCAAGGATTAATTTTGGTATAATATACAGGATGGATTCCGCATGCTGTACTTTAACGTATGTCTGTCTCCTATACATTGTCATGTCTACACATGTAGTAGATTTTTAATAGTGATACATGCTAAACCGTAGCGGTAGTCTAGAGGTAGAACGTCCTCCTCGCATGAGGAAGGTCGCGGGTTCGATCCTCGGCCGGGTCTTACCAAATATCTTTTTAAATGGTACTAGAAGATGCCTCGCTCGGTGTTAAACATTTAGAGGATAGTTCTAGGTCTGGCGGCTCGATGTCCCTATAATGTGACTAGATGGCGTATGATACTATGTGTCTACGGCATGTGACTGGATGGCGTATGATACTATGTGTCTGCGGCATGTGTCTGGATAGCGTATGATACTATGTGTCTGCGGCATGTGACTGGATGGGGTATGATACTATGTGTCTACAGCATGATACTCCAGTGTAGCAGCGCTCACAATACTGTCTCAAGTAGACACCGTTGCGATTTGACTGAACAATTGTCGAAAGCGACGCTAAACACCAAACAACATCGATCCACGCGCACTATATATAATATAATATAATATGGTGTGGTGTGGTGTGGTGTGGTGTGGTGTGGTGTGGTGTGGTGTGGTGTGGTGTGGTGTGGTGTGGTGTGGTAAGAATAGAATAGAATAGAATAGAATAGAAATAGAATAGAATAGAATAGAATAGAATATAATAGAATAGAATAGAATACAATACAATACAATACAATACAATACAATACAATACAATACAATACAATACAATGCAATGCAATGCAATGCAATGCAATGCAATGCAATGCAATGCAAGTCAATACAATACAATACAATACAATACAATACAATACAATACAATACAATACAATACAATACAATACAGTACAGTACAATACAATATAAATATAAATATAAATACAAATACAAATACAAATACAAATACAAATACAAATACAATATAATATGATATATACTATTGAATAGCCTGTCTTTTTCTTTTAATAGACACGCTCCTTAAATGCGACACATTTAACAGCACTAGGGTATTCATCAACCTTCCTTACGAATATTCTTAGGAACAGAACAGAACAGAACATATATTTTATTTGACTTATACATAGTACATCGTCATAACTATACATTTGTTAACAAATATATTTAGATCATGTCACGTGGAAACACACACACACACACACACACACACACACACACACACACACACACACACACACACTCGAATCCTTAACTGGATCCTACTCATATAAAGCTATCACTTCATGTATGTAAATTTGTCCACACTGTTCAGTTATGTTGCATGTAATTCCATAGTATATAAGTCATGGTCGACACCAAATTTATTGGTTTGGCAGAGGCCTTGATATTGTATCTATGGTTTGCATTGTAGCTAGGCGCACTCGCCGTAGTCTGGTCTGTACATTTATGTCTTGGTTATTCACAAATAATTATCTCCATATATATATCATGCATTGTGAATGAGCTTCTGAAAAGATCCCAAAAATCGTAAATTCCGTTGTTGTGAATTTAATTATCTCCCTTTATCAAATTAAATTTATATGAATTCACTGTATCTATATGATCAAACAGGTTTATAAATCTGTCCTTAATATAGCATGTGAGTTGTCATGAATCCTTAACTGGATCCTACTCATATAAAGCTATCACTTCATGTATGTAAATTTGTCCACCCTGTCCATATGTGTTGCATGTAATTCCATAGTATATAAGTCATGGTCGACACCAAATTTATTGGTTTGGCAGAGGCCTTGATATTGCATCTATGGTTTGCATTGTAGCTAGGCGCACTCGCCGTAGTCTGGTCTGTACATTTATGTCTTGGTTATTCGCAAATAATTATCTCCATATGTATATATATAGCAGTGTTGGAATGCTGAAATTCAATGAGAATTTCAACTTTCAACATTTCAACATGTCAAAGACAATCTAATAGATAAAGCACATTTTATATACTTTGCTAGGTTAAAAAGAGTATTTCTATTATCTGACTGTAATAATTCTATGAATCGAAACATACTAGGTCTCTGAAAAAAAAAATTGCCTATATATTGTTGTCTTAGATCTAAATAGCAGGGACATATAAAAATAAAATGAAATTCATCTTCTAAATCCTGCAAAAAACAATATAGACAGAAGCGTTCATTTCTAGGAGTTCTATTTCTCGCAAAACGTCCTGTTTGTATTCTTAATGAATGCCATAAGCAATTCTAATGTAAGCCAATACTATATATGAATTCATATATAGTACATACTGTTATATACCTTAAGCAATTCTAATGTAAGCCAATACTATATGTGAATTCACTAAATAGTACATACTGTTATGTACCTTAAGCAATTCTAATGTAAGCCAATACTATATATGAATTCATTAACTAGTACATACTGTTATATACATTAAGCAATTCTAATGTAAGCCAATTCTATATATGAATTCACAAATAGTACATACTTTTATATACCTTAAACGATTCTAATGTAAGCCAATACTATATATGAATTCACAAACTAGTACATACTGTTATATATATTAAGCAATTCTAATGTAAGCCAATACTATATATGAATTCACTAACTACTACAAACTGTTATATACCTTAAGTAATTCTAATGTAAACCAATACTATATATGAATTCACAAACTAGTACATACTGTTATATACCTTAATTAATCGATACATTAAGCAATTCTGATGTAAGCCAATACTACATATGAATTCACTTACTAGTACAAACTGTTATATACCTTAAGCAATTCTAATGTAAGCCAATACTATATATGAATTCACAAACTAGAACATACTGTTATGTACCTTAGGCAATTCTAATGTAAGCAAATACTATATATGAATTCACTAACTAGTACAAACTGTTATGTACCTTAAGCAATTCTAATGTAAGCCAATACTATATATGAATTCACAAACTAGAACATACTGTTATGTACCTTAGGCAATATAATGTAAGCCAATACTATATATGAATTCACTAACTAGTACAAACTGTTATATACTTTAAGTGATTCTAATGTAAGCCAATACTATATATGAATTCACAATCTAGTACATACTGTTATATACCTTAAGCAATTCTAATGTAAGCCAATACTATATATGAATTCACTAACTAGTACAAACTGTTATATACCTTGAGCAATTCTAATGTAAGCCAATACTATATATGAATTCACAAACTTGTACATACTGTTATATACATTAAGCAATTCTAATGTAAGCCAATACTATATATGAATTCACAAACTAGTACATACTGTTATATACCTTAAGTTATTCTAATGTAAGCCATTACTATATATGAATTCACAAACTAGTACATACTGTTATATCCATAAAGCAATTCTAATGTAAGCCAATACTATATATGAATTCACAAACTAGTACATACTGTTATATACTTTTCGTAATTCTAATGTAAACCAATACTATATATGAATTCATAAACTAGTACATACTGTTATATATATTAAGCAATTCTTATGTAAGCCAGTACTTTATATGAATTCACAATCTAGTACATACTGTTATGTACCTTAAGCAATTCAAATGTAAGCCAATAAATTCACTAACTAGTACATACTGTTATATACATTAAGTTATTCTAATGTAAGCCAATATTTATACTTTATACTTCTTTCTTCTTTTTTATCAGCTTTTAAAATCTCTCTCTCTCTCTCTCTCTCTCTCTCTGTTCTGTTACATACTGTAAATTTATTACGTGTAGGGGGAGGCCAAATTCCATTAAAAATATTTGAAATAAAATATGTTTAAACTAAAACTAATATAATTATGATACTTTTTTAACATTTAACTCTAATATAAACAGAACGGAACAGAACATATATTTTATTAGGATTTATACAAAGTACATCATCATACTATATACAATATACAATCAATATGAACATATAATCACTTAGCAGCAATGATTAAATTCATTAGAGTATATAACAAAATATTTAATGAATGTTTATAAATGAAATGAGGATGAACACTATGCTTAAACAGTTAGCACTGTTTTTTCTAATTTCTAATGCCTCTTTTATATATCTTGAATTATTATATAACATGGTTTTATCATGTTAATTAAGTAACTCTAAAAATTTGAACACAGACGGTCTTTGATAGTTATACTTTTTTCAAATACTGTTTTTGTAAATTATTAAAACAGGGACATATACATAAGAAATGAAACTCATCTACTATATCCCTTGAATTGCAACATAAACAATATCTCTTTTTTTTAATTCTATTTCTGTCATATTTGACATAAACCAATACTGTTTATGAACATACATGCTATACAATATATCTTATACACTTTAAGCAATTTTAATCACAGACATACAGTGAACTTCTCACATGTATGCATGTATGTTATATAATTGTATCGTATACTATAATTATATTAAGTTTCAACATTTGAGCAATTTTGATATAAACCAACACTATAAAGTAACATACATGTACATGCTATAATATACCATATAAGATTTACGCAATTTTGATCTAAGATAATACTGTGAATCATATAAACAATATAAAAACACAGTTTTATCATTGTATTCACATGTTTATCGAAATGCAAGTATAATATAAGATAGCTTACACATTTTAATTGTTTTATATCTAAGCCAAATGTGAATTGGTCACATGTATGACATGCATCGTATAATATAATATTTTCCATTTATTCAATTTTAATATAAATATATACTGTGCTTACATATTTCAAGCATTTTTTTATCTCAGCAAATAAGATATATTTAAGGACTAAAATCCGATTTTGAGTTTTCATCAGGTGATGAACAAAACATTTGGCCAGTTTAATGTTCGTGAGGCTATAACATGTTTCTATCTAAACAAGATACATCATATAAGATAATTCTTTAAACTTTATTTTATCTTAACCTAAACTGTAAATTCACGAACAAATATATTTTGTACTGCCTTAATTTATTTATGATGATTATTTACTGTTATACATTTAATTTTACTGTAACTTAAGCAAAACCCGCAATGCCAAACGACTGACCAAATAGATAAAAGAAACGCATCGGATTCCTCTGAAACTTTGTCAAGTCTACGTATTTATCTATTTATTTATTTATTTATTTATTATTTATTTGTTTGTTTATTTACGTGACATGATTACAATATAATACAAACATAGACATACAAACATAATAGGTGTAATGAAAAGTTGTACGCAGCCTAAATAGGCTTATCTGTCTATTTTTTTAAATTACACACTTTGTAAATTCATTTATAAGTTATAAAAACAGAATAGTGGTATTCAAATGAGTACAGTCAATCGTAAAATTGAGAGTAAAATCATTATATCGGTAAATATGCATATAATATATATTATGTAATATACTTAAGTAGTATTTGACCAATATAAAACAAAATTTGTATAATATCAAGTAATGCGATTTTTCAAAGCGTTTATAATAAAGTGTCCAGTTTTAGAAATGATTGTTGGGTTGGTTAATAGTACTTTTATTTTTTCTGTTTCGCTAGCATCAGCTGGACACAGTGTTGTTAATGTTTGAAACATGTCAAGCGATATACATTGTTTCTCTCACAGTAAAGCTGAAAGTGTATTTTGGTTTCGACACATTGAGCCTGGCATTGCCTACACATTCTTCCATCTCTTGGAATTTGTTTATACCTCCCCAACTCTATTTCAATGGCTAATGAACCTGCCCTGAATTGAGCTAAAACTGAACGGATATATTTTTTTAAGTTCAATTTTACATAGTTTTCACACTCAACGTTGGTAATCGACACATACCCGTGCGGCAATACTGAATCATAACCACTTTCTTGTTTCATAAGTGCTGTGTGAACAAAAGTGTATAAAAACAACATGTAATATAATGTACATAAACACGCCTTCTTTAAGTGTATGTACATTATCGCACATAAATTATGCAATAAAACACCGCCATATCAGTTGCTAGGGAAACGTTGCGTTTACAATATTATGGGAAGGTCGGACTAAGCAGCCTTCCATTTATCCCAATTAATTCGCACTTTAATGTCACCTTTGAACCAATCTAAAACAGCCATTTTCGCCTGTGTGTGTGGTGATCACTTAGGCATCGTCGGAAATTTCTCAGTATACCATGTGGTTGATATGGTGAGTTATGTTATGTTCCCATGGTAATAAATAAATATATCACAAGACATTTTCTTTAAAATGGCCACTTGTTATAGGATTTGTTTGCCCGCTGTACTTGAAATGATAGTGGGAATGGACCAGTCCAGGGCAGTGAGAAAGTTTTCTTTTAGTCAGTTATCATCAATCATAACTGTAAAATCTACATTTTCCTACCATTGGTGACCCAGAGATTAAATATTAGTGGGAATGAACCAGACCCGGTCCCATATTCATCAGTATTTTGACTGAGTCTGAGATTTAGAATTTTTGTCAAAAATTTAAAATTGGAATGACATCTATAAAATATAGAAACAAGAAACACACAGTTTTAATGACTATTTAACAGGAAATGTTACGGGATCACGTTTATAACTCATGTTTATAACTCATATGTTTACAGGATTTTACCTAAATGGAAGATTTTGAGTCTGACTCCGATTCTCAGGCTAAAATCATTGATGAATTTATGTCCTCTCTCTCTCTCTCTCTCTCTCTCTCTCTCTCTCTCTCTCTCTCTCTCTCTCTCTCTCTGTGTGACACAAAGATTGGGGATGGAACGTTTGCAACAGTCTTTATAAAAACAAGTGAATGCATCCAAAATACTCTTCACATTATAATAGCCTCCGATTTCCAAATCCAATCTTTTCAAAATAAAACACTTTACCGTTTAATAACAATAAAAGTATTACATCAACAGATAATACTTGTTCTGCAATAATCACATGAAAGAAACCCAACTACCGAACCACTTCTCCTATGTTTTATAGTCATTATATACACATTCGTTTATTTACTTAGGGACTGTCTATGCGGCATTTCATCAACGTTTGTGAATAACTTAAGTTTCATAAAAAGATTAAAAAAATATATAGTGTACGCATTTCTTTCTTTTTATCTGAATATTCCAAAGAGATGTTTGTTGTGCATGGGAAAACCATCGTATATAGTCAAACCTCTTATCTAAATATAAAATACAGATGAGCTGATGCTCCTTTGTGTGTTACAAATATTCAAAATTATATACGAATTGTCATGTGATAGCTATATCGGATGTACTTAATGTATGTTATAGTGTATGTGTGTAATGAGAAATATTATATGTTTTAGTTACAAATAAAGAAATATTAAATCTTGAATCTTGATTTATATATAATATATATATATATATATATATATATAAACAAAACAATCAGTTTGTCTTTTACCGTTGTTTTCATTATGCTGTTGGTAAACCTATGTTGGAATGAATGTAGTACACTGAATGTATAAATGTTCTATTAATAACATAAAATAACAACGTCAGTTTAATATTAAGTCAATTTTTGCCATATTATTTCAAAGGAACTATTGTTCTCTATAAAAACCAATATCGCAAACAAATTTACAAAATAGAAGATATATATCACAGACCAAATATAAGATAATCATGTTTTACCAAATGAGTTGCTCAATTCATTTGGTCGTATAACTAAACAGGCGAGTTAGAACATGAATAGCTCTTTGTTCTTATTTTAAGAAATATATATATATAAAGACTTAAGGACTTAGCATATAAGTACCCGCTTATTCAAATAGAAATATCAGAAGCTAAGCATAGTCAAATTAATAAAAAGTGTTTAAATATTAAATAAGAGTATTACATTTATAATATATGGCTTCAAAAATCAGACTAAATTGCCTTAGTCCAGAGCGTTAAATATTACTGGCTTAATATTACTTAATATTCTAATTATCAAGCCATAATTGTTTGGTTCTCGTGAGTCACGTACATGTTTTATCTTCTTTCTAGTTGTGTTTTGATTATTCGCTTTTGTATGCGTATATGAAATAAAATATTATGTATAATGTATTCTATATTGAAAATTATAGCATTTTAAACAAGGTGTGCCGGTGATCTACCCCAACACAGAGAATATAAACAATATACATCATCTGTCAAAAAGGTGTCAAAACTAAACGGCATTTTTGATTTATTGTCAGTAACTAATATCTCGCTTTTCATTTCAAATATTCCCCCGAAGCAACTCTGGATTCATTCTTCAAATGTTGACACTAAAACACACGTCTGCGATGTTATTGTCAGAACTTGATACGTCTCTCGGAACACAGTTGCAGCTAAGAGATAACGACTCGAAGGTAAATGTAAACAATTCTGCCAGTTTTTGTAAACTGGTGCAGTTAGATTAGTATACGTTTAAGAGATTTTGGCAATTATAACTTAATCAAGCGCTCTCTGGATTATATATCCAGAGGTTATTTTAGTCTGGATCGTGATGTCCTCCCATTCTCTTGGCATGATTTCTAGTTTTTTGCCCCATTTTCGGATTAATTTTATCAGTTGCAGCGAATTTTACAACCGTTGATAAACAATAAAGTTTTAATTAATAGCCTGTTATGATCACAATTCATTTTTTCTGAAAGAATTTAGTCTGTTTTAACTGGCTGTCTTTTGCCATCAGATAGCGCAGAAATGCAATCAACGCATTTTTAATAATATATTAATATAACGACACGCATAGATCAGCGCTGGCGTGCATCATTCCGAGTGACGTAAATAAACTGGGTTTTTTTCTAGGAGATTGCAGTAATATTTTTTTTTCTGTCTAGACCCCGACAGTTTTACGTCAAGAGAGTCTAACCGCATATTAATATAGAAATAAAGGGGTTGATTACTACGACCTGGTGAACTCCAAGGAGACGAGAACAAAATTAAATTGATAAAGAGAACGTGTGTTGTATCATTTTCCTATTTAGTATCTTTTTTTTTCTTATCTTCAAATATTTAAATACCACATTAGAGGTGTTGACCAATAATGACATGCTGTCACGAAGTCATGAAACTATTCAAAATGATCGAAATGCTCCGAGGTGATTGACGGGTGCACGTACTAATTGATATCTTTACCCGAAAGTACATGATTTGAAGGTATAATTTTATAAAGTAACTAACCGGAAGTAGTACTATAGTCATCGTTATGACACAGTCTGTGAATTTAAAAATATAATACCCAGTCTAATGTTTTAATTTTATAACCTGTAATTTTCTCCGACGAGACAACTTCTTAAACGAGTCATCCGCGGCGCACAACACCGGTGTAATTGTAATACCGTGTGACGAAGCACGATGTGTATACATGTACAGGAACTAGACAAAAACGAGATCAAATCGGTAATAAAGCATAGTTATAAACACATCAACGTGAAGTGATCCCGCAATAAGATTCGAATTAGGAAACCAGAAACTTGTTAGAACCTTTGAATGATATTTGAAATAATTAATTAGTAAATTAAAATAAGTTAAACGATAACATCTTCTGTGTGGTAAACACAAACTCTACAACTCCTTTGCATCACGTCGGATGTAATATAAAGGGATCATAAAACATGAGTAGGGCTTCGCGTATCAGATCCATTCATTCATTTACCGTTATTTACAAGGAATAAAACCGCAAGCATAAAAGAAATTGGAGGGAATAGAAACAACTTGAATCTCTCTTAATTATGAATCTGAACTGAACAAAATAGAGAATTAAACAACATGTATTCCGTTAAATTGGTCACTCAAATTCTTCCGTTTGTCTGGAAGAGTGAGCTTCTTTGATTTTCAGTCAAAGACATTTACATAAATCGGTTTCACTAAGACTATCGAGGCGTGTATCGTCAGCTATTTTCACGATACCATCACCGTGCTCCATACCCAGAGGTTAAGTAAGAACAAGTTCTATACGTGTACATGGATACAGAAACGGGTTTTCCTGATTAGTCTTTTGAGATAGAAACAAATGTCTTTGAAGATCATAGATTTTGGAATTCTAGTTCATTGTCAAAATCGCTGAGACGCCACACGTCTGTCTGAATTAGTCCATTTGTAAGGTCATCTTTTTACATGTAGTTGGTAGAGATATTTCAATTAAAAATTCGTGTTAATCAGTGCAAAAAATGTTAATTTTAAAATAATTATACAGGCTTATGATGCACGCTTCCCTTCTCACTCATCATTAACGTTATACAAAAAAATATAATTATTTTTTGTTGGACAATTAGTTGCACACGTATCAACTACAAGCTTTAGTCTAACTTACATTTTAACTCCCGTATTAAGTTTTTGTCTAGGTTGTTATGATTCCCTATACGTCTTCCAGTTCTACATTTATATAAGCCATTTTTATGCCAAACAGAAAGGAATAAGGTATTACAGTTTGTGGATAATCGAAATATGATAAAGTTACATCACGTTAAATTAGTGCAATTATTAAAAATGCATTATTATACAAAAACACGAAAACACGAGATTAATGGACTGCTGGTTATTTAAATACAGGTTTTTGTTGCTTTATTTATGTGTGGTTGATCTCAGAGGTTGGCATTAAGTCCGTTTCAAACACAATTTTTATATCTTATTTTTTTATTGTTTGACATTTTGTACTCTGACTCTTATTTCCGTTTATATGAAATGCCAATGACAATGCCAATGACAATGGTAATGACAATGGTAATGACAATGGTAATGACAATGGTAATGACAATGCCAATGACAATGGTAATGACAATGGTAATTATAATGACAATTGTAATGACAATGCCAATGACAATGGTATTGACAATGCCAATGACAATGGTAATGACAATGCCAATGATAATGACAATGGTAATGACAATGCCAATGACAATGGTTATGACAATGGTAATGACAATGGTAATGACAATGGTTATGGCAATATTTATGACAATGGTAATGCCAATGACAATGCCAATGACATTGCCAATGATAATGACAATGACAATGGTAATGATAATGGCAATGGTAATGACAATGGCAATATTAATGACAATGACAATGACAACGCCAATGGTAATGACAATGACAATGGTAATGACAATGACAATGTCAATGACAATAGTAATGACAATGCCTATGACAATGGTTATGACAATGGTAATGACAATGACAATAGTAATAACAATGCCAATGGCAATGGTTATGAAAATGACAATGGTAATGGCAATGGTAATGACAATATCAATGACAATGGTAATGACAATGGTTATGACAATGGTAATGACAAAGAGTATACATTGAGCGGATTTTTGTTTAATATAGTAATTGTCAAAAAAATACTTTTTTGTTTATGTTATAAGCACACTGTAATACTATGTCCCTTTGACCTCATGACAATTTTCCCCAAGTAAAAGACTTCATGATTACTGCTGTAATAAAAAGAAATATGTTTTAAATCAATACTTGTTAATATTTTGTCTTTGTTTTACTGCTTTAATGTTTCAAGACACTAGAGACAATTAAAGTGCATGTCAGATAACATCAGGTTGTTGTTGATTTTAATGTTTTATACAAACATAATTAAACACATGTCCACAGCATGCGTAGTTTTCAAAGATACAGAAAATGCAGATACTACGTATAACGTGAAAACTACACATAAACAAAAAAGCAAACGGCGTTAACAGCAGTGACCCAAAAGAAAGTCGAATGTGACAATTTGATTTTTTCATTATTTAGATTAATATACTGACAAATCAATCTGGTTTTATCATTTTTAAGTTATCATCATGTATCCAGTATCTCAAATATGAATGCAGGCATTTTTACAAATACAATAGCTCATAACTAAATTTATATCCTAAATTACTCAGATCTGAGAATATAAATACTGTTAATTTACTCAAATTTGAAAAAAAAAATACATTAATTAGAACTCTAATTTCCTCTGATGTGAAGATAAATATTATATTAGAATCACTGGTTATATAATTTAAGTGTCGTGGCACGCGTAGAGAATCGTAAGTTCCAAATGAGAAGGACCGCAGGAGGCGTAGCATTCAAGACACCACCACGGAGGAAGCATTGTGGTAACCCTTTGTTACACCGCAACCGTAGTGTAACAAATTCAAAATATTTTGTTACACTAAGGGGCGATATGTGACACATTGTTGCAATATGTAATACAATTTAGGAAATCATCTTCTCTATAATATTCCTACATATTATGGCAAATTACACAATTTATCTGTTTAATACTGATACACATTGTTTATAGTGCTACCCATGTCTGTCCGTCGTACCGTCCGTCCGTCTGCCCATCCGTTATACCTATCCGCGGAATAAGATTTTCTTCACCAAATCACATCCACATAAAATTCATTTTATTTTCATTTCATAAAAACCCACACTGTGGGTTGCGGTTATCAATAACCCTTAATGTAACAAAAATACTTTTTCAAAGATGTTGAACGTTTTTCTTAACCTCTGGTAAAACGATTTTATTTAAATATGAAGTGGTAAAACAAAAAATTAAAGGAGACCCATTATATAATATAATAATATAATATAATATAATATAATATAATATAATATAATATAATATAATATAATATAATATAATATAATATAATATAATATAATATAATATAATATAATATAATAATATAATAATATAATATAATATAATATAATATTGCTTTTTATTTACGGTTATTTAACAAGAGTTGAGATGATACGTGTCTACTTTACCTTCCAACATTGTTACTTTTTTCAAACACTAAGTGATAATTTTATTAGTAATGTTCCATAATAACAAAATGTCCAAGATAAAAACACAGTATTTTTTTTAAAACTGTTTTTCAACCGTCCTAAAAATTACTAACCCTAAACCCTAGTACTAACTACCTATTCGTGTGTGCGGACGGACGAACATTGGTAACATTATATTTCATGACAGGGATAAATAAATTTCTAGTTGAAAAAAAATTGTTACACTAAATGAACCCGTTTTTGTTACACTAAGGGTAGCGGTGTCAACCCTTAGTGTAACCAAGGAATTATATATATATATAATCCTTGGTGCAACAAAAATTGATTATTTTGTTACACTAATGTTTGTGTTGTCAATTGTTACACTAAGGGTTGTCACAAAACATAAACATATTCAATATACAGAAATCCAGAGTCCCAGTAAAACATGTTCAGGATTGTTCGCATTTTTTGGCTCATGACGTTAACGTTGGGCCAAATTACCATCAGTTGGTCATTTCAAATATTAATATTGGTCACCGTGTTGTATTTCAGTATTGAACTTTTCACGATGTATGCTTAATAGATAAAACATTATCCTTTAAAATTTTCATGTGTGTTAGGCGTCTAATTCAAAAGTTAAATGCGCCGTACCAAAACCTTTTTAATACCCCTCGCACATATAAAGATACAGGAATCGCCACCTTGGAACGGCCGGCAACACAACCGCCCCGGGGACTACCTTGGAACGGCCGGCAACACAACCGCCCCGGGGACCACCTTGGAACGGCCGGCAACACAACCGCCCCGGGGACCACCTTGGAACGGCCGGCAACACAACCGCCCCGGGGACCACCTTGGAACGGCCGGCAACACAACCGCCCCGGGGACCACCTTGGAACGGCCAGCAACACAACCGCCCCGGGGACCACCTTGGAACGGCCAGCAACACAACCGCCCCGGGGACCACCTTGGAACGGCCGGCAACACAACCGCCCCGGGGACCACCTTGGAACGGCCGGCAACACAACCGCCCCGGGGATCACCTAGGAACGGCCAGCAACACAACCGCCCCGGGGACCACCTTGGAACGGCCAGCAACACAACCGCCCCGGGGACCACCTTGGAACGGCCGGCAACACAACCGCCCCGGGG
Source organism: Panopea generosa (assembly GCA_029582155.1). Lineage (NCBI taxonomy): Eukaryota > Metazoa > Mollusca > Bivalvia > Adapedonta > Hiatellidae > Panopea > Panopea generosa. The sequence goes on from CM055895.1 coordinate 53,330,060, forward strand.
ACCACCTTGGAACGGCCAGCAACACAACCGCCCCGGGGACCACCTTGGAACGGCCGGCAACACAACCGCCCCGGGGACCACCTTGGAACGGCCGGCAACACAACCGCCCCGGGGACCACCTTGGAACGGCCAGCAACACAACCGCCCCGGGGACCACCTTGGAACGGCCAGCAACACAACCGCCCCGGGGACCACCTTGGAACGGCCGGCAACACAACCGCCCCGGGGACCACCTTGGAACGGCCGGCAACACAACCGCCCCGGGGATCACCTAGGAACGGCCAGCAACACAACCGCCCCGGGGACCACCTTGGAACGGCCGGCAACACAACCGCCCCGGGGACCACCTTGGAACGGCCGGCAACACAACCGCCCCGGGGACCACCTTGGAACGGCCGGCAACACAACCGCCCCGGGGACCACCTTGGAACGGCCGGCAACACAACCGCCCCGGGGACCACCTTGGAACGGCCGGCAACACAAACGCCCCGGGGACCACCTTGGAACGGCCGGCAACACAACCGCCCCGGGGACCACCTTGGAACGGCCGGCAACACAACCGCCCCGGGGACCACCTTGGAACGGCCGGCAACACAACCGCCCCGGGGACCACCTTGGAACGGCCGGCAACACAACCGCCCCGGGGACCACCTTGGAACGGCCGGCAACACAACCGCCCCGGGGACCACCTTGGAACGGCCGGCAACACAACCGCCCCGGGGACCACCTTGGAACGGCCGGCAACACAACCGCCCCGGGGACCACCTTGGAACGGCCGGCAACACAACCGCCCCGGGGACCACCTTGGAACGGCCGGCAACACAACCGCCCCGGGGACCACCTTGGAACGGCCGGCAACACAACCGCCCCGGGGACCACCTTGGAACGGCCGGCAACACAACCGCCCCGGGGACCACCTTGGAACGGCCGGCAACACAACCGCCCCGGGGACCACCTTGGAACGGCCGGCAACACAACCGCCCCGGGGACCACCTTGGAACGGCCGGCAACACAACCGCCCCGGGGACCACCTTGGAACGGCCGGCAACACAACCGCCCCGGGGACCACCTTGGAACGGCCGGCAACACAACCGCCCCGGGGACCACCTTGGAACGGCCAGGCAACACAACCGCCCCGGGGACCACCTTGGAACGGCCGGCAACACAACCGCCCCGGGGACCACCTTGGAACGGCCAGGCAACACAACCGCCCCGGGGACCACCTTGGAACGGCCGGCAACACAACCGCCCCGGGGACCACCTTGGAACGGCCGGCAACACAACCGCCCCGGGGACCACCTTGGAACGGCCGGCAACACAACCGCCCCGGGGACCACCTTGGAACGGCCGGCAACACAACCGCCCCGGGGACCACCTTGGAACGGCCGGCAACACAACCGCCCCGGGGACCACCTTGGAACGGCCGGCAACACAACCGCCCCGGGGACCACCTTGGAACGGCCAGCAACACAACCGCCCCGGGGACCACCTTGGAACGGCCGGCAACACAACCGCCCCGGGGACCACCTTGGAACGGCCAGGCAACACAACCGCCCCGGGGACCACCTTGGAACGGCCGGCAACACAACCGCCCCGGGGACCACCTTGGAACGGCCGGCAACACAACCGCCCCGGGGACCACCTTGGAACGGCCAGCAACACAACCGCCCCGGGGACCACCTTGGAACGGCCGGCAACACAACCGCCCCGGGGACCACCTTGGAACGGCCAGCAACACAACCGCCCCGGGGACCACCTTGGAACGGCCGGCAACACAACCGCCCCGGGGACCACCTTGGAACGGCCAGCAACACAACCGCCCCGGGGACCACCTTGGAACGGCCAGCAACACAACCGCCCCGGGGACCACCTTGGAACGGCCGGCAACACAACCGCCCCGGGGAGTTTAAACCCGGTTTCAGGCTGCATCAAATCTCGATTTTCATAAAGCCATAATGAGTTACTTTCTCAAAATGTAATATTCAATGACTGATATTATAAAATCACAATTCCAGGATTGAGACAATAAATTCACTAATTATCCACAAAATAATCTTAGTACTTAAACGAAAGGTAAACACCAAAACGCACACAATACCTTGGCGAGAATTCTTCCATTTACACCGTCTCCTTCTACGATATGACGACGGGTGAAGAGCGAGGTTGGGTGCATCCGTTACCAAGGTAACACCCCCCCCCCCCCTCCCCACCCCCAAGTGGCGTATTTGGTTACTGACCGCTCTAAGCCAGTGACTCGTCTTGTCACGTCTTATCTATGTATACAGTGTACTTCTCATATCTAGTTCTTATATTGATTATGTTCATTATGTTATGGTGGATGTGTCCTTTGGATGCTAGTTTAATCTTATAACCATAATAATAAACAATAATAAAAATAATAATAATAAACAATAATTATAATTATAATAATAATATTAATAAACAATAATAATAATAAACAATTATAATAATAATTAAATAATAATAATAATAATAAACAATAATGATAATAATAATAATAATAATAATAATGATAATGATGATGATGATGATGATGATGATGATGATGATGATGATGATGATGATGATGATGATGATGATGATGATGATGATGATGATGATGATGATGATGATGATGATGACGGTGAAGATGATGATGATGATGAAGATGATGATTAATATGAATATGATGATGATGATGATGATGATGATGATGATGATGATGATGATGATGATGATGATGATGATGATGATGATGATGATAATAATAATAACAAAAACAATAATAATAATATAATAATAATGATAATAACAAAAAATAATAATAATAATATAATAATAACAAAAACAATAATGATAACAATAATAAAAATAATATAATAATATAATAATAATAATACTCATTATAATAAAAATAATGATAATATAATAATAATAATAACAAAAACAATAATGATAACAATAAAAATAATAATAATAGTTGCAATAGTAATATGATAATGATAATAATAGTTGTAATAGTTATACTAATAATGGTATATAATACTATTTCAAACTTATTCATTTTATTTATATTGTGTTTATTACACATCACGCTCAAAGTCTTCCTGGGTAGAAGCAATACAAAGCATATGCTGAAAAGATGCCTTGCTCAAGGAGACCACAAACAGTCTTGGTGGAGGACCGAACCCACGACCCTCCGATCATGCGTTCGATGCTCTACCACTGGGCCACACGCTTTACACATAATTGCTACGTCTTCTATTAGTTATTTTATTATTTATGTGATATATAAGTCCTCCAATAGCACACACACACGCACGTACGCACGCACGCACGCATGCATGCACGCACGCACGCAAGAACGCAAGCACGAACACATCATTAGGCTTGGTCAAATCATTGAACATAAGTTACCGATACAAACATTACTACATAGGTATCAAAGACAGCCTTCGGTATGAACCCTTAATGCCAGGAAGCTTATTCCGAGTTTTAACTCTAGATCAAACGTGGCTTAATTATAAACTATATTGCTCTCGTCTTCAATATGGATTTCATACACGGATCAAGGATAAGTAAAATACCAAAGAGTAATGAAAGTGACATAAAATTGTCAAAATGATTCCGATGAACCATGGGAAAATAACGTATTGTACCATACAGCATATATCGAAAATTTCCCAAACCACAATGAAACCGGAATTACCCATTGACTGACCAAAGTAACCAAAGTAACCAAAGTATAGTAACAGGCGCGTGGTGCAGAATTACGATTCGAACAAATGGATAATTGGATTGTTTTATTCTTCACAAGATAATACGTGGCGTGTGATGTTACACAATCAAAGAATAGTTCACTAAAGATGCTTTATAGTTTACCTTAGAAATATTTTATTGAATTCAGAAATACTGATTTTAAGAATTTATGGGTATAGGAAATAACGTTCCACATATGGACGCGTAAATTGTAAGGGTCTTTCATTGTATCACTCAATCACTTACGTACTTTTATACCAGACATCAGATCAGAGGTGTAAGCCCACAATTGATTTTTGTTCTTTATTTTACAGTAAATAAAAACAGTTTGCATGCTTTGCAATCACGGAGAGATCAAAATTAAAGAAATAAAACTTACATTTATTGTTTGCCAACCACTGCACTACCAATATATGATGAGAAAGTGAAAAGTCATGTAGCATATAAACAAATATTTTGCTGGCCGGTGTGCAGACTGCGACAAAGTGAAATCATGTATTCATATCCCAATTTTTTTTCTAAATTCACAATTTAAACATGACAATGCTTTCAAAATGTTCAAAATACACCAATAATGCCATTTAAATAATAAAATAATGAGCATTAAAATAAGGAAAATGTATTTTTATCGAAGCAGAAACAAGGATTATCGATAGCCGCCATTTAAAACCATACATGTAGCTAATGAAGACTATAGATAATCAGGAGTTGGATAAATGTCTTTAGTTAAGTTAATACTAATCTATTTAAGCTTGATTGAAAAAAGTTTGTCAAAAGCACAAAACGTTTCCAATAAAACGAAAACTCTTGTGTCACTGTCCATTTAAATATATTTAACTCGGAGAACTATGGGACAGGGTGCGTGTGGCTTTCCGTAGGTCGCGGATGAGCATGGCGATCAGGACACGATCAAATGATTCGTTTCTTTGATGTTTTTATTTTATGAAACATTTATATTTCTTCCATTAACCATACTTATGAATTTTGAAAATGAAATCTAATTAAGAAAATTCTGTCATTATTTTTTTTCAATTAATCTGCCGCAATGGGATTGGCTGTAACTAAAGTTATAATAACTTGTAGCCCAGTCTATGTTATGTTTGTAATTAGGTAATTGTATGAATGGTTATACATGTGTTGTAAATCTTAATATTATGCAATAAAATATGATTAAACTAAAAAGCCCGATTGAGTAGAAAGTCCAAAGCTTATATGAACACTCTCAAGTCAGTTTCCTGGGTAGAACCAGTACAGATTTATTTTTTAGATTCATCAGATCGAGTTGGTGTGAAGTACCAATACTTTATCAACTATCAATGACGTTGAAGTCTATATAAAAGTGAATGCTATCGAAATACGAATAAAGAGATACTCTTTATTTTGATACCTCTGTCGACATGAATTATACAGGTGAATAACGCTACATGAGACTTGTTAAGGAAATCGAAAAACATAATGTTGATTAAACTTAAACAATATGATATGAAATATTTTTGTAATATTTGCATTATGTTACATTATTAAAATGTCACGATCGGTTACATTTTATACTAATATTTTTTTAAGAAAATGTATGTTAAATTCATATGTTTGACTTTAAAAACCTAATATCAATGTTATAGAAGGCTTCACGAAAACTAAAAAAACATACTTTTCATTTTCAACCCAATCCTTACTCCTTTTATTATTTTAAGTACCATATATTTTCAATTTCTCCTTACTTCTTCCATTATGTATGACTGTTTTACCTTTCTTACTATTTTTACCTGCCTCGTTTATATTTCTTTTAGTGAGAACATTTTCTATTCATTAATCCATCCCCTGTCCTGTTATTGATAGCTAATTTAAACTATATTTTATTTCTGTGTAGATATTGTGGAAATGTTCATTTATGTATTAAGAAACGACATATAAATGGGAAAAGCTGTGTAAATTAAAGATGACAAAAGCGTGAAGACATGTCTATCAACTATGGCTAATTTTAAAATTGAATCAGAAGACGACATACTGCAATGTTTTATTGCGATTTAATATATATAATTATTTCATATAATGCAACTTTTGCAAATATTGTAACATTCATGTACGTGAATGATACAAATGAAAACTGAGGAACACAGGTAAAGGGCCACGTATGTTAAACATGATTATATTAAACAAAACATATGTTAACCGTATGTTAAACTTATGTTTAACGTGCGTTTTGATTAACATGCGTTTCAAAACATATGGTTAACCTATTTAAATTAACATATGATAATCAAAAAAGCGTGTAAAACATACGTTAACATAAACATATATTAAACTGCGCGCGGCACTATTTACATGAGAAACGTACGTTTTTGACCGTATGTTTTTGACCGTATGTTTTTTACCGTACGTTTTTGACCGTACTTTTTTGACCGTACGTTTTTGACCGTATGTTTTTACGTTAAAAGTACTTTTAACATGCGTGACATTCTTACCTGTGTATATAAAAAAATAGAAGTCAATTTCAATATTTGTGCATATTTGAAATATTCATAGTTGTAAAAGTAATAATCACGGATGTCTATCTAAAACTAAATATCTTTTGAAATATGTGTAGATGGATATTATATGCATATTGACATATTCGAATGATTTGTAAATTTAAATTTGTTTAATTCTAAATAATGATGTCAATGGTCATCCGGAGTCGAGTGGTCCAAGTCGCTGTCGTTTTATACCTCTCACATCTAAGATCGGGGGTTCTACTCAGATTCATTCTTCCTCCGCAATTACAACTGGAAATCTGTCATGTAGGTTGGTCTTATTGCAGTGGCAATATTTACTTCATTTATATATGAACTTATCAATAAAATCGTGATTTCTATGTTTATTAAGATGTTTCATTGTTTGATCTTGTTAAATATGTTTCGGTAACAGACAAGATCAAATGGATAGAGATTTTTTACTACAAACTCACAATTGTACGATTTGTATGTTAGTTATTATAATGTAAATTAACAATAGTTTTATTATCGTTATAGAATAATACATATCTATGGCCGGACACAGCCTGAAACTGAGATCTGCATACGTGCTTAAAATATCGTAGAATTAAGTGCTTAATGATGTCGTATATAATTATCTTATAAGAAGTGTTTGAGATTTTGCCGCCATATTTGTAATCATATATGTGACCACATGGGTCTCTGTAAATAATAGAAATAAACTCATCAAACTCGTGTTACTGAAAATGGAGTTTAGGTCAGTCTTTACAAATGCATTGAAGATCGCATACAATAAAAGCAGTATTGACATCGAAAATAATATCAAAGAGAACATTCGAAGTACAGAGAACAGACAGGAAAGAACACAGTGGACTGACCAGACCGTCGTCATCGGGACATGAAGGATAGTGTTAAATGCAACTTCCCTGCTGTCCATATCACTGGCTCAAGCAGTTTTCTCTGTTCAAGCCGCATTGAATGGAACCCGTGATCTAATCCTTATGGACAAACGGTACTAACAACACTAAATTAAAGTATATGGACTACAGATGTCGCTGTCTATATATGAAATTAATGTCATTAGCATAATTTATTCATAATAGAGGCAATGCGTGTTTCTTTAAAATGTGAAGCCCCAAAATAATTGTTTTCAGAGTATAAAATACTTTACATAAAACTATTTTCAGACACTGAAGACAAATTCGCTGATATAGTTACATAAATATTAAATATTTGGAATTATTGACTTACCGCTACTGCTAAAATGAATATATCAAGCAATCCATAGAAACTAAAATCAGACCACTATAAAAGAAAAAAGCATATACTCTCTACAGAATCAAAATCAAAACTAACAATTTGGCTTTAAATGAAATTTATTTAAGAGCTTTCCTTCCTTTTATTGATCTTTCTAAAACAATTAAACTTCTTATTAAGGAACAATAGGGCATTTAGGACGGCGAAATTGAGAATATATCTTAGTCATTATAGAAAACATTGCTTCCATTATCCAGAAAGAAGATAAGTGCCAAAACACGAACAACTCTTCGCCATATACTCGGCACCGCACAAGCGACTGTATTGTTATAACGCTCCTACAAAAAGGAAAGGGAGGGATACGCCATTGAGAACAAAGCCTTAGAGTCTTGGCATCGTCGCTCGATTGCTTTCTGGGTGTTTGATTCACCGTGGGTAACTCTTACAGTGTCTGGCAAAAAACGCAGGCTAATGAAACACGATATAATTTTGAATAATTAAATGTAACTTCGAATAACAGTACCCACTTCAATATTAACAGCGAAATCAAATGAATAAACAATTTTAGGAAGAAAAGTCTGTATAATAAACATAAATGATGCAGTCGAATTGCTACAAGAGATTACATGCAATTAATTAAACATAATATTAATTAGTAAAAAACATGTAATCTTGTTTTTTTCAGAAACGAGAACTTGTTTATCAAATAATTTAAAAGGGAATCTCAAACAATTTTGAGAAGTATCGGGATGATGGTCTGGGGCAGAAGTATGGGAATAATGGTCTGGGGCAGTAGTTTAGATGATGGTCTGAGGCAAAAGTATGTGGTGATGGTCAGGGGCAGTAGTTTAGATGATGGTCTGAGGCAAAAGTATGTGGTGATGGTCAGGGGCAGTAGTTTAGATGATGGTCTGAGGCAAAAGTATGGGGTGATGGTCTAATGCAGAAGTATAGGATGATAGTCTTCGGCAGAAGTATGTGGTGATGGTCTGGGCAGAAGTATGTGGTGATGATCTGGGGCAGAAGTATGGGGTGATGGTTTGGGGCAGAAGTATGAGGTGATGATCTGGGGCAGAAGTATGGGGTGATGGTTTGGGGCAGAAGTATGGGGTGACGGTTTGATGCAGAAGTATGACGTGATGGTGTGGGACAGAAGTATGGGGTGATGGTCTATGGCAGAAGTATGTGGTGATGGTCTGGGCAGAAGTATGTGGTGATGGTCTAAGGCAGAAGTATAGGGTGATGGTTTGGGGCAGAAGTATGAGGTGATGATCTGGGGCAGAAGTATGGGGTGATAGTCTTCGGCAGAAGTATGTGGTGATGGTCTGGGCAGAAGTATAGGGTGATAGTCTTCGGCAGAAGTATGTGGTGATGGTCTGGGCAGAAGTATGTGGTGATGGTCTAAGGCAGAAGTATGGGGTGATGGTTTGGGGCAGAAGTATGAGGTGATGATCTGGGGCAGAAGTATGGGGTGATGATCTGGGGCAGAAGTATGGGGTAATGTTCTGTGGCAGAATTATGGGGTGATGGTTTGGGGCAGAAGTATGGGGTGACGGTTTGATGCAGAAGTATGACGTGATGGTGTGGGACAGAAGTATGGGGTGATGGTCTAGGGCAGAAGTATGGGGTGATGGTCTAGGGCAGAAGTATGGGTTATGGTTTGGGGCAGAAGTATGAAGTGATGGTCGGGGCCAGAAGTATATGGTGGTCGTCTGCGGCAGAAGTATGAGGTGATGGTCTGGGGCAGAAGTTGGAGGTGATGATCTTCGGCAGAAGTATAAGGTGATGGTCTTTGGCAGAAGTATGGGGTGATGGTCTGGGGCAGAAGTTGGAGGTGATGATCTTCGGCAGAAGTATAAGGTGATGGTCTTTGGCAGAAGTATGGGGTGATGGTCTAGGGCAGAAGTATGGGGTTATGGTTTGGGGCAGAAGTATGAGGTGATAGTCGGGGCCAGAAGTATGGAGTGATGGTCTGCGGCAAAAACATGAGGTGATGGTCGGGGCCAGAAGTATAGGGTGATAGTCTTCGGCAGAAGAATGAGGTGACGGTCTTCGGCAGAAGTATGGGATGATGGTCTGGGGCAGAAGTATGGAGTGATGATCTGGGGCAAATGTATGGGGTGATGTTCTTCGGCAGAAGTATGGGGTGATGGTGTAAGGCAAAAGTATGGGGTGATGGTCTAAGGCATAAGTATTAGGTGATGGTCTAAGGCAGAAGTATGAGGTCATGGAGTTAGGCAGAAGGATTGGGTGATGGTCTAAGGCATAAGTATGAGATGATGGTCTTCGGCAGAAATATGGGGTGATGGTCTTCGACAGAAGTATGGGATGATGGTCTTCGGCAGAAGGATTGGGTGATGGTCTAAGGAAGAAGTATGGGGTGGTGGTCTGGGGCAGAAGTATGAAGTGATGGTCTGGGGCAAAAGAATGGGGTGATGGTCTTCGGCAGAAGTATGGGGTGATGGTATTCGGCAGAAGTATGGGGTGATGGTTTAAGGCAGAAGTATTGGGTGATGATCTTCGACAGAAGTATGGGGTGATGGTCTAAGGCAGAAGTATGGGGTGATGGTCTTCGACAGAAGTATGGAGTGATGGTATCCGGCAGAAAGATTGGTTGATGGTCTAAGGCAGAAATATGGGGTGATGGTCTAAGGCAGAAGGATTGGGTGATGTTCTAAGGGAGAAGTATGGGATGATAGTCTGGGGCAGAAGTATGAAGTAATGGTCTGGGGCAGAAGTATGGGGTGATGGTCTAAGGCAAAAGTATGAGGTAATGGTCTAAGGCAAAAGTATGGGGTGATGGTTTAAGGCAGATGTCTGGGGTGATGGTCTAAGGCAGAAGTATTGGGTAATGGTCCTCGGCAAAAATATGATGTGATGGTCTAAGGCAGAAGTATGAGATGATGGTCTAAGGCAGAAGAATGAGGTGATGGTCTTCGGCAGAAGTATGGGGATATGGTATAAGGCAGAAGTATGAGGTGATGGTCTTTGGCAGAAGTATGAGGTGATGGTCTTCGGAAGAAAGATTGGTTGATGGTTTTCCGCAGAACGGCTAGGTGATGGTCTGGGGCAGAATTACGAGGTGATGGTTTTCGGCAGAAGTATGATGTGATGGTTTGGGACAGAAGTATGGGGTGAGGGTCTTCGACAGAAGTATGGGGTGATGGTTTTCGGCAGAATGATTGGGTGATGGTTTGGGGCAGAAGTATGAGGTGATGGTTTGGGGCAGAAGTATGATGTGATGGTCTAAGGCGGAAGTATGAGGATATGATCTTCGGCAGAAGTACGAGATGATGGTCTTTGGCAAAAGTACGATGTGATGTCTAAGGCAGAAGTATGGGGTGATGGTCTTCGGCAGAAGTATGAGATGATGGTCTTCGGCAGATGGATGAGGTGATAGACAGGGGCAGAAGTATGGGGCGATGGTCTGAGGCAGAAGAATGGGGTGATGATATGGGGCAGAAGTACTGGGTGATGGTCTGGGGCATAAGTACGGGGTGATGGTCTAAGGCAGAAGGATTGGGTGATGGTTTGGGGCAGAAGTATGGGGTGATGATCTTCGGCAGAAGTAAGAGATGATGGTCTTCGGCAGAAGTATGAGGTGATGGTCTGGGGCAGAAGTATGAGATGATGGTCTTTGGCAGAAGTACGAAGTGATAGTCTGGGGCAAAAGTACGAGGTGATGGTCTGGGGCAGAAGTACGAGATGATGGTCTACGGCAGAAGTACGAGGTGATGGTCTTCGGCAGAAGCACGAGGTGATGGTCTTTGGCAGAAGTATGATGTGATGGTCTGGGGCAGAAGTATGAGGTGATGGTCGGGGGCAGAAGCATGAAGTGGTGGTCTAAGGCAGAAGTATGAGGTGATGGTCTGGGCAGAAGTATGAGATGATGGTCGGGGGGGCAGAAGTATGTGGTGATGGTCTTATGGGGTGATGGTCTGGGACTGAAGTATGAGATGATGATCTGGGGCAGAAATATGAGATGATGATCTTCGGCAGACGTATGAGGTGATGGTCTTCGGCAGAAGTATGGGGTGATGGTCTGGGGCTGAAGTATAGGGTGATGGTCTGGGGCAGAAGTATGGGCTGATGGTCTTCGGCAGAAGTATGAGGTGATTGTGTTCGGCAGAAGTATGGGGTGATGGCCAAAGGCAGAAGTATGGGGTGATGGCCAAAGGCAGAAGTATGGGGTAATGGCCTAAGGCAGAAGTATGTGGTGACGGTTTTGGGCAGAAGTATGGGTTGACGGTCTAGGGCAGAAATATGTAGTGACGGTTTTGGGCAGAAGTATGTGGGACGGTCAAGGGCAGAAGTATGTGGTGTCGGGTTCGGGTAAGAAATATGGGATGATGGTCTGGGGCAGAAGTTTGGGCTGATGATTTAGGCAGAAGAATGGGGCAATGATCTGTGGCAGAAGTATGGGGTGATGATCTCCGGCAGAAGTATTGGGTATTGGTCCAGGACAGAAGAATGGGGTAATGGTCTAGTATAGAATTATGGGGTGATGATCTGAGACAGAAGTATGGGGTGATGATCTGAGACAGAAGTATGGGTGGTGGTCTGGGACAGAAGTATGGCGTGATGGGCAGAAGTATGGGGTGATAGTCTGGGGCAGAAATATGGGGTGATAATCTGAGATAGAAGTATGGGGTGTTGATCTGGGTCAGAAGATTTGGGTGATGGTCCTTGGCAAAACTATGGGTGATGGTCTTGGACAGAGGTATGGGGCGATGGTCTGGGGTAGAAGTATGGGGTGATGGTCTTGAACAGAAGTATGGGGTGGTGGTCTGGGGCAGAAAGATGGGGATGATGGTTTGGGTAAGAAATATAGGATGATGGTCTGGGGCAGAAGTTTTGGGCTGATGATCTAGGCAGAAGTATGGGGTAATAATCTGAGACAGAGATCTGGGTCAGAAGTATGGGCGATGGTCTGGGACAGAAGTATGGCGTGATGGGCAGAAGTATGGGGTGTTGATCTGGGTCAGAAGTTTTGGTTGATGGTCCGTGGCAGAATTATGGGTGATGGTCTTGGACAGAGGTATGGGACGATGGTCTGGGATAGAAGTATGGGGCAATGATTTGGGGCAGAAGTATTGGGTGATGATCTGGGGAGGAGTATGGGGTTAATGGTCAGTGGCAGAAGTATGTGGTAATGGTCTAGGATAGAAGTATGGGATGATGATCTGAGATAGAAGTATGGCGTGATGATCTGGGACAGAAGTATGGTGGGACGGTCTGGGGCAGAAGTATGGGGTGATGGTCTAGGGAAGAGTATGTGGTTATGATCTGAGATAGAAGTATGGGGTGATGGTCTGAGTCAGATGTTTGGGTGATGGTCTGTGCCAGAACTATGGGCGATGGTCTTGGAAGTATTGGGAGATGATCTGTGGCAGAAGTATCAGGTGTTTATCTGGGGAGGAGTATGGGGTTGATGGTCTGTGGCAAATGTATAGGGTGGTGGTCTGGGACAAATGTATGGAGTGATGATCTTGGGCAGTAGTATGGGGTGATGGTCTCAGGCTTGATCTGACACAATATATCCAATCAGACCTGATCTGAAACTATATATCCAATCAGGCCTGATCTTACACTACATAGCAAGTCTCAACACATTCATGATCTGACACCATATATCCAATCAGGCCTACTCTGACACTACATAGCGTGTCTCAACAAATTCATGATCTGACAATATATATCCAATCAGGCCTAATCTGACACTACATAGCCAGTCTCAGCACAGTCCTGGTTTGACACCATATATCAAATCAGACTTGATCTGACACTACATAGCCAGTCTCAACACATTCATGATCTGAAACCATATATCTAATCAGGCCTAATCTTACACTACATAGCCAGTCTCAACACATTCATGATCTGATACCATATATCTAATCAGGCCTAATCTTACACTACATAGCCAGTCTCAACACAGTCCTGGTCTGACACCATATATCCAATCAGGCCTAATCTGACACTACATAGCCAGTCTCAGCACAGTCCTGGTTTGACACCATATATCAAATCAGACTTGATCTTACACTACATAGCCAGTCTCAACACATTCATGAACTGATACCATATATCTAATCAGGTCTAATCTTACATTACATAGCCAGTCTCAACACATTCATGATCTGATACCATATATTTAATCAGGCCTAATCTTACACTACATAGCCAGTCTCAACACAGTCCTGGTCTGACACCATATATCCAATCGGGCCTACTCTGACAATACATAGCCAGTCTCAACACAATCCTGGTCTGACACCATATATCCAATCAGGCCTAATCTTACACTATATAGCCAGTCTCAACACAGTCCTGGTCTGACACCATATATCCAATCATGCCTAATCTGACAATACATAGCCAGTCTCAACACAATCCTGGTCTAACACCATATATCCAATTAGGACTAATCTGACACAACAGAGCCAGTCTCAACACAGTCCTTGTCTGACAACATAACATTATATCCAATCAGGCCTAATCTGACACAACATAGCCAGTCTCAACACAGTCCTGGTCTGACACCATATATCCAATCAGGCCTGATCTGACACTATGTAGCCAGTCTCAATACAGTCCTGATCTGACACCATATATCCAATCTGGTCTGATCTGACACTATATACCAAGTCTGAATACAGTCATGATATGACACAATATATCTAATCTTGCCTGATCTGACACTATATGGCCAGTCTGAACACAGTCATGATATGACACCATATATCCAATCAGGCCTGATCTGACTCCGTATATCCAATCAGGCCTGATCTGACTCCGTATATCCAATCAGGCCTGATCTGACTCTGTATATCCAATCAGGCCTGATCTGACTCCATATATCCAATCAGGCCTGATCTGACACTACAGAGCCAGTCTTAACACAGTCCTGGTCTGACACAATATATTCACTTTGGCCTGGTCTGATACTACATAGCCAGCTAGTCTTAACACAGTGATAATCTGACACCATATATCCAATCAGTCCTGATCTGACACTGAATTACCAGTCTCAACACAGTCCTGGTCTGACACCATATATCCAATCAGGCCTGATCTAACACTTCAGAGTCAGTCTTAACACAGTCCTGATCTGACACCATATTTCCAATCAGGTCTGATCTGACACTACATAGCCAGTCTTAAACCAGTCCTGATCTGACACCATATATCCAGTCAGGTCTGATCTGACACTACATAGCCAGTCTTAATACAGTCCTGATCTGACACAATATATCCAGTCAGGCCTGATCTGACTCTACATAGCCAGTCTTAACACAGTCCTGATCTGACACAATATATCCAATCTGTCCTGATCTGACACTACATTATCATTACTTACACAGGTTTGATCTGACACTAAATAACCAGTCTCAACACAGTGCTGATCTGACATCGTATATCCAATCAGGCCTGATCTGACACTACATAGCCAGTCTGAACACAGTCATGATCTGACACCATATATAATTATCCAATTATGCCTGATCTGACACTACAGAGCAAGTATTAACACAGTCCTGATTTGACAACATATATCCAATCAGGCCTGATATCACACTACAAAGCCAGTCTTAACACAGTCCTGATCTGACACCATATATCCATATCCAATCAGGCCTGATGTCACACTACAAAGCCAGTCTCAACACAGTCCTGATTTGACACAATATATCCAGTCAGGCCTGATATCCACTACAAAACCAGTCTTAACACAGTCATGATCTGACACCATATATCCGATCAGGCCTGATATCACACTACAAAGCCAGTTTCAACACAGTCCTGATTTGACACAATATATCCAATCAGGCCTGATATCACACTTCAAAGCCAGTCTTAACACAGTCATGATCTGACATCATATATCCAATCAGGCCTGATCTGACACTACAGAGCCAGTCTAAACACAGTCCTGATTTGACACCATATATCCAATCAGGCCTGATATCACACTACAAAGTCAGTCTTAACACAGTCCTGACACGACAAAGTCAGCATTAACACAGTCCTGATCTGACATCATATATCCAGTCAGGCTTGATCTGATACTACATAGCCAGTCTGAACACAGTCCTGATCTGACACCATATGTCCAATCAGGTCTGATATGACACTACATAGCCAGTCTTAATACAGTCCTGATCATACACAATATATCCAGTCAGGCCTGATCTGACTCTACATAGCCAGTCTTTACACAGTCCTGATCTGACACAATATATCCAATCAGTCCTGATCTGACACTACATAGTCATTACTAACACAGGTCTGATCTGACACTAGATAACCAGTCTAAACACAGTCCTGATCTGACATTGTATATCCAATCAGGCCTGATTTGACACTACATAGCCAGTCTGAACACAGTCATGATCTGACACCATACATCCAATCAGGCCTGATCTGACACTACAGAGCAAGTACAAACACAGTCCTGATTTGACACCATATATACAATCAGGCTTGATATCACACTACAAAGCCAGTCTTAATGCAGTCCTGATCTGACACCATATATCCAATCAGGCCTGATATCACACTGCAAAGCCAGTCTCAACACAGTCCTGATTTGACACAATATATCCAATCAGGCCTGATATCCACTACAAAGCAAGTTTTAACACAGTCATGATCTGACACCATATATCCAATCAGGCCTGATATCACACTACAAAGCCAGTTTGAACACAGTCATGATCTGACACCATATATCCAATTAGGCCTGATCTGACACTACAGAGCCAGTCTAAACACAGTCCTGATTTGACACCATATATCCAATCAGGACTCATATCACACTACAAAGTCAGTCTTAACACAGTCCTGACACAACAAAGTCAGCATTAACACAGTCCTGGTCTGACACAATATATCCAATCAGGCCTGATCTTACACATTTTATCCAATCAAGCTTAATCTGACACTACATAGCCATTATTACCACAGTCCTAATCTGACATCATATATCCAGTAAGGCTTGATCTGATACTACATAGCCATTATTACCACAGTCCTGATCTGACATCATATATCCAGTCAGGCCTAATCTGACAATACATAGCCAGTCTCAACACAATCCTGGTCTAACACCATATATCCAATTAGGACTAATCTGACACAACAGAGCCAGTCTCAACACAGTCCTTGTCTGACAACATAACATTATATCCAATCAGGCCTAATCTGACACAACATAGCCAGTCTCAACACAGTCCTGGTCTGACACCATATATCCAATCAGGCCTGATCTGACACTATGTAGCCAGTCTCAATACAGTCCTGATCTGACACCATATATCCAATCTGGTCTGATCTGACACTATATACCAAGTCTGAATACAGTCATGATATGACACAATATATCTAATCTTGCCTGATCTGACACTATATGGCCAGTCTGAACACAGTCATGATATGACACCATATATCCAATCAGGCCTGATCTGACTCCGTATATCCAATCAGGCCTGATCTGACTCCGTATATCCAATCAGGCCTGATCTGACTCCATATATCCAATCAGGCCTGATCTGACTCCATATATCCAATCAGGCCTGATCTGACACTACAGAGCCAGTCTTAACACAGTCCTGGCCTGACACAATATATTCACTTTGGCCTGGTCTGATACTACATAGCCAGCTAGTCTTAACACAGTGATAATCTGACACCATATATCCAATCAGTCCTGATCTGACACTGAATTACCAGTCTCAACACAGTCCTGGTCTGACACCATATATCCAATCAGGCCTGATCTAACACTTCAGAGTCAGTCTTAACACAGTCCTGATCTGACACCATATTTCCAATCAGGTCTGATCTGACACTACACAGCCAGTCTTAAACCAGTCCTGATCTGACACCATATATCCAGTCAGGTCTGATCTGACACTACATAGCCAGTCTTAATACAGTCCTGATCTGACACAATATATCCAGTCAGGCCTGATCTGACTCTACATAGCCAGTCTTAACACAGTCCTGATCTGACACAATATATCCAATCTGTCCTGATCTGACACTACATTATCATTACTTACACAGGTTTGATCTGACACTAAATAACCAGTCTCAACACAGTGCTGATCTGACATCGTATATCCAATCAGGCCTGATCTGACACTACATAGCCAGTCTGAACACAGTCATGATCTGACACCATATATAATTATCCAATTATGTCTGATCTGACACTACAGAGCAAGTATTAACACAGTCCTGATTTGACAACATATATCCAATCAGGCCTGATATCACACTACAAAGCCAGTCTTAACACAGTCCTGATCTGACACCATATATCCATATCCAATCAGGCCTGATGTCACACTACAAAGCCAGTCTCAACACAGTCCTGATTTGACACAATATATCCAGTCAGGCCTGATATCCACTACAAAACCAGTCTTAACACAGTCATGATCTGACACCATATATCCGATCAGGCCTGATATCACACTACAAAGCCAGTTTCAACACAGTCCTGATTTGACACAATATATCCAATCAGGCCTGATATCACACTTCAAAGCCAGTCTTAACACAGTCATGATCTGACATCATATATCCAATCAGGCCTGATCTGACACTACAGAGCCAGTCTAAACACAGTCCTGATTTGACACCATATATCCAATCAGGCCTGATATCACACTACAAAGTCAGTCTTAACACAGTCCTGACACGACAAAGTCAGCATTAACACAGTCCTGATCTGACATCATATATCCAGTCAGGCTTGATCTGATACTACATAGCCAGTCTAAACACAGTCATGATCTGACACCATATGTCCAATCAGGTCTGATATGACACTACATAGCCAGTCTTAATACAGTCCTGATCATACACAATATATCCAGTCAGGCCTGATCTGACTCTACATAGCCAGTCTTTACACAGTCCTGATCTGACACAATATATCCAATCAGTCCTGATCTGACACTACATAGTCATTACTAACACAGGTCTGATCTGACACTAGATAACCAGTCTAAACACAGTCCTGATCTGACATTGTATATCCAATCAGGCCTGATTTGACACTACATAGCCAGTCTGAACACAGTCATGATCTGACACCATACATCCAATCAGGCCTGATATGACACTACAGAGCAAGTACAAACACAGTCCTGATTTGACACCATATATCCAATCAGGCTTGATATCACACTACAAAGCCAGTCTTAATGCAGTCCTGATCTGACACCATATATCCAATCAGGCCTGATATCACACTGCAAAGCCAGTCTCAACACAGTCCTGATTTGACACAATATATCCAATCAGGCCTGATATCCACTACAAAGCAAGTTTTAACACAGTCATGATCTGACACCATATATCCAATCAGACTTGATATCACACTACAAAGCCAGTCTCAACACAGTCCTGATTTGACACGATATATCCAATCAGGCCTGATATCACACTACAAAGCCAGTCTGAACACAGTCATGATCTGACACCATATATCCAATTAGGCCTGATCTGACACTACAGAGCCAGTCTAAACACAGTCCTGATTTGACACCATATATCCAATCAGGACTCATATCACACTACAAAGTCAGTCTTAACACAGTCCTGACACAACAAAGTCAGCATTAACACAGTCCTGGTCTGACACAATATATCCAATCAGGCCTGATCTTACACATTTTATCCAATCAAGCTTAATCTGACACTACATAGCCATTATTACCACAGTCCTAATCTGACATCATATATCCAGTAAGGCTTGATCTGATACTACATAGCCATTATTACCACAGTCCTGATCTGACATCATATATCCAGTCAGGCCTGATCTGATACTACATAGCCAGTCTGAACACAGTCCTGGTCTGACATCATATATCCAGTCAGGCTTGATCTGATACTACATAGCCATTATTACCACAGTCCTGATCTGACATCATATATCCAGCCAGGTTTGATCTGATACTACATAGCCATTACTACCACAGTCCTGATCTGACATCATATATCCAGTCAGGCTTGATCTGATACTACTTAGCCATTATTACCACAGTCCTGATCTGACATCATATATCCAGTCAGGCTTGATCTGATACTACATAGCCATTATTACCAAAGTCCTGATCTGACATCATATATCCAGTCAGGCTTGATCTGATACTACATAGCCAGTCTGAACACAGTCCTGATCTGACATCATATATCCAGTCAGGCTTGATCTGATACTACATAGCCATTATTACCACAGTCCTGATCTGACATCATATATCTAGTCAGGCTTGATCTGATACTACATAGCCAGTCTGAACACAGTCCTAGTCTGACATCACATATCCAGTCAGGTTTGATCTGATACTACATAGCCATTATTACCACAGTCCTGATCTGACATCATATATCTAGTCAGGCTTGATCTGATACTACATAGCCAGTCTGAACACAGTCCTAGTCTGACATCACATATCCAGTCAGGCTTGATCTGATACTACATAGCCATTATTACCACAGTCCTAATCTGACATCATATATCCAGTCAGGCTTGATCTGATACTACATAGCCGTTATTACCACAGTCCTGATCTGACATCATATATCTAGTCAGGCTTGATCTGATACTACATAGCCAGTCTGAACACAGTCCTAGTCTGACATCATATATCCAGTCAGGCTTGATCTGATACTACATAGCGATTATTACCAAAGTCCTGATCTGACATCATATATCCAGTCAGGCTTGATCTGATACTACATAGCCATTATTACCACAGTCCTGATCTGACATCATATATCCAGTCAGGCCTGATCTGATACTACATAGCCATTATTACCACAGTCCTGATCTGACATCATATATCCAGTCAGGCTTGATCTTATACTACATAGCCATTATTACCACAGTCCTGATCTGACATCATATATCCAGTCAGGCTTGATCTGATAATACATAGCCAGTCTGAACACAGTCCTGGTCTGACATCATATATCCAGTCAGGCTTGATCTGATACTACATAGCCATTATTACCAAAGTCCTGATCTGACATCATATATCCAGTCAGGCTTGATCTGATTCTACATAGCGATTATTACCACAGTCCTGATCTGACATCATATATCCAGTCAGGCTTGATCTGATACTACATAGCCAGTCTGAACACAGTCCTGATCTGACATCATATATCCAGTCAGGCTTGATCTGATACTACATAGCGATTATTACCACAGTCCTGATCTGACATCATATATCCAGTCAGGCTTGATCTGATACTACATAGCCAGTCTGAACACAGTCCTGATCTGACATCATATATCCAGTCAGGCTTGATCTGATACTACATAGCCATTATTACCACAGTCCTGATCTGACATCATATATCTAGTCAGGCTTGATCTGATACTACATAGCGATTATTACCACAGTCCTGATCTGACATCATATATCCAGTCAGGCTTGATCTGATACTACATAGCCATTATTACCACAGTCTTGATCTGACATCATATATCCAGTCAGGCCTGATCTGATACTACATAGCAAGTCTCAACACAGTCCTGGTCTGACATCATATATCCAGTCAGGCTTGATCTGATACTACAGAGCCAGTCTGAACACAGTTCTGATCTGACATCATATATCCAGTCAGGCTTGATCTGATTCTACATAGCGATTATTACCACAGTCCTGATCTGACATCATATATCCAGTCAGGCTTGATCTGATACTACATAGCCATTATTACCACAGTCCTGATCTGACATCATATATCCAGTCAGGCTTGATCTGATTCTACATAGCGAGTATTACCACAGTCCTGATCTGACATCATATATCCAGTCAGGCTTGATCTGATACTACATAGCCAGTCTGAACACAGTCCTGATCTGACATCATATATCCAGTCAGGCTTGATCTGATACTACATAGCGATTATTACCACAGTCCTGATCTGACATCATATATCCAGTCAGGCTTGATCTGATACTACATAGCCATTATTACCACAGTCTTGATCTGACATCATATATCCAGTCAGGCCTGATCTGATACTACATAGCAAGTCTCAACACAGTCCTGGTCTGACATCATATATCCAGTCAGGCTTGATCTGATACTACATAGCCAGTCTGAACACAGTCCTGGTCTGACATCATATATCCAGTCAGGCTTGATCTGATACTACATAGCGATTATTACCACAGTCCTGATCTGACACCATGTATCCAATCAGGCTTGATCTTACACTACAGAGCCAGTCTGAACACAGTCCTTATCATCATCATCATCATCATCATCATCATCGTTTATTACCGTTGATTATTATTGTTTATTAATATTGTTATCATTATTATTATTATCAGTTGTAGTAGTAGTAGTAGTAGTAGTAGTCGTAGTAGTAGTAGTATTAGTAATAGTAGTAGTAGTAGTAGTAGTAGTAGTAGTAGTAGTAGTAGTAGTAGTAGTAGAAGTAGTTTTTTTGTTATTATCATTATCATTATTATTATCATTATGACTGCAATATATACGTACAGAGAAAGTGATAACTAGTGTCACCGCATTGGAACGGCCAGCAGTAAAACCGCCACTGGGGAGCTCAAACCTTGTAAAAGGCACCCAACTTCGCTCTCCCCAAAATCCCCTAATGTTGATATTTCGTTCCTGCTGTAGGTGTACTGGACACGTTATCTTGACTCGCTAGTTATGTGTAGGGCGTGTGCTTTCTTTTGAAGCAGCGACTTAACAAAGGATAACTAGATGTGAAATCGGAATTTAAAAGAAATGAAACCTTCATGCGATCGGCGCCATTTCGGAAGATTCAAAAACATCAGTCGGTGATAATCGTCAATTTCCGTATCTCGTGATATTAATTACCTCAATTAAGAACGTATTCAATGTTTTAATTAGGTACTTGTTTTATGTATATTTATCACGAGTGTAAATCGGTCATAAATGGAAGTGCTTTGGTTGTTGAAGCTTTTAGTTTCCTAGTACGCTCTCTCGTACCGCTTCACGTCTGACGCCGATTTCAAGATAGATTTTAAACTGGTATTAAAAATTGTAACTTTCTAAGAAATATCTATTTCAAAGGAATATTACCTAATGATTTCACTCTTTTGAAGAAATTTGGAATTTGCTGAATGTGGTGTGCACACATATACATACCAATATCAATTTATTGGTATGATATCATCTTAAGATTACTTTTTATTTAGTGTTCATAAGATGCGTTCCAGATATTTCGTTTTTAAATGTTTTATAAATGATTGTATTTCTTTTATTAATCTGGTGTTTGCAATGTTAATAGGTCAAATTGAGGTAATGTCAATTCTTGGTCACAGTCATGATTGCGTATCTTTGACAAAACCTGACCACAATAATAAATTAGTCTTCCCGCCTTTTTGGCCACCCCCCCCCACACACACACACACACACACATTCTAATTCCGAGAAACTCCCTCAAGTTCAGCGCCGTTGCTTTATTAAGGAAAAGTTATAATATCGAAACCAATATTTGGGTTCATTAAGCACTGCTGCCCAAGTTTCACGAAAATACTGCGTTATTTTATTTAAACTCAAATAATGTGCTCAAGTCTATACGAAACACGAGCCACTAAGTAACAGGCTTTTTCGTGAAACTGGGACCGGGCTGGTCACGTGATACGGTTAAGAGTCGGGAATCTCCCCAAGTCAGTATGCCAATTTGAGTGGTTTTTTTTTAAATTAATGAGTAAACACGTAAACATACCAATTCTTAACAGTGAAATCATTCAAACTAATTCACATAGAAAACTCTATAGTTTATAAAAAGAACATTAGATATACATGGCTAACATGATTATATATGTGTGAAATAACCTATGCAGTTTCCTCTTTTTAAAAAAAAAACACTTCAGAGATAGATTTCAGTCAAGGCCTCCAAAATATTCAATATAAATGGTGTTCTGGAATATTAAAATCATCTGTCTGTTGGATATAATTGATCATTCGTTTACCTCCCACCCAGTGAGGTCGGGCTTTCAAGACATTATAGTGGACAGTTAGTCAGTTACTTGCGAAACAACGGTCGATTCTGAGGTGTCCCTCCATTACTCCACCACAAAAACTAAAAGCCATATATATCCTGCCAATTTCCTCCCTCGGTCATTATTGTTGTGTCAACTGAGCATGGCCCAAAAGTAAGTCAAAACAAACTTTAGTGTGCGTTTGAATCAGCTAGTTAAATACATCATTTGTCAATTTGTATATATAATATCGAGCAAGGGACATAATCGCGATAAGCCGCAATACTAACAGTAATGTCTGTGTACGCTCCCTTCACTGTTGCCCAGATTTAAAGAGTTTTAATCTCGATTCAAAATTGTATAAGTATTAGCAGAGACATATAAACATGTAATTAAGTCGCTGGTATTAGCACAGATATATAAACATGTAATTAAGTCACTGGTATTGGCAGAGACATATAAACATGTTATTAAGTTGTTGGTATTAACAGAGACATATACACATATAACTAAGTCACTGGTATTAGCAGAGCCATATAAACATGTTATATTGAGTCACTGGTATAAGCAGAGACATATAAACATATATTTAAGTCACTGGTTTTAGTAGAGACCTAGAAACATGTAATATTAAGTCCCTGGTATAAGCAGAGACATATAAACATATATTTAAGTCACTGGTATTAGCAGAGACATAGAAACATTTAATATTGAGTCGCTGGTATAAGCAGAGACATATAAACATATATTTCAGTCACTGGTATTAGCAGAGACATAGAAACATGTAATATTGAGTCGCTGGTATAAGCAGAGACATATAAACATATATTTAAGTCATTGGTATTAGCAGAGACATAGAAACATGTAATATTGAGTTGCTGGTATAAGCAGAGACATATAAACATATATTTAAGTCACTGGTATTAGCAGAGACATAGAAACATGTAATATTGAGTCGCTGGTATAAGCAGAGACATATAAACATGTATTTAAGTCACTGGTTTCAAGGCAACATGAATATGACACGTGATATGATCATCTTGGCGGTTTTTGCATCCGATTCATTTTTAGGCTCACTTTTTTTGTGATGGGATTCAGACATAGGCGAATATTCCACAACAGTATCATCAACAATACAATGTGTCCATGAGGACGAGATGCCATGCTGTTGTTACCAAAGGAGAGAGTCGAACGAGGTATCCAAAAATATTTTAAGAAGTTGTTTTTTTTTCTAACCGCTGGCCGCGAGTCCCGCAAACATTCAGCGTTATTCAACCGGGTTACCCAACGTTACCGTAACCGCCTTCTCTAGAAACGATTAAACACGGTGGTGTTGAAATAGCTAGACGACTGATACTGGTACTGTTTTGTGACCTTTTGTTACGATATAACTAGATTTACTAATTTATGGGAAAATATTGATTTAGAAGGTTATGACATTCCTATGTACATGTGTTAATTGAACTAATCATATTCTGTTACATTCCAGATGACCTAGGTCATTGCTATACATAAAGACTTGTAAAAGACAAATAGTGTTCTTATTTATGACCACAGTCTGAGTTGATCGACAACCAGAGTGACTATCATCTGCTGAAAAGAAATGCTTGCCGTACAGTGTCCCATCCCTGGCTGTGAATATGTAACCGACGACCTTGATGCAGCAATTGTCGCTGCACTCATCACCGCTCATAGTGTAACACACGCTCCAAGACCTGTCACTGCCGCTAAAGTTGATTATCTCTGACAGCTTTTCCACTGTGGGTGAGATAAACAAAGTGAAACAAACCGCAATGACAGCAACTTTGCAGAACGACCTTCACAACACTGAAACTATTCGAAGTGTCAGCAACCTGATGACAATCTGTGAATGCCCTAAACGCCAGCTACCACTTCCAGAAAGCTGCCTTATGAACCAATGGAATCCAATTGCATTAAACTGCATGAATTCCTCACTGACCACTATAGATCTAGCACGTTCAACATCTGCAATCATCAACCGTTACCATTGATGACTTGCCCTCCAATGCGATTAATGGTAGATCCAGTGCTGAACCTGTTCCTCACCACACACCTGTACCTGTTCCACTTCACTGGCAGGACGAAGTTAAAGCTGGACTTGACCATGATGTTCGACTTGGTGTACTTGAACCAGTTCCCATCGGGGAACCCGTCATTTGGTGCCATAGGATGGTCATATGTGCTAAGAAAAATGGTAAACCACACCGCACTGTTGATTTTCAGCCTCTCAACGCATACGCGACTAGGGAAACTCATCATACACCTTCACCATTTCACCAAGCTAGATGAGTGCCTCATGGCAAGAAGAAGACAGTCCTTGATGCCTGGAATGGTTACCACAGTGTGTCAATTAATAGAGATGATCGCCATCTCACTACATTTATTACACCATGGGGTAGATATCGTTACAAGACCGCTCCTCAAGCATACATCGCATCTGGTGACGGCTACACCAGACGGTATGATGAAATTGTAGCAGATATACCAAACAAAACTAATGTGTAGATGATGTCCTTCTCTGGGCTGATTCCCTAGATGAAAGCTTCTTTCAAGCTGTTCATTGGCTTGACATCTGTGGACAACAAGATATCACACTGAACTCTGAAAATTTTTATTTGGACAAGACTCTGTGGAATTTGCTGGATTCGAAATAACACCAAAAAGTGTCCGTCCATGCATGAAATATCTTCGTGCTATCCTAGATTTCCCCGCACCCAAGAACTTAACAGATGTGCGGTCCTGGTTTGGCTTTCTGAACCAAGTGTCCTATGCCTTCAGTATGGCCAAAAAATATGCTACCATTCAGGCAATTATTGAAACCTGGAATATCCTTTGTTTGGGACGACGACATCAACAATGCTTTTGAAGCATCCAAAGCTGCAATCATAAGTGAAATTGAAGAAGGTGTAAAAATATTTGACCGCAGTAAACCAACATGTCTTGCTACTGACTGGTCCAAGACTGGCATCGGTTTTTGGCTATTTCAACAACACTGCAACTGTCCAGAACAGGAACCATTTTGCTGCCGTACAGGATGGAAGATCACACTCGTGGGCAGTAGGTTCACTCATTCTACTGAATCCCGTTACGCGCCAGTTGAGGGTGAAGCCCTGGCAGTTGCTGACGCTCTGGACAAAACAAGATATATCGTTTTGGGATGCGAGAATCTCATCATCACCGTTGATCACAAACATCTATTGAAAATACTTGGTGACAGGTCTCTGGAAGACATCTCTAACTCTCGCCTCAGGAACTTAAAGGAGAAGACCCTCAGGTTCCGATTCCGTATGATTCACGTGCCAGGCGTCAAACACCGAGCCGCTGACTGTGTCTCTCGTCACCCGGCTGGTAACCCTGAGAAACTTACACTTACAGATGACATAGCAGCTATCAATCAATATGTTTCGATTCCGGCAACACTGCTACCTTCCAAAACGTTCTTAGCAGGCATGCGTGCTTCTGAAACAGTTACTAATACTATAGAGGAGTGTGTTATTGCATCAGCTACATCTTCACTTGACTTGCTCGCAATGAAATCAGTGACATAGGAAAGAGTCCGTATCGCCACAGCAAGTGATGACAGCATGAACCAACTACTTGACCTTATCGAGTCTGGTACACCCGACTCCCGTCATAAGTTCCCTGTACCACTGCGGGACTATTTCCAGTTTCGGGACCACCTCCATACCGTCGATGGTGTCATACTATACAAGGATCGTATAGTAATACCTCCCTCCCTTCGACATGACATATTAACTGCTTTACATTCTGCTCACCAAGGTGTCACCTCTATGATCTCGAGAGCTGAGGCTTCAGTATTTTGGCCTGGAATTACTCCTGCCATTACATCATACCGAACCGGATGTAACCACTGCAATCGCATCGCCCCCTCCAACCCAAGTGCGCCATCCTACCCACTGATATCACCAGACTATCCATTTCAGTGTGTCTGTGCCGACTTCTTCCACTACAAAGGAGTCAATTACCTTGCTGTCGTCGACCGATACTCTAACTGGCCAATCGTTGAACGATCATCTGATGGTGCAGCTGGGCTAATAACTTGTCTACGACGTACATTTGTCACCTTTGGCATACCTGATGAACTAGCCTCTGATGGTGGGCCTGAATTTACAGCCACAGTTACACAACAGTTCCTTATAGACTGGGGTATACATCACCGTCTCTCCTCAGTTGCTTACTCCCACAGCAACTGTCGGGCTGAAGTGGGTGTCAAGACTGGTCCCAATGGCGATCTTGACACTGATGCATTCCAACGTGCTATGCTCCAATACAGAAATAACCCCGACAGAGATACAAAGCTTTCCCCTGCAATGTGTGTTTTTGGCCATCCGATACGGGACTTTATCCCGATCACACCCGGCAGATATAAACCCCACCATACCTGGCGAGAAACCATGGCTGCTACAGAAGAGGCACTACGAAACCGTCACATGAAAGAAGCTGAACGTTGGTCAGAACATACCAAAAGACTCTTGCCACTCGCTATCGGTGACCATGTTCGCGTTCAAAACCAAATTAGGCCTCATCCGCTCAAATGGGACAAAACTGGCATCATCATTGAGGTCCGCCAATTTGACCAGTATGTTGTGAAGATGGATGGATCTGGGAGAGTTACACTACGCAACAGAAAATTTCTTAGAAAATACATACCTGTCAAGACACCCCAACAGACACGGACCATCGAGAACTACATATTGCATAGACAACTCGAACCTGTCTCAACAGGTACTGAACCCGACAAGCCGACAGAAAGTTCTGGACCCTCTCACCCTTATTCAGTAACACAGACTCCAGTAACACCGAGTTCCTCTAAATTAACACCAGGGTCACCTCTGTCACCTGTCTCATCGACTGGACCGGCAACACCAGTCAATAGTACTCCGTCGACTCGTGTAATACTGGACAGATCGTCATCTAGACTTAACAACCATTTTGAGCGCCGCCATTTGACCTTTAACCGGGCAGTACCTGACCAGAAATATGGACAACCGCTAACCACACGGCCATCAGTTACAAAGGTCACAGATAATGAACATAACCCCGATCTTACACCCAGTGATCCAAAACGACGACCGAGCCGTATCACTCGCTCTCCAACCTGGCACTCAGATTATCAGATGAACTAACAATATTCATGACATTGTGTCTATCTGAAACTGTTTCACATAACTTAAGAGACATTAGTTTGTGTTAACTTTATTATTTTCACAAGAATTATGATATGAACTAACGAAATTCAGGACAGTGTGTTTAACTTCCACTTTTGCACATAACCTAAAGGACATTAGTTTGTGCTTATTTGATTATTCTTGTTTCATTCAATTTTTGTTGTTGATTATCATGTTTAATTTCAGTATTAGCCACCTAAACTTAAAAGTATTATAGCTTCCAAATACTTGTAGGGAGATAGAAGGTTATGACATTCCTATGTACATGTGTTAATTGAACTAATCATATTCTGTTACATTCCAGATGACCGTGGTCATGGCTATACTTATTTATGATTAGCACTACGGAGTATAGAGATTGAAAAGGACAACACTTGATATATATATTCCTCGTTCCTGGAGCGCTTGCATTAGCAGCGGAAGTTGATCAGCATCTACTGCATGCCATGCCATGACATTCTATGTAAAATGGAATGTTCTCTTTTGAAAAATCTGAACGATTTTATTGGCTAAGAAGTAGGACAACGTTAAGTTATACGGCAGTTATTTTCTATTCTCGTCAAATGTTAAAATATCAGTATTTTAGATATTGGCTTATTTATGTACTTACAAGAGTCAATAAAATCGATAAGATTTTTCAAAATAGAACATTCCATTTTACACTGAATATCATGGATTTTCTAATTGTAAATATAATAAGATGTTGTCCTACTTTCTCAGCCAATGAAATCGCTCAGATTTTTCAAAACAGAAAGTTCCATCTTATATAGAAATTTCCATTTGCTATTCCATGAAAAATAGAACGTTCAATTTTGAACTACAGTGGCAAATCCACGTGACCTTATGCTAACAGTCGAGGGAAAAGTGCCCGTTACTGGTAACATTTTTGCAGATTACTTTCTTAAAATTAACATTTCATGAAAAATCACAGAACAATGACGAACGTCGTCACTGTAAGACGATGAACCTTCAATGCTATTAACTGGCCATACAAAACTCATGCTATTAACTGACCATGCAATACTCATATTTTTTTTTTTTAAATGTGCAACGGCGTATATTATTTTTTTTGTAAATTTCACCACCCCATCTGTTCAACCGAGAAAAATACGACGTTGCACTTTTTGCAAATTAATACTTTTCCATGGCAACATAGTCAGTTCAGTTTAAACTTATTTATTTTACTTCGACTGTGAAACAAGTTACGCTCGAAGTCTTCCTTGGCAGAACCTGTACTAAGCATATGCGGAAAGACAGTGTCTTGCACACATAACCGCGTAACGGGGGATCGAACCCACGACCCTCCGATACTGGATCCGAAGCTCTACCACTGGACCACGCGCTCCACTTAATAGCGCCGATAGGTTCATCTCCATACAGAGACGGCGTTTAAAGCCCCAACATCCGATCAGAATTAGTTACTCTATCAACTGGGAGTGTATAATATGGTCTAACAATAGAACAGTTATAATACACGGCTACTAAACGCCAGCTCCACCACCACCAAGTGGTATCAATATCTCAAATTATACCTTGGATACAAAGTTGAGTGATAGAGACTGTGCTAATAATAAACTGTAATTAATGTTGGTGTTTTATTATGCATGTGCATCAACTGTAAATTACAAATTGTGGTGGTTATAAACAGTGTCAAGGCCGTGCATATCAAAACAAAATAAAAAGTAAAAATGAATAAAAATTAGTTCCTGTCCTAATAATGTAATACACGGAAGGAGATAAAACACTTCAACTTCATTAAAGCATAAATCATGATAAATAAATCAGTTGTAATTGATAATTTACGGATAATAAATTAAGAAAAAAAACAGAAAATGTTTTTGGTTTGGTAATTTTAAGTCACTTTCAAAAGCTTTCATATGACAAAAACCTTATATACATATTTATGATATTCCTAGTGAAAACACTATCTTTAGTTTGAATCTAAAACTATCATTTCTGTTTGATGTGGTATAATACACATGTAAAGTGATTTATTCACGTGGCACCATGGACCTATTTAAATAAAGAAGAGGAAAAATTATATAATTCAATTAAATATGGTGATATATATATATACTGTTGGTGATTAAAAAAAGGATAATTGAAGGAATCATTTGAAAAGTTTGGTTATTCTCGCATGATTTGTAGTTTGTATTAAACTATTATATCTTAAATACAGCCATGTGAGCTACAGCATGCCAGTTTGTTTACAAACAATGGTCACATGACAAATATTGACTAGTTTGCTCCTCCCCCAACATTCAAATTTCTCTGTAACTGATTGTCTGTTGAAAGCAATAAGTAATAAATTATTGCAGATTTTATTCTTAAAATTTCAGGATCTGTGAGTTACATGTATATTACGACTATGTTGCATGACAAATTTCAAATTGTTCTATTCATGAATGTATTTTAGATTTGAAAATTACTCTACCAGATCTGAATGTGTTTTGAAAAATAAGGGAAAACACTCCAACCGCCATTACCTCCCTTTTATACCCAGGTTGGATCGGGGGATCGAACCCACCACCCTCCGATCATGGATCTGAAGCTCTACCACTGGTCCACGCGCTCCACTTAAAAGCGCTGATATGTTCATGATATTTTTTTTGTCTTTGTGTGTTTCAATGATGATGGTGAACACACATTCAAAGTTTCATTCATATCCAATGAGTGGCTGCATAGATATCTTACCTGATGAAAAACTTTAACCTGAAAAATTAAGTCGAAAAAGGGCAATAACTGTGCCAAAATGCAACCCAGAGTTATGGTTCTTGTCTCTGTGTGTTTCATTGATGATAGTGAACACACATGTGAAGGTTCATTCACATCCAATGAGAGGTTGCATAGATATCTTAAACTTAAACGCAACTAAACTCAAAGTTTAACCTGGGTGCCTAAGTCCAAAAAGGGCCATAACTGTGTCAAAAAGCAATCCAAAGTTATGGTTCTTGTCTCTGTGTGTTCCAGTGATGAGGTGAACACACATGTGAAGTTTCATTCACATCCAATGAGTGTTTGCATAGATATCTTAAACTTAAACGCAACTAAACGTAAAGTTTAACCTTGGTGTCTAAGTCCAAAAAAGGCCATAACTGTGCCAAAATGCAATCCAGAGTTATGGTTCTTATTTCTGTGTGTTCCATTGATGATGGTGAACACACATGTGAAGTTGCATTCACATCCAATGAATGGTTGCATAGATATCTTAAACTTAAACGCAACTAAACGCAAAGTTTAACCTGGGTGTCTAAGTCCAAAAAGGGCCATAACTGTGTCAAAATGCAATCCAGAGTTATGGTTCTTATCTCTGTGTGTTCCATTGATGATGGTGAACACACATGGAAAGTTCCATTGACATCCAATGAATGGTTGCATAGATAACTTAAATGCAAAAGTTTAACCTGGTTGTCTATAGACGACGCCGACGCCGACGCCGACGACAACGCTGGGGTCATGACAATAGCTCTCCTTGGACTTCGTCCCGGCGAGCTAAAATTATGCAACAAGACCATAACTGATACCCAGGAACGAGAACATATAACAACATCAAGCCGGTTAGAAGTTCTAACCTATACATAAGAAAGTTGTGAATTATGCAAACAAATGTTATGTTTTTTAAGTATAGGTAAGAAGTTATATGGTATTTTTTACGCCAGTAAAAAATTCCATGTAACTTTTAACCGGCTTAGATGTTGTTCTACGTTCTCGTATGGTCTTGTTGTTTAATTTTTATTTATAGAATTAAGCCCGTGAAAGAGACAGACACAAATACAGGCATGTGCGCGTTAGCACTGGTTGTTTCAAAATAAATGTTTCGCGCGATCACTGAAGCTGAGTGTGAGTTTGAGGGTTTGCGATCATTTGGTAGTTGCATGCGGCAGCGAATCGACGTTGCCTGATACTATGGACTGTTGTGAAATTCGAAAGAAAAATGTACGCTACAGGTAATATTTTTGCTACTCACTTTATAAATATTTCATGAAAATTAATATGGAGATGTAGATGAACCTATAGGTACTATTAAGTGGAATGCGTGGTCCAGTGGTAGAGCATAAGATCCATGATCGGACGGTCGTGGGTTCGATCCCCCGTCACGATTATGTGTGTTAGACACTGTCTTTACGCATATGCTTAATACTGATTCTGCCAAGGAAGACTTCGAGTGTTAATTGTTTCACAATCGAAGTAAAATAAATAAGTTATATAGTTTAGCATGGTCATCAAATAGCACCGAAGGTTCATCTTCTTACAGAGACGGCGTTCGTCATTGTTCTGTGATTTTTCATGAAATATTAATTTTAAGTAAGTAATCTGAAAAAATATTACCAGAAACGGGCACTTTTCCTTCGACTTTTAGCATAAGGTCACATGAATTTACCACCGTAGTTCAAAATAGAACGTTCTATTTTTCATGGAATATAAAATTGAAATTTCTATGTGAGATGGAATGTTCTATTTTGAAAAAAAAAAGAGCGATTTCATTTGCATTTGAAAGTAGGACAACATCTTAAACTTTATTAAAAAACATGTATGTTAGCAAACATTTTTATTGACATAAACTATAGGTTACTGTCGTATTGCATATTTTATAGTACAGTAGAACTTCATTGACTCGAACACGGATGGCTGGAACACCACATATAGCTCGAACCACTTATCTGGTCCCGAACACGGATGGCTGGAACACCACATATAGCTCGAACCACTTATCTGGTCCCGGCCGAACACGGACGGCTGGAACACCACATATAGCTCGAACCACTTATCTGGTCCTGGCCGAACACGGATGGCTGGAACACCACATATAGCTCGAACCACTTATCTGGTCCTGGCCGAACACGGATGGCTGGAACACCACATATAGCTCGAACCACTTATCTGGTCCTGGCCGAACACGGATGGCTGGAACACCACATATAGCTCGATCCACTTATCTGGTTCCGAACACGGATGGCTTGAACACCACATATAGCTCGAACCTCTTATCCGGTCCCGAAC
This sequence comes from Panopea generosa, assembly GCA_029582155.1. Taxonomy (NCBI): domain Eukaryota; kingdom Metazoa; phylum Mollusca; class Bivalvia; order Adapedonta; family Hiatellidae; genus Panopea; species Panopea generosa. Next base: position 53,363,767 of record CM055895.1, read on the forward strand.
ATTTCCTATTTCGATGTATATACTTGTATGTATGTATGATGCTGAACAATACTTGGCTGGAACAGCCCATAACTATTTTGTCCAGTCCCATTGCAGTTCTACTGCACTTGGATGTTTGTGATTTTAACTTCGTCTATCACATGATACCAAAATGTTTACTGATAAAACAGCAACAGCGGTGTTGTTGTTGAACCATTTGTTACCGTTTTAAAGTTTGCAGCAAAAGTTGGAAGATCACAACAATGTTTGTGAAACAATGATACACATTTAAAGCACATAACCATATCATGCACACATTCAGGTAAGTAATAAATACAATAATTTTGCAATTTTATTTTTTTTGGTTTTTTGTTTTTCCTTTTTTCTCAAATACTAGTTTTTTTTAATAGCAGTGACAGTGACGTAATTACATTAATTGTCCGATTATTGCTCTCTGTTTATCGGATTGTTCCTCGTTTTTCGTATTATTAATGATAAAAGTAGTGGCTATGTGATTGCTTTTATATTTTTTCAAAAAGTATGCATAAAAAGTACACATTGAATATTCATCATTAGACAGAATTTAATTTCGATATGTAGTTCTGTGTTCTTAAACTTTCTTCTTCGTCCTGTCTCCTTGTTTCTTTTGTGTTGGTGTTGTTTTGTTAAAATAGAGCACGCCACACTATCAAATTATGAGGATTTAAACTTCTTCCTCAACTTACTTTTGTTTTTTTGTTATTAATGCATAAAAGTATAGGTTTTCAATTCTTGTTTCCATTAAAAAAAATATATAAAAAAAACAGCCCCCAAAATAAAGAGCCCTAATAATGCGAATTGTAACTCAGGCGACAAATCCATTTCAGGGTCACGGTTGGTACGGTTATGTTGACGATGGAGTGGAACTAGCATTGCAGCATCGGGTGTTCGGGCAACTCGGCCGCCAGGCAGTATGCGGTGCAGCCATATGACCAGCCAAATTGTTTCTGGAAGTGCAAGAAAGTTTTAAATTGCTTAATATGAATATATCGATAAAAGATTGTATTTACCAATAACTTATGAAATATGTCACGTAATTTTATAGAACAGTGCCTTAATGGTCTGCTATCGAAGAATCAACGCGTCAAACAATTGTTTTGTTAGTTTCTTTTTTTATCACTCATGTTACAAATATCCGAAATATTGGAATTGTCTGTGTACTTTCCACGTTTTAAAACAAGCAAATTATTCAATGTTGGCTACATAAAAGACACTCAACATATTTAATTGTCTTTTATCCTTCGAGTGTATCCTTTGCTTGGCTTGTACATCACAGCTAAATCAATCCTTGCACCATTAATGTGTCAAAAACTTAAGGTGTCATTATTTTAAACTATCAAAACACAATTTAGTCTTCAAATGATTAAACTCATCAAATAGTGTTATAATAGCCTAATTTAAAAGTTGTTTACGAAAAACAGCTTATCAAATATCTGATAGTCTATCTCAATGACTCAGTTCGGAATACTTTGACAATTAACCTAGTGTAAAATACGGTGTCCCGATGGGGGCCATCGCGGCATATTTTTTAAATTAAATAAAACATTATACGTCGTCTACGATAAACTTGACATCCATAGAAAGACACAAAATTAATGAAAGAAGAAAATTTGTTAAATTGAATGATTTCGGTGACACATGTCCAATATGTTCAATGCGCGCACTGTTTGCAAAGTGAAAGTAGATTTTCAAAAAGACCATTTCGTTTTTAGAAAATGCAAATAATCTTGATAGAACTTACAATATACATGCTTGTTTTGTGCATGTTATCATGTTTGTATATATGGTTCAAGTAATATAATTATGTTAAAAGGCCATTTCGTTTTTAGAAAATGCAAATTATCTTGATATATAACACGTTTGATAGTAGCCTACATATGTACACAAACTGGTTAACTTACACGATTAATATACTCAGTAAACAGCAAAACTTACGTCCAAGTAAGTATGGAACAATGGGGTCAGGTTCAACCAATAATACAAGGTATTTCCCATGAGAAATAAGTAGCTAACTATGTTATATGCCAAAATATATCAATTTGGACACATTTTACAACAGTTCATATAAATACCCATAAACACCCAGTTTGGGGCTCCAAGGTGAATAAGATCCTGAACCCAAAAGTGGTAATGTTCTATATGATACACATTAATAAATATTAGAGCCAGTATTTAGTTGATAATTGATATAAGACATAAGAAAATAAGAATCAATATACAGAAGTGAAAGTAATGTCTATATATACAGCTTGCAGCTTAACTTGACCACATAGTTAAAATATAAAATATGTCTAATGGTAGAACGTCCGCCTTGCATGCGAAATGTCGTAGGTTCGATCCTCGGCCTGGTCATATACTGAAGATTTGAAAAAATGGTAGTAGGCGCTTCCTCGCTTCAGCATTCAGAGGATCAGTTAAAATCTGGTGAGCCCTGGTGTCAGTATCGTCTGACTTGGAGGGTAGAATATAACCTTTTACCCTACAATATGACCATCAAGTTAGGAATATAATATATTACACACTACCTCAGAGTATTGTAAGCACGAACATTCATACCAAGTTCCAGTCAAATAACTGCAAAGAATGCACACTTATGAACAACTTGCACCAAAACTTTAAAACGAAGTTAAATACAAATTATAACCTTTTCACCCTGCAAAATGATATTGATTTTTTATTAAGGAGCCTGATAGGTTACATACTGCCTCAGAGTATAAAGCGCACACTTATACCAAGTTCCAGTCATATAAATGCAAGAAATGAATACTTATGAACAACTAGCACCAAAACTTTAACGCAAAGTTTAATACAAAATATAACCTTTACACCCGGCAAAATGGCCTTGATTTTGAATTTAGGAGCCCGATAAGAGTATAAGCACGCACATTATAAATATCAAATTCCAGGCATATAACTGCAAGCAATGCACATTTATGAACTTCTTGCACCAAAACTTTAATGCAAAGTTTAAGACAAATTATAACCTTTTTGCGCTGCAATATTATGACATTGATTTTTAATCTAGGACCCCAATAGGTTACATACCGCCTCAGAGTATAAGCACGCACATCTATACCAAATTCCAGTCATATAACTGCAAACAATGCATACTTATGAACAACTTAAACCAAAACTTTAATGCAAAGTTTAATACAAAATATAAACTTTCAACCGGCAAAATGACCTTGATTTTGAATTTAAACCCGATAGGTTACATACTACCTCAGAGTATTAGCATGCACACTTACGCCAAGTTACATGCATATAACTGCAAGCCAGACACATTTATGAGCAACTTGCACCAAAAGGTTAACGCAGGCAGCACACAGACGCAGACACCGGGCCTGTTTTTATAGAATAGTCGAGTAAAACGGCCAAGTAGGTATTGATACCCATCATCCTTACCTCTTACACTGTATATATGCCCTCCATAAAACACAAGAAGATAATGGGCCAAACACATCCTTAAATCAGCCCCTGCCTAAGAATTAACACAATATTATAATAATAGACCAATACTCTAGGACATCTATTTTTAAATGTTTAGTGCACTATATGGAGTAGTTTAATGTATAATTCTATGCCATGACCAGTGACATACCTGTTTATATGTCTCTGCTATGACACATGTGACTTGTTGACAGTATAGCCTTCAGTTAACATCAGTTATGTTACTCGATTGCACGGTTTTTTACAGAGTTGGGGAAAATAATGTTTGAAATCGACCCTTTTTATGCGAGATGATTATTTAAGTGGCATAATCAGTACATATAAAGATATTTATTTTATAAAAAAAATGAATGACAAACAGTTCCGTGAATTTCCATTACCTTCCATAGTTTTATATTAGCCGATACCTCTCATACACATGAATAAATTGTTTTTTAAATATATATATTTACTGGTCAGTAATTCTAATATGCAAATTATCAGCTTTGCTGACGGAAATTATGAAGTTTCTTATTCAATCGTATTTACTCGGTCAATTCCTTCACCCTTCTGTATCAGAATGGTCGCTAGATATGTGCAGAGTTATAAATGCATATAAAATCATTTCTGTTGGAATCTAATTTTTCGGATACGAGACGCCGTTACTGGGGAAGTGTAGGAAACATATCAATATTGCTAGCAAAATGAACTTAAATAAAACATAATTCTTGTTAATGCAAAAATGTACAAAAAAAAAACAATACCTTATTGTCAGCATGGCATTGTATTGCCAGAACAGCCAACAGCCGTCGGATAGCTGACAACCGTTTGTTTCTGCTGTGCCTGTTCATGGCATATATCATCACAATGGTAGCAGTCTTGTTCCCGGCAGATCTAATAATTGAATATAAGGCATTGTACAGAAATGGCACATTTATCTCCAGTTCATGTAGGGCCTTACTTAATAGGTTCTCTCTGATGGTAAAAAGGGGATTTCTGTGACAAAACGCTCGTGTTGTGTACGACACTTGACCGCGATAATGCAACCTGAACTTACGGTCCTTTGAATCCTCGAGTGGTGTCGACCTGTTGACTGATGGAGACTTTCGATCTTTCTTTAAACTCGATATTTAAAGAAACATGAAGAAGTTAATAATAGTTAAGGGTATGGTTATGGTTAATATTGTGCCTGTTAACAAGCATTACCATGACAAGTGCTATGTTAATCCGTATATCTGTTTTTTTTACCCGGTTAAATTTGCCTTAGTTTAGAAGTCTCGTTTCAAAGCTCCGTTGGATAGATGTTCTATTAACAGTAACAAGTTTCAAAAACCGAAGGACGTCCTGAATTAGTTCCACAGTTAAGTTCCGAATCGCTAATTATTTTTATTCAGTTTGGATATATAAACCAGCTAGCTTGGAACAATTATCGGCACTTTCTAATTTTGTCATTGTATATTTCATGAGTTACTTATTCTTTCCGGTTTTATGTATGTAAGAAGACGATAGTCAACTCAGGCAAAAAAATAATCTGATTTAAATGAGTGTGTGTAATTAGATACGTTAGATTTAATACTAAGTGATACAAAAGTATAAAACACCAGACTTTATTTTTTATAAAGCAGTGCTATATAGCTAGTTATCTTATCTGTTTACATCTAGCTGTGCTAGTTCTATGTTAACACAGTACTGCTATCTGTAACTCTAACTATATACACACCCTCGTATGAGTATCAAATTCACCCGATCCCATGGATCGGAAATATGGTCTTTAAGTACATTGAATTCAACTTGGAGATTGATCATTCCTTGAAATACATTATATAACTTGGAGATGGAATATTTAAATAGATTATCAACTTGAAGATTGACCTTTTAAACAATAAAAGTAAATTTAAGGACATAACTATTTATTTTAAATATACACTTTTACATCGTTTTATGGATTTTTTTAAAATATAAGCAGTAATGAAAACTTGGGTATTGCATTTTATATGCATAACTATGTAGATCATCAGGGAGATTCTTCAACTGTCTTTGAAATACTAAACATTTTACTTGGAGATTTAATTTTATTTGAAATATAAAATATCTATCATCTATGCAGATTACACTATGAAATATTATTTTACAGTTGGACATTTTAAACTGACAAATAAAAAAAATAATATCCTATCGTATATTTTTTGTTGTACCCGTACAACAAACAACGTTTTTAAATAGTAACCTTTACTAAATCACTTTCCATCAATATGCTTATTTAATGTTCCAGGCTATATTTGACACAAACTTTATTATTTTATTTCTACTTGCCCAGGTTTCAATACTTAAAGAATCTTGATTTAACGTGAAATCATTGCACACGTTTTAAATGTTGTACATTTGTCCGCTGTCTGTCTGTTAAAGAAGTACGCCTAGTTGCCTACTCAACAATCGCGATTCTTTCCTTTGAAAAGGAAACTTTATTACCATTTTGGTTATATCCAGTATTTGGGGTTCGTCAAAGATTTTGGTGTTCATTTATTCATATCTCTAATGTTCGAGGTGTTATTTTAAATATTTTATAAAATAAAGACTTATAGTCTAATCACTTGGATAAAATATGCTATACATATTGATTATTTAATATTAATTATCAATACAACACTTGCATTTTTGCTTTATTTTATTTATATTGTATAAAAATATGTGCAGAATTATCCTCTGTTAACTTTCTTTCACCTGAACATTACGTGAATGATGAAAAACAACACAACTTAGAGAAAGGTACGTATCGTAATAATTATATCTTTGTAGGTTAAATTACTAACACTGCCAGTCGTAAATAATGTAATTGAGTCGATTATGTAATATATCGGTCACCTTCATTAACGAAACGTCATTTTAAGATGAGGCCTTGCCCGAGGACGAGGGCTGTTTAAAAAGTATCGCCCTTTGTTCTCGAGTTAGTGTGCAATTGCATGGTATTTCGAGTGTCTTGTGCGCTTTGACACAAGGAAATAAAAGTATTTGTTCACAGAAAAGTTTTATTGAGTAAACAAGTCCAATCAGGTCATATCAAATCTGATTGAGGTGATAAATATTGTTTTAGAATATTTATTAAGTACACACAATATAGCCTGATATAATAAGGCGTGGATGGACAGCTTTTTTATTATTTGGATATCTGTTCTGCTGTCCTTATCGCCTTATTGTGCTAGACCAATTTATGTACTCGAAAAAAATCCACCGCTTTGCTGTGTATGTCATTTAACGCTGTTATAAGGCTTGACAACATATCCAAACTGTTGAAATAAATCAATGAAACATTAATTTATCAAACAGTATTAATAAAATATATCATTTTGTTGAGTTACATTGAAATTATTAACAATTTACTGGGTGAACCAACAAAATCACAAACAAAATTTTGACATCACATGCACCTGTTACAGAAATGAATAATTGTCCATCGTGAACAACATATAATGGAGAAGATTTGATGTACACACGGTTGAAGCGAAATGCACACAAAAGTTTATATTTTCTTGAAAGTTGGTGCATAGTAACCATTCTTTGTTGTTACGATTTAAATATTATGAAATGCTAATGAATAAATAAAATAAGTTACCATGTATTTTTGTAAGGAATTTGCAATCTATATAGCCTAAGCAGTGACTTAATAATACTTAGTGGATAAGTCACTGTTATAAGTCCTTGGGAATTTGGTATATGACATACATGATAATGGGTTAGGGTTAAGGTGATCAGTCTAAAAAAAAAATGTTTTAACATTTTATCTTTTTAAATAGAAAAAAACAATACAGACCTAGTATAATAATTACCCCAGAAAACTTCATCTTATTTTTATAGGCATGAAATATAGCTGAAATACAAATAAACGCGTTCTGAGAATGTATTACATCTTTTAAAATACTAATTTTGGGAGTGGGTGCTTTTACACTTCTAATATTATTTTATAATTATAATTTCTATATGAAACATAATTTTAAGAACCCCAGAAAACTTTACTTATTCCTAGTTGTATTGACTGTAAATTTAGAAAAGTGTTATTGCTTAAATACGGATACACGCAATCTGCCGTCTATGATGCAGGTATTCCTCTTTTTGTGTTGGGTAATGTTTTTACATTTTGATATTATTTCTACAATAACAATATTAAACAAGTACCTCAAAAACTATTCAAATATTAGCAGTTTGAGTATCTTGGGTGCAATATCAAACAATTACAGCGGAACCTCTCTAATCCAAACTTGCTCGTACCAGAAGAAAAGTTCGGATTAGAAGGGTTTTCGGATTAGAAAGGTTTTTATTTTTAGATGCTTATCAATATGTCTCGAAACTTACAGATATGTTTTGCATGTATTGTACATGTTTTTATCAGTATTTAAAGTGGATTACTCAAAAGGAAGTAAGCAAAACATTGTTAAACATATATATGCTTTATTTTCATGCTACATATTTTTATAACTTTGAATGCAACTAGTTTAACATGTTTTGAAATGTTCATATTGGAATATTATTGGAATGATAATGAACATATAATTATGTATAAGAAAATAACACAACAAGCATATTCAATATAAATACATCATCATGTAAAGTATATATTTCACAATTTCAACACATTCATGTTTTTGCTTTATTACTGCTTTTGAAAAAAAATCGGCTTTAAAAAAAAAAGAAGACACAATCGATATTAAAAATAATTTCTTACAAGCACAATAATTACGATGTTTTACTATAGCTGGTAATTGATGCTTAATTAGTTATTCAAACACTCTTTGCGACTTTCACACTTGTGCTGATCAAATGCACACACCATGTAAACAAGCAGCGAACATCTTGTTTGTCAACACCTTTTTAATTGCCAGGGATTAAACTGATTAGCGGTTGTGTATTGTCAATATCAATAATCAGACATAAGGTCATTCACAAAAATGCCTGTGTGCCGCAGAGACGTACATGTGTAAAACCAAGTCACTGTCTGCTGTGCTCCTATCTACTCACTCCGATATAATTTATCTAAACTTGAAATAATTGTTGTTGTTGTTTATTAATCTTTGTGCGCACAAAATGACTTTTTTATGTGTCAGTCATGCCGTAAAATACCATTCATTCATTGTTGTTGTTTTTTTCAAGAATTATGTTCATTTACAACAAAAAACTTACAAAAAGCTACCTACATACCTAATGCGAAAACACTGGGTCTGAAGAAAGCGTACAAATCATTTTTAATAGCAAAACAAGGTACGGAAGTCAAGAGCTTTTTTATATGCTATTCTTCGCGGCACCGTAAAGGTCACTTGATATGAGCCAGTAAATAGGTCGACACAATCACACATTGTGTGTATCGTTGAAATTGTGTGTAATCTAATTGAATTCCACTTGTCACGAAGGTGTTAAACAGGCATTTAACATAAGCTTCTTTAAAACAAAAGTGAATGGCCGAGCATGAATACTATACACAATTGTTCAACCTTGTTGTAAGCTTATTGAAAACATAATTTTAATGGCGTATAGAAATTGTCTTTGAAACAACATGTACATGTTGTTTATTCTTGTTCTGTCTTGTTTGTTGTTATGCGAGTTATCAATCTGACCATTATGGGGATTTCCGTACAATACAGTGTTGGGTCGGTTGTGTTCTTGAGCAATACACTTTGTCTGCATAAGCTTAGTACTGGATCTACGCAAGAATTCTTCGAGCATGATCTGTTGTAATCAGTTGTTTCTCAATCAAGGTAAAATAAGTCTATATTTGCCATTTTAAGGCGACTTCTGTCAGTAAAAAGACTTAAATATTGTCTTTTTACATATGCATGTATTCATTTTTCATAAAAGAAAACAATTTAAAGAGAAAAAGAAGATTAAAATCGTGTAAACAACTATCTTTGGGAACTTATGATAGGTATATACGGTTTTAATGTAAAATATACATTTTATAGTGATTCCATACATTTTACTGAAGAGGGTTATGAAGTTTGAATTCATTCCAAAGTTTACAACAAAGTCATCAATATTATGTAAAAGTTTTAAAACTTTTTTTTCTCAGAAAGTTACCCTTGCTATTACAAATAACTTGTTTAATCAGAGAATAATTCAATATTCTGCCGAAAAAATTACTACGGCATCAAACTTGATTACTTTACAACATGACTTGACCAGAATTATAAATAATAACATATTGTTTATCCAAACCCGACCCTCTTAAAAAAATCGGTATGGTAGGTAAGCATATTTTTAATATCCCAACAACGTCCAATCGACTTGCCCAACATAGATCAACTGTTGGCTAAAATGTATATCATCAGTATGGTTTGGGCAGTAGTGCAATTCAGTGTAATATACCACTTATAAAATTCTTCGAAGAGTAATATATATCCTATATCAGAGACCCATATACAAAGATAAGTGATTGCATTTGCTTGTCTAAATTTCAGATGGCACAAACTTCCCACTGACCCTAACAAAATATGCTTGTCCTTTTGGTATCGAAAGGAAGGACTTTGGGTACTTTTCTTTTTTTTTAAATTACCCGGTAGAAAAAAGAACCATTTCAAGTTATGCTTACAGTTATTTTTGTGTGACCATTTTCTCATTTTTAGTCCATTTTTAAAGAAGGAAATAGCAAAAAAGAATTTGAATATCTATATTAATTTTTTTGCCATCCATCAAAAACGTACTTCTTCATATTTCTGCAAAAGAATCTCTGATGTGTTTTAAAATGTTTTTATTAAAACAACTACACAATAACGTTTTTGTTAAAATAAAAAAAATCGTAAAAAGCCAATTTTATTTTGATTCCAACCAGTAATACTTTAAAAACGGAAGAAAAATAATTGGAAATAGACATAAACTTTATCATCTTTGGTACCAAAATTGTTAAATCCAGACAAAGGTTCAAAAGATTTTAATTTAAAGGTATCATCCGAAATTTCAGTCATGTATGTTGCACTGACATTAGCCTATCAGTCTCTGCCTTTATATTGCATTTTTCTATTGTTTTTCCTTATAAAATTTAAAGTTATTTAACACAGAACTTATCATATCATATATAACTTGTACTGACAAGTATTACAAAAAAAAACATAAAATTAATGTAAACTGTTCGATTTAAACTAAACAAAAATGGACCGACACCCTGCATTCTTCGAATCATAATATAAACACATCTGTTGTTATACAATATGGTGATAATTCATTCCGAACACTGACTCGATGTCGGATGATAATGGCAGACATTACATCATATTCATCTGAAATGAGACCCCTCTTGTTTTTATGATCGGTTTATTGGTATACTTAGCATGCACTGCATGTACTTTTATCTTGGATCGATGTATTTAATGTTAAATTTTAAATTCTCATTCATTATATGTCAATTGTTTGGATTTTAAAGTCATGAAACCTTCCCGTTTGGGAACTTCCAGTTAGTAAAATTGGCTTCCGTGGTTGCACGTCTCGGGAGACGCAAAAATAAAAAATGCCAAAAGGCTCCTTAGAGACATGCAATATGTCTCACTACACACAATAGTGCTATTTTTTCAATTCAATTTTCATTTTTCTTCCTTTTATACTTCTTTTAGGCATATGGTCAAGATTAACATCACTTTCTCATTTTTAAACTGTCATAAATTATTGTTAGTACTTTTTTAAACTGTTTAATTTCCAAATATTTTGCTAGTCGTATTCATAACTACCTTGCTCATTTAAATTTTTAATTCCTTTAAAGTTAAATTAGCTCTATTTTTTTATAATTTATTTTCCTTGTTATATCAGATGTGGTAAGATTTAATTTTTATGCTTTTGATTGCAAGCTTAACTGTTTATATGTTTTAAATTGTCAGCTGAATGTTATGTTGAATGCTACTATTCTAAATGTATCATAGATTATGTATTGTCGGCTTAAACGCTTTATATGTAGCTTATGTTGAACTGTTATATATCATGCTGACATTAAATATAACTGTTTTGATTTTATCTATATTGAATACATTTTTTTAGAATTAAGTTGTTTTCTGAAAAGTTCAGTATGATGCAGCTGCTGGATGCACATCTGTTTTCGATCACAACCTGTATTCAAACACTTCCAAGAATGAGCATTTGACTTCACTATTCTTCACATAGACTGTTTTTTATGTTGCATGATCCGAAGTTCTGTCTTTTGTGAATGGAGATTTTTTCTCTTCATTAAACATCTTGTGTGACCTATGCAACTGTTACATAGTATTACTGTAACTATACATACTGGAGTAGACATAGTCAATAAGATGCCCATCAGAGACTGATTTATCTTTAGTCATTTGCTAAAATGTAATACCAAGCTTCATGACAATGTAATGTCTTGAATATCTGGTTATGATAAAATAGCAAATGGTTTAGAAGGCCCATGTTTCTGAGGTGGTCTCACTTTGAATGCATGGTAACCTTTGACTATACTATTCTTCATATAAACAGTTTACTTAGTACGACCAGATGTTTTATCATTTATAGCCGGGCCCGATTAGCTCAGTCTGACTATCAATCCAGGGGTCGTGAGTTTGAATCCCCCAAACGGCAACAGTCTCCGTGATGATTGATATACGACATTGTGTCTCATTATCATTCGTCTCTCACCACTGATTCAAGTGGGAAAGTTATCAGTTACTTGCGGAGATGGGGTGTGCTTGAGTACTGGTTAATCCCAGGAAACAGTGGTTAGGCTAACTGATCGTCTGTTAGCCCTTGATGGCATAAAAACGACGCTAAATATTCAATCAATCAATCAATTCATCATTTATAAATGATGTAGTTGCAAAAGCCTGTAAAACTAACTGAAAAAAAATTCACCATTGTAGAAATTCAAAGGGAAAATTGCCTCCCGCTATGGCAATCAAACCTGTGACCTGGCCCCTGTTTCATTAAACATCTCCAGCGTAGATTTTCCTCAACTTAATAAAATCAATTTCTCTATATGATAACATGATGACTCATTACACATTAAATGTCCATACAGAAATAAAGTCGCAACACAGATTTACTCATTCGTAATGGGTAAAATGCAAAACAATTAATGTAAAGAAATTATAGCCTTTCAAAGATTTGAGTTGAAGAAAATCTCAAGTTAAGATGTTTGGTTATACTGGAGCCTGAACACTAACAGGTGCTGAGCTAACTGAACCACTAAATGAATCCATACTGGAATGACTACAGTTCTGCCAAGAAAGACTTTTGGGTTGTTTTGTATCAGTTTTAAAGGTCCTCCATGGCTGATTGATCTACAGTGCCATCTCACAATCACCTACCTCTCACTGTCGTAGGTTCGAGTTTGCTCCGTCCAAAACCTTTATGTGAGAAAGTTTGTCAAATTACTTGTGGAAGGACAAAGTGGTCTACTCAGATTCATTCTGAGCTCTACCTCCACCAATAAAACTGGATATAACGTATTATATAATCTGAAATGTGTTGAAAATGGTGCTAAACCCCATTAAAAAATGTATCACTTTTAAGAACTTGCTGAATACTGTAATCTATATAATATAATCCAGTTGAAACTAATATAGCTGTCACTGCTGTCAAGTGGTAGACACACTGACATGTCTGATAATTCAGGACTTTGCATGTTGTACCATATAATCCTTGTAATGCAGTAACAATAAGTGTACTGTAATGGAAGCTTAATTGCAAAAAGCAAACATTAAAGGGAGTATTTCAGGAAAACACACTAGAAATGTCTTAAAAAATAAAATAATTGTTAAAATGGATAAAAAGCATCTCATTATCATAAATAAATCAAATCTGAATGGGTTAGTATGGCAATTCTGGCAAAATGTGACAAAATCAATATTTTAATCGGAGTGGTAAGCTTAAAGTGAAATCCCCATTCTGGAAATAGAGAGCACTTAACTACTGCTTATTGTCATTCGGACTCTCTCTAAGATGAAACAATTTTTACTACGAGTAAACCTGTACCAGTGGTGAATCTCCTTTTTCAAAAAAAACTGCATACACCCACTCCCCACTTAACTCCCATGTGTTATTAAAATGCATTATATTTCTACTGAAAATGTGTTTGCCCATTCAGATTTTGTGTTGCCTCCACCCCCTTCTTTTTAAAAAAAACTGCATACACCCCCTCCCCACTTAACTCCGATGTGTTGTTAAAATGCATTATATTTCTACTGAAAACACAGGCGCTATTACATCACAAATCACTTTATCGCAGTCAATATTGAGAGGCTAGCAAGGGTGGTTTGTTTAGTACAGTTATTAAAAAAGTGATTTTAGTTTTAATTTATATGAATGATTCGTCGCTTACTTGCAATAAATTAGCTTGTGGGGACCAGTTCATTAATACACTGAAGGGAATAAAGAGGATGTCCTTAAAAAGTATCTAACCGCAAATGGTTATTTAATTTTAACCACATCCCCTACAGTTCCCCATTCTATGTTTCTCTCTGAAGTGAATTCATCATATATTACCGACTGCCGAGTTTCCAAACAAGCTTTGTTACTCCCCGTTTTCTGCCGATGGTGTTTATCGGAAAGAGACAAACATTAATTTGTAAACAAAATCTGTTCTTGATTATGTACTAATAATGTGCTTTATATTTATTTTTTTTCGTTTGCAAAGTCTCTCCTTGATCGACTAAGCATCTGGAAGAGTAAAACTGACTTAAACTAAAACTAAAAACGAACGTTTCTGAATTTTAATGAGGCTTCAATAAAGTAACATCAGAAGGATTAATTATTTGACAAAAAATCATTTGAAATTCACAGGCAGTTCATGTTTTGTACATGAGTAAGTTTAAAACTTTTATGTAACTTTAAATGTTTTAAGATGCTTTACAGGGGTGGATCCAGGATTTCAGTATAGAGGGGCGTACATAGGAAATGCAACACAAAATTTGAATGAATACTCATGTATTTCTGTCGGAATATAGTGAATTTTAATAAAATAAAAGAGTTCAGTGGGAGGTGTCATATTTTCTTTAAATAGTAGATCTGCCATTGCTTTGTCATCAGACATGGGAAGTGATTTTGGATTCAAATTATTGCAGTTTGAATTAATATTTCAAGTAACTTTGTTGTATTTTACAAGTGTTATAGTCAAAAGAACTTCAGCCATTTTAAAAAATAAATTGCTGGAAATTTTCTTGTTTTATTGAGAATTTTATTCTGCAAAATAACATATTAACAATCCTGAGATGAATGACTGTTAATAATATAAAAGGAAGACGAGGTTTCATAAAACTTTTTCTTCAACTTTTCTTTCTCTGTAGTTCATTGCTGAAATCAATATTTTATATTTGGCCCCTAAGATACGCCCTCTAAACTGAAATTGTGGATCAGCCCTTGTTATACTCATTGCATTAAATAGTTCTCTTGGTTCTGTTATAACTAGGAAGTGTATAGTGAACACCCTGGGCGTGTTCGATTCACGGTTCTGGACAATCCGAACAATTCGAATGCATTCGAACAGTGTCCAGAACATGTTCCAGCTGTGCGGCTGAAAAAGGTGGTGTGGTTGGAACAGTGACGTCACAAACACAGCTGCTATAACACTTGCACTATATCAAACAATTTATAGATTGATTCAATCTCAAATGATTTTGTTTTTGTATCTTAATCAATTGGAATAACAAAAATGTGGTTGTGATGTTTATAGTTACAGTTGATGCTGCATTATTTAGCACCAATGCAGAATAGCTCTATCATATATGTTGTCTTTTTCTTTTCTTTGAGCAAGTTTTAAACAATGGAGAATGATTCATCAAATGAATCATTGGACATTGGAAGTGCGCATGTCCAATGCTTAGAAATATTAAGTTATACAACAATTATTTTGAAAAATCATGTATTTGATTTGACTGTGCCATTTTGATTTCACATTTTCTATTCCTTTACGTTCGATTGATGACTGTTCTGTAACATCTTCTGAACATGTTCTGGACAATGAATCAAACGCGCTACCCTGACTTGATCTGATAGGTCCTCAATAATAACATCCAAGACATTCTTACCCAGAATACATTTTCTGGAGCAATTTACAAAAGGTCTGAGCTTACTTTGCAATCAAGCTAAAATATATGAGTACATGTATTAGGCCAATAATAAATTAATTGCTTGATTATCATCTCCACCTGCCCCCTAATAATAAAGCTTTTTTACTTTATTATAAACTTCCCCTTTTTTTAAGTAAATTTGGATGATAATCTAGTGATTCTGATATTTGTGCATTACAAGTTCCTTTCTTTTAAATATTTCAGCGTATGTCACCGATTTGTGATTGTGTCTTGTAGCTGTACTGGAAACATTTTGGTTCAATGGAGGTGTAAGTAAATACTTATTATTCTGATGTAATTTCACAGTTATTTACTCACCACAAAGTTATAAAACTTTATCATGCGCAACTCAAATTCGTATTCAAACAAAATTTCCAGGATTCTTATAAAAACATACGGTGGAAATACATGACTCGGCCTTGAATTTAACATTATTAATTAGATCTGAGGTAAAAAGTTACAGGTTCTCACATTTATTTTGTTATAATTAGTGCATTTGTTTTTGAGCTGAGCATGAACTCTTTGAGTTGAGCACAGAACAAAGTTTTATAACCTCGACACCTGATACCTCCTACTGTGTTGATGCAAATGCTTTGAAAAAGGCAATTGTGACCTCGTTTCCTGTTATTCAATTTTAAAAGCAATTGTAAAAAGCTAATCCAATGTCACCTATACTAGAAAAAGAGCTCCAAGTTTGCTCAACTACTTTCGATCTCATGATTTGAAAATTGTGATGACAAGATGTCATGGTTCATGTCTGGTCAAGTTGAGACTTGAGATGACAAGATGCCATGGTTTATGTCTGGTCAAGATGCCATGGTTTATGTCTGGTCAAGAGATGCCATGGATAATGTCTGGTCAAGATGCCATGGTTTATGTCTGGTCAAGAGGTGCCATGGTTTATGTCTGGTCAAGATTTCATGGTTTATGTCTGGTCAAAAGATGCCATGGTTTATGTCTGGTCAAGATGCCATGGTTTATGTCTGATCAAGATACCATGGTTTATGTCTGGTCAAGATGCCATGGTTTATGTCTGGTCAAGAGATGCCATGGTTAATGTCTGGTCAAGATGCCATGGTTTATGTCTGGTCAAGATACCATGATTTATGTCTGGTCAAGAGATGCCATGGTTTATGTCTGGTCAAGATGCCATGGTTCATGTCTGGTCAAGATGTCATGATTCATGGCTTGCCAAGATGTCATGGTTCATGTCTGGTCAAGATGTCACAGTTCATGTCTGATTAAGTTGAGATGACAAGGTGCCATGGTTCATGTCTGGTCAAATGTAATGGTTCATGTCTGGTCAAGATGTCATGGTTCATGTCTGGTCAAGATGCCATGGTTCGTGTCTGGTCAAGATGCCATGGTTCATGTCTGGTCAAGATGTAGTGATTCATGTCAGGCCAAGATGTCATGGTTCATGTATGGTCAAGATGTCACAGTTCATGTCTGATTAAGTTGAGATGTCAAGGTGCCATGGTTCATGTCTGGTCAAATGTGATGGTTCATGTCTGGTCAAGATGTCATGGTTCATGTCTGGTCAATATGCCATGGTTCATGTCTGGTCAAGATGTCATGATTCATGTCTGGTCAAGATGCCATGGTTCATGTCTGGTCAAGATGTCATATTTCATGTCTGGTCAAGATGCCATGGTTCATGTCTGGCCAAGATGCCATGTTTCATGTCTGGTCAAGATGTCATGGTTGTTGTCTGGTCAAGATGTCATGGTTCATGTCTGGTCAAGATGCCATGGTTCAGGATGTCATGATTTTTGTCTGGTCAAGATGCCATGGTTCATGTTTGGCCAATATGTCATGGTTTGTGTCTGGTCAAGATGTCATGGTTCATGTCTGATTAAGTAGAGATGACAAGGTGTCATGGTTCATGTCTGGTCAAGATGTCATGGTTCATGTCTGGTCAAGATGCCATGGTTCATGTCTGGTCAAGATGCCATGGTACATGTCTGGTCAAGATGCCATGGTTCATGTCTGGTCAAGGTGTCATGGTTCATGTCTGGTCAAGATGTTATGGTTTTTGTCTGGCAAGATGTCATGATTCATGTCTGGCCAAGATGTCATGTTTCATGTATGGTCAAAATGTCATGATTCATGTCTGGTCAGTATGTCATGATGTATGTCTGGTCAAGATGCCATGGTTCATATCTGGCCAAGATGCCATGGTTCATGTCTGATTAAGTTGAGATGACAGGATGTCATGTTTCATGTCTGGTCAAGATGTAATGATTCATGTCTGGTCAAGATGTCATGATTCATGTCTGGTCAAGATGCCATGCTTCATGTCTAATTTAGTTGAGATGACAAGGTGTCATGGTTCATGTCTGATTAAGTTGACATGACAAGATGTTATGTTTCATGTTTGGTCAAAATGTCATGATTCATGTCTGATAAAGTTGAGATGACAAGATGCCATGGTTCATGTCTGATTAAGTTGAGATAACAAAGTGTCATGGTTAGTGGTAGACAAATTATCGGATGACATTGATTAGTGGCGTGAAGAAGCTTACCGATTCTGATAATCTATACCATTTCTCATAATCAATTATCGAGTATAAACAGTGATACGGCACGGAACCGCAAAATACTCCGATGTTTAACTCGGGATTAGAAAGCCACGCATGCGCGTCTCGATATCTTACATAACAGAACTGCGTACATTTTGTATTGAAAAGTTTCTTCAGAGATTCAACAAGAACTTGTTTATTTTAAAATTTATTGTTGATGATTGAACGTTCAATGTTACATTTGCATATGATTTGATGATATTTATGGCGTTGAAATATACAAAAAAATGCATACAATTACGATTTCCGAAACAACTTTTGGTCATTTCTTTTTGAAAGTTTTTCCGAGTGTCTCATTTTCTTTGGTGTAGTTGGAAATTCAATTTGTATTTTCTAAAATTGGCTCATTTGAATTTCGGAAACAGCAGATTTTAGTTGCGTTTTCAAAATAAAAACTACACATTTGAAGATGAAGTTTGGCCATCGTATGCACAGATTTTAAAAGTGCTTTCATCAATCTCAATTGAAGAGCATACATTGTTGGAACGCATATTTTCCGAAAATAGACTTACCAGTTGACCTCAGATCTTTTTTTAGATAAGAAATTTCCGTGTTAAGTTAGTTCAATTCAAAAATATTACTTGGGCGATTCACCTGATCACGTACACCCAGCTTCACGATTGAAGAAATTTGTGCACTCAGTCTGGCAATGTGTGCAGACCTGTTTGTTTACCTGTACGGATTGGCAGTACTTTGTACAGATTTCGATGCAAAGATGCGCACTACGGATCGATGTTTAATATAGTGTATCCCAGTGTTTTTTTTTCATGCACAGAATGGAAGGGCGCAGCACCCTGTCCTTTTTTTACCCTGCCCTTCTGCCTTAAAAACGCCGCCTTTTGTCAAAATGAGTCCAGCTGCCCTTATTACAAGTCGTATAAACGAATCACAAGTCAAAATTTCATTTCAAAGACTTGCCTATCGTTTACCGATATGACACGCTTAGCTGAATACACAGGTAATAACTTGTGCAGTTATTTTATGCAAATATGCACAAGGTGTAACAAACGAGCGTAATTGTCTTATGTTTATTTTTTTTATTTGTTAATAAATCAAAAATAAGTAGATTCATTCAGCTTTCTGCACTTGGAACCTCAAAGTCATTTGATGCTAAATTTTTAATAGTGTTTGGTTATTGGTTCACACAGACATGTATTCCACTACCACTCACCATACTTAAGTGTTACAAAGCCAACCTCTGAACAAGCAGTAAGCAGAGGGTGACGAAGAACTGAAAGGTTAATCTATAGAAAGCAATTACTACTGCCAGTCTACTACCCTAATAATCATATATATAATAAAACATGGTAAGCAGTAAAACATCCATTAACATGCAGACTTTAGTACATCATTCTGGAACTGATTATAATCGGTAAAATCGCATCGGAAGTACCAACAGATTCCAACCGATAATTGATTATGATTTCCAACCGATGTTCCATCACTAGTCATGGTTCATGTCTGGTCAAGATTTCATGATTCATGTCTGGTCAAGATGTCATGGTTCATACTGGACAGTGTTAGGGTAGAGTATCATGTCATGTGACCAGGATGTGATATCTGTGGGAGAGAAAGCACTGAACAGTGATAGGGTAGAGTATTCTGTCATGTGACAAGGATGTGATATCTGTGGGAGAGAAAGCACTGGACAGTGATAGGGTAGGGTATCCTGTCATGTGACCAGGATGTGATATCTGCGGGCGAGAAAGCACTGGACAGTGATAGGGTAGAGTATCCTGTCATGTGACCAGGATGTGATATCTGCAGGAGAGAAAACACTGGACAGTGATAGGGTAGGTTATCCTGTCATGTGACCAGGATGTGATATCTGCGGGCGAGAAAGCACTGGACAGTGATAGGGTAGGGTATCTTGTCATGTGACCAGGATGTGATATCTGCGGGAGAGAAAGCACTGGACAGTGATAGGGTAGGGTATCCTGTCATTTGACCAGGATGTGATATCTGCAGGAGAGAAAGCACTGGACAGTGATAGGGTAGAGTATCCTGTCATGTGACAAGGATGTGATATCTGCAGGAGAGAAAGCACTGGACAGTGATAGGGATTATCCTGTCATGTGACCAGGATGTGATATCTGCGGGCGATAAAGCACTGGACAGTGATAGAGTAGGGTATCCTGTTGTGTGACCAGGATGTGATATCTGCGGAAGAGAAAGCACTGGACAGTGATAGGGTAGAGTATCCTGTTATGTGACCAAGATGTGATATCTGTGGGAGAGAAAGCACTGGACAGTGGTAGGGTAGAGTATCCTGTCATGTGACCAGGATGTGATATCTGCGGGCGAGAAAGCACTGGACAGTGATAGGGAAGGGTATCCTGTTGTGTGACCAGGATGTTATATCTGCGGGAGAGAAAGCACTAGACAGTGTTAGGGTAGGGTATCCTGTCATGTGACCAGGATGTGATATCTGCGGGCAAGAAAGCACTGGACAGTGATACGGTAGGGTATCCTGTCGTGTGACCAGGATGTGATATCTGTGGGCAAGAAAGCACTGGACAGTGATAGGGTAGGGTATCCTGTCTTGTGACCAGGATGTGATATCTGCAGGAGAGAAAGCACTGGACAGTGACAGGGTAGGGTATCTTGTCATGTGACCAGGATGTGATGTCTGCAGGCCAGAGAGCACAGAATTATGTTTGCCATTTAACCTGAACATTGTTGAACCGCATTAAACAGTTCTTCAAATACATGTAAAAAAAAAAAGAAGGAAATAATAGATATTTGTCCATGTACACTATTTAAATCACAACAAATTTATAAAAATAGTTTTCATTAATGAATACTGTAAAGAAGAAATCCAAGGAGAATCATTGTAGTTAGCTAAATCATGAAGGTAAAGTCATCTTATTATCATTGCCCAATGTCATCAAACCTGATTAGCTCAGTCGGTAACATGTCTGACAATCAATCCAGGGGTTGTGAGTTTGAATCCCAGTCTGGCCACAGTCTCTGTGATGATTGATATAAGACATTGCGTTTCATCATTATTCATCTCTCACTGCTGATTCAAATGAGAAAGTTATTAGTTACTTGCGGAGATGGGTTGGAGTTTTTTTGACAATATTTTGAATCTGTGCGAGATTTTGTGCCTGGTCTGTAACTTAAAAAGCACATGGCTCAATTCATCAGATTGACATGATGACAAGTCTCGCATAGACCCACACCCATACCTCAACTGGGCAGGTCACAGTTTGAGTGTGTTTGACAACACTTTGAGTTTGTGTGTCATACATGGATGGATTTTAAAAACACTTGGCTCAATCCATCAACATGACATGATGAAGAGTAGCATATAAGACCCACATCCTTTCCTCAAAGGTCAAGCTCACACTTACAATTTGTTTGATATTTTGTGTCTGGTCTGTAACTTTGTCTTTAACTTGGCTCAATTGATCAATATGACATTTTGACGTGTCATACGTAAGACTCACATCCATTCCTCAAAGGTCAAGGTCACACTTTAACTTTGAGTCTGTTTGAGATTTCAAGTCAGGTCTGTAACTTTGAATGGGTTTCTAAAATATTTGGCTCAATTGATCAACTTGGCATGACGACGTGTCGACTGCAAGACCCAGAACCTTACCACAAAGGTCAAGGTCACACTTTGTGACCTCCATTTACCTGTAGAAATACCCAGACATTTACATCAGATGTCAAGGTTACACAAAAGTCAAGGTCACACTTTAATGTAAAAACAACAACATGAAATTGCGCATCTAGTCTGAAAAGTTAATGCATTACTCTTGATATTCATTGATACATTTAAATTGCTACCTATTATAAAATATAATTGTTATTTTCACCAACCATTTAGGGGGCATGTGACACTTACCAGTGACATTTCTTGTTAATTATCTTTTATCTTTTTCAGTAAAATTTATGAAGCAGCTAGTGGTAATGATGTTGCATATGTAAGAGAGGCCCTGGTTGGAAAACATGGAACTTTGCTAACAGAGGACGTGGAACTGGCATTACTAAGGGCTGCAGCAAACGGACACAAAGAATGTGTAACTTTATTGCTGGAGAACATGGTCAGTGTTCATGCAAAGGACGGTGCTGAGGACACGGCTCTCATTCTGGCGTCACAATCTGGCCATGTGGACATTGTGAGGAAATTGCTGGAATATGGGTCACCAGTTAACTATCAAAATAGTCATGGTCTTACCTCTTTGATGAAATCTTGTGAGAATGGCCATCTTCAGGTGGCTGAGCTCCTGCTTGAAAATGGTGCAAATGAAGGAAATCATGTTACTGACTGCCATCTTGAAAATGTCGGACACATTTCACCCAGACCTGTGCTGCGGAAAGACATCCCTCGTGGTTATACGTCTTTAATGGTGACAGTACTGAAACAGGCAGATGGCTATAAAGAAATGATAAAGCTTCTTTTGAAGGCAAATGTTCCAGTGGACGAAAAAGATTTAGAAGAATGTACTGTTTTACATCATGCTGCTAAACGTTGTAATGCCGATGTTCTTGAAATCTTACTAGATGCTAAAGCTGATATTAATGCTCAAGACGTGTGGGGTGTTACTCCTCTAATGAATGCAGCTGCATACAGCATGGCAGACAACGTGAACACATTGTTAAAACGGGGTGCTGATGTTTCTGTGATATGTAAGGCAAAAAGATGTGCTCTGTCAGTAGCTGTTAGAACAGCTGGGGAAGAAATAATAAACACTTTAATTTCTGCAGGAGCTGATCTTAATTATATGGACGCTCATGCAAAGGCTCCCCTGTTTATAGCAATGGTTCATCGCAACTACGCAGCAATGAAGTGTCTCATCCAAGCCGGGTGCAATCTACAGACATTTTGTCGTGATATGAGCACATGGCAGATGATGACAGCTTTCCAGTATGCAGTTTCACAAAAAGACTTACAGATGATTGATATTCTATATCGCGCGGGTGCTTGCACTAATCAAAGTCTGTACAAGTGCTACGTAATTGAGAAAAGCAAATCTCTCGGTACAAATAAAACAGACGTGTTGGAGAATCTGAAACTACTCACATCAGAACCAAGATCACTCAAAAGTTGTTGTAGAAATGTTATAAGAGACAATATTAACAGGCCACTAGCAGTTAGTGTACATTCCATCTCACTGCCAAAATATCTGACCGACTACTTGCTTTTCTCAGATATTACATATTACTAGTGATATTGGTGCATGTATGATTCATGTTGTAGTACTGGTTCGACCTTGTACTAATAAAAAGATATATTTTAAAGGGTTTAAACCCTTTACTCCATAGATACACGTTTTCCCGCACCAGTCACAGAAGCCTTTGAAAACAGTGCAGGAAATGTTCAGATTGCTCGTAATGAGCAATCTGAACACTTCCTGCACTGTTTTCCACTCTGTCAGTTAATATAAACATAATTCACCACAAATTCAAAAGCCTTCTATATTAGAAGTGTACATTCCATCTCACTGCCAAAATATCTGACCGACTACTTGCTTTTCTCAGATATTACATATTACTAGTGATATTGGTGCATGTATGATTCATGTTGTAGTACTGGTTCGACCTTGTACTAATAAAAAGATATATTTTAAAGGGTTTAAACCCTTTACTCCATAGATACACGTTTTCCCGCACCAGTCACAGAAGCCTTTGAAAACAGTGCAGGAAATGTTCAGATTGCTCGTAACGAGCAATCTGAACACTTCCTGCACTGTTTTCCACTCTGTCAGTTAATGTAAACATAATTCACCCAATAATTCAAAAGCCTTCTATATTAGAGGTGTCCGAAGGCGTCTATATGAAGTAAAGGGTTAACATGATTTTCAACACATTACAGGTTATGTATGGCAACCAGTCTAATTTGTGGGAGAAGATCCTGGATGCATATAAGGTTTACTTGAATTGGAGTAGAATGACTGTCCTTCTGCAAGTAACTGGCAAACATTCTCATAAAGTGTTCGGAAGCAGACCTCAAACCTGGTTAATGATCTAGGTCACTTGGCCATTGTGATTCAGAAAGCAGGTAAAACAATTGTAGAAAATTTGTAATGATGTTTCATACAACGATACCATCCATATATACGGATACTACATGTGTACGCAGCCTCATGGTGAAACGTTGAGCATTATTTTATCAAATATTTCACATTAAGTTACACAATACTGCTGTCAGTTGCTGTTTAATGATACTACATGTGTACGCAGCCTCATGGTGAAACGTTGACCATTATTTTATCAAATATTTCACATTAAGTTACACAATACTGCTGTCAGTTGCTGTTTAATGATTTAATGATTCAAAATATTTTACAGACATAACTGTCAGATGTAATGGAATAGGATCACTGTGGTGGCTCATGCATGTCGTAAGAAGTGACAAATGAGTAATACGATAGGTATCAAGGGTCAAGGTTCATTCTGCATACCGGTATTCATTTGTTGATATTTTTTTATCTGTATGTTAATTTATTTTGTTGTTTTTTTTTGACATGTAGAGTGAACGTGGAACCTTCCTGTTGGCGTCTAATAACCTATAATGTGTTGGTATGCCGTTAAACCCAATTCTTTCATTCATTCATTCATTCTGTACTTATCTGGTTTCTAATGTATTGTTACATAGTTGAAAAAGAAAGATTTTAATTGGTTGAATTATAAATGGGCTGCGTTCAGTTCAGTGAAATATGTTTGATTTGTTTATAAATGGTCGGGGCTGTCCCACAATTTCTTATGTTTAAAGTGAACATGTTTTCAGTTGGCTTGTATAATCAGACTATGGTGCAAACACATTTAATGTTCAATCAGACAGAAGCTGCCCTGTTATGTATTACATGTGAGAGAAACATAATGAATGAGGTTATCTCCCTTTTCTTGGCACTCTTGTTATAACAATTGCATGTTGAACCATATATATTCAGGTACATTTATCTCATTCATGAATTCATACATTTCTTAGATTTTATTAACTTTTAATGACCTCAGATTTTGATTCATGCTTTATACTTTTTAATGCATTTACATATAGTTTAGTGTGACTTTTATATTTTACTACACATGTGTTGTATTATACCAATATTTAATTTCCAGTAATATAGTCATATTGTGTCAGACAGGTTTGGTTTGAAATAAATCATGTTTTTTTTTTTTTATTTAAACGTAATTTTAGAGTTGTTTCACTTTGAAAACTATTATTTATATGCCAACACTCAGTCAATGGAAGCATTTATAGTTAAACGGAAATCATTCAAGGCAAATCCGTTTTAAAGATTTTATATTGCACACTATTTTACATTTATTACTATCCCAATACACCCATTTTATAGTGGATTCCAACAATTATTTTCAAAAAGCAAACTGTATGCAGCTGACACCTTTTTTTTTTATATCAGAACCTGTGTGGTTCCAGATAAGAGCAGAAACACTATTGATCTCTGCAGAGAGGTAGGAATCCTCTGAATGCATGTCATGTTCATTTTATTATTTTTTGTCATATCCATTATTGTGGTTAAAACACCAACCCCTGTGTGGTTCAAGGAAGCCATGAGTGATGACATTGCACCAGGCTTGCCACACCTACATGATAAGACAAGGGAATACTGCATGACAAAGATATTCAGAAGGCACTTTATAAACAATTATTTCGGTATCACAACAGAAGTTGAAACTAACTTACAGACATGCTGCTCCATTGTTCTCCAGTTATGGAAGTTCAAATGCAAAGTCTGTTTCAATTCCTTATCACATGGAATCAACAAAATACAAATCTATTGCAAAAAGCATGCTCAGTGAGTATGCTGCAGATAATGCTGTTTTAAACCATAAAGTAATGCCAAGTGCCCATACTGGCTTATCAGAAAGTTTGGTGGAAGATCTGTCGACAGATTCTGTTAAGTTTGCAGATACAGACAGTACTGTATAAGGAAAAACTTCCCTCACCTGCAAGATGGATTTATGAACAATATTTCCAGAATTCTTACTGTGAAGTTTTGAAGATTTGAACACATCATAATGCATTATTCATATCTCAAGCAACCCCTGTGTTGTTTCAGGGAGCCATATGAGTGATGGCAAAAATAGGATCACTGTGACTCCTGCATGTCGTAAGGAGCAATAGATTGAGTAATATGATAGAGATTGTTGAAACTTTGCAGTTATCAAGGTTCTAGGTTCATTCTGCCTGTTCATTTGTTGATGTGTGATTTTTATGCCCTCCCCCCCCCCAAAAAAAAAAGTTTGGGGTGGCATATAGTCCTTCCCTCTGGTATTTCGTGTCCAGCCTGTTATTTGTCATGCATAGATGAATTACTTGCCACTCTTATTTAAATATTGGTTTTGTCAGGTTTTAGTGGTTTTTACATACCCAAACATTCATATTTTATTTATTAATGATAATGAGATGCTTATTATTTATTTTAAAAATAATTTTATTCTTTAACCATTTACTTCATATAGATGCCTTGGACACCTTTAATATTGAAAGCATTAATTCACCACGTATCAGCAATGGGTGAATCATGTTTATATTAACTGACAGAGTGGAAAACAGTTCAGGAAGTGTTCAGATTGCTCGTTACGAGAAATCTGAACTCTTCCTGCACTGTTTTCAATGGCCTTCTGTGATTGGTGCAGGAAAACGTGTATCTATGGATTAAAGGGTTAAGACATTTATAGCTATTTTTCTTGATATTCTTCCTTTAACCCTTTACTCCATAGATACGCATTTTCCAGCACCAATCACAAGCAATCTGAACACTTCCTGCACTGTTTTCCACTCTGTCAGTTTATATAAACATAATGCACCCAATAATTCAAAAGCCTTCTATATTAGGTGTCCGAAGGCGTCTATATTAGAGGTGTCCAAAGGCGTCTTTATGAAGTAAAGGGTTAAGATACTTTAGTTTCGTTAAGATGTTTTGATGAAATTTGATGTTAAATGCTTGATATTTCCTTACTGGGTGGCTGGTAATTGTTCCATTAAAGCAACACATCCACGTTTGAACTTTTAAAAACATTTTTTTAATTGAGTTATGAGCACATTTCCCATACAAACATATGATCAATTAGCTGTATATGAGCATATAAACACAATCCCGAACAAAATGATGCCCAAATTATAATGCGTGACTAACACTTTATAAAACAAGCGTGTAACTCACCCGAGTCAAAAAAAATTGTCAAAATGACTTTCAAGGCAGGTAAAGTACACTACGCACTAAAATGTGAAGTTTTTTAATACGACTCGCATGATTCAATTTGAAGCAAAGTTGGAATCCTCGGCAATTTAAAAATAATTTATAAAGCGTTTGTCATGCTTTATAATTTGGACATCTTTTTTTATAATTCTAAAGCGTTCTGGATAGTGTTTGTTAGCACATATACAGCTCACTGACCATATATTTATGTATGGGAAATGTGCTCACAACTCAATTGAAAAACTTTTTAAAAAAGTTTAAACGTGGATGTGTTGCTTTAACATGCATCGTTTATAATGTTTCTGGTTGTTAAGGGTATTTATTTACTGCTTCGCACTCTTGTCATTTTGCTGAATATTCTAAACTGCCATCAAGTGTAAAAAGAAAATGCAAATTTTGTTCATTATGTTTTTTTTTATAAACTTGTGAATGAGAACTTTATACAGTTTTACAATAAAACTGAATTGCTGCTTTCAAGGTGTTAATTGTCTGTTAAATTATTTTTCCATGAATACATTGTAGACGTACATAAAACAATTATGTAAATGTATTGTGATCTATCTGTTCATTATTCACAATTTAAATGTATGCAGAGTTGATGTATTTCAGAATTGCATGTCTAATTTCATGGTTTTGAAATGGTATTTACTTGGTAACCTTAGTTTCTTTTGAGATATGTTGTCAGATGAAAGCCTGTGTGGTTCCATCTAAGAATAGAATCACTGCTGATCTCTGCAGAGGGGTAGGAATCCTCCGAATGGGTGTCATGTTCATTTATCATTTTTTGTCATGTTCACTATTGTGGTTAAATTATCAACCCCTGTGTGATTTCAGGGAGCCATATGAGTGATGGCAAGAATAGGACCACTGTGGCTCATGCATGTTGTAAGAAGCGTCAATTTGAGTAATACAATAGAATTTGCTGAAACTCTGCAGGTATCAAGGTTTTAGGTTCATTCTGCATATTCATTTGTTGGTGTATTTTTTAAATTATTGTTTTTGTACATGTAGAGTGAACCTGGAATCTTCCTTCCTGTTGACATTGAATAACCTATAATGTGTTACGCCGTAAAACCCTATTCATTCATTCATTCATTCATTAGTTTCTTTTGAGATATGTTGTCAGATGAAATACTGTGTAACATGAAAGTGAAGCTTCAGGTAGTTCACCAAACATTTCAATTCGCATTGGTTTTGAGGTTATGTCCATGTTTAGCTCTGCTGGCCAAAGGCAAGAACGGCTTATGTGATAGCTTGTTGTCCGTCATCCCCCCTCTGTGAGCAGCACTTTCTGAAACCACTAGGCCAAATAAACTCAAACTTCACATGGATGTTTCTATTGCACAGGAGACTATATAGAAGATTTTTTTTTTTAATCTGAAATTCAAGATGGCCACCATTATTAAAAATAGTCCAAAACTTATGACTCACACAGTTATTATGTAACCATAATATATTGAATGAGTTCTTGAACTGGCCAATTGGATAAATATTGTCAGAGTTATGGCCCTTTAATTAATTGTCAAAAATTGTATGTTTTTGATGTTGTGCGCACTCTAGCACTTACAGTTTATATATGATCTTCATTAAACTTACGCAGTTGTTATGTAACCATAATATTTTGAACAAGTTTTTTAATTACCCAAATTGGATAATTAATGTTGGGTGTTATGATCGTTGAATCGACAAAAATTGCATTATATTAATTTATGTACACTCTAGTACCTGCAAAAATTGCCGTCTTTGGCATTGTCTCTTCTGCCACAGGTGAGCGATTAAAGGGCATTTTGGCCCTCTTGTTTTTAAATTCAATAGTTTTGCAATACCTATCAATTTTCAGAAAATTAATATGTAAACTAATTGCCCATGATGTGGTTCAAACCAACAATTCTAAAATGACACAGAATTACCTAGGTCTGATATCAGCATCAAATTTTCAGTAGTGATTTCTAAAATACTGACTCTTTAACACATGGTAGGACAAATAAATCACTGCAATACAAAGCCCTGAAAAAATAAGAAAAAGAAAAGTAAAGTTTAATTTCTACCTCCATCTGTAGGTCCGGAGTACTCAAGGGAGATAATAGTGGTGTGAGTCCCCAACAGATTTTACAAATATTTATTTTGTCATAATAACCAACTACAGTTATATTAGATTTGTACACATGGAGTTAAAAATGACCCCTCCCTAAAAGTTCAATTAGGGGACACATGTCATTATAATAAACATTCAATTTTATGGTGGTGTATAGTAATCACACTGTCCGTCCATCCATCCATCAATTCGTCCATCCGTCTGATATTTTGTGTCCGGCCTGTAATTTTTTCATATAAAGATGGATTTTATAAATGCTTCCTACAAATGATCAAAATAACATGACAATGTGTCACGCGTAACACCTAGACTCCCACTTCAAAGGTTAAGGTCACAATTTAACTTTGCCAACACTTTAAGTCTGTTTAAGATTTCGTGTCCGATCTGTAACTTTGTCATCTATGGATAAATATCAAAATCACTTGGCTCAATTCATTATCATAACATGATGACAAGTTGCACATAAGACTACACCCATACCTCAACCATGCAGGTCACAATTTGAGTTTGTTTGACAATACTTGAGTCTTTGTGAGATTTCGTGTCCGGCCTTTAACTTTGTTATGCACAGATGGATTTTATAAATACTTGCTACAAATGATCAACATGTCTTGTGTAACACCGAGACACCAACTTCAAACGTCTAGGACATACTTAACTTTGTTTGACAACATTTTCATTCTGTTTGAGATTTTGTGTCTGGTCTGTAACTTTGTTACCTATGGATAAATTTCAAACATGGCTCAATTCGTCAGCATGACGTGATGACAAGTCACGCAAAAGACCCACACCCGTACCTCACCAGTGCAAGTCACACTTTGAGTGTGTTTGACTACATTTTCATTCTGTTTGAGGTTTTGTGTCTGGTCTGTAACTTTGTTACCTATGGATAAATTTAAAAAACACACGGCTCAATTTGTCAGCATGACATGATGACAAGTCACGCATAAGACCCACATCGGTACCTCACCAGTGCAAGTCACACTTTGAGTGTGTTTGACAACATTTTCAGTCTGTTTGAGATTTTGTGTCTGGTCTGTAACTCTGTTACCTATGGATAAATTTCAAAAATACACAGCTCAATTCGTCAGCATGACGTGATGGCAAGTCAAGCATAAGACCCACACCCGTGTCTCACCAGTGCAAGTTACATTTTGAGTCTGTGTGAGATTTCATGTCAAGTCTGTAACTTCGTCATACACGGATGGATTTCAAAAGCACTTGGCTCAATAGATCAACATGACATGTTGAAGTACTGCACGAAAGAACCAGAAACTTTCCTCAAAGGTCAAAGTCACACTTTCAATTTGTTTGATATTTCGTGTCTGGACATTACTTTGTCTTACATGGAGAGGTTTAACTTGACTCAATAAATTAAAATGATGTTATGACGTGTCACACGTAAGACTCACACCCATACCTCAAAGGTCAAGGTCAAACATTGCGTTTGTTTCACAACACTTTGAGTCTGTTTAAGATTTCAAGTCCAATCTGTAAATTGGTCATATATGGATGGATTTCAAAAACACTTGGCTCAATTAATCAATTGATAGACATGACATGAATGACCTATCCCTGAAAGGTCAAGGTCACATTTTCAGTTTGTTATTTCATGTTGGGTCTGTAACTTTGTCTTACATGGAGAGATTTTAAAATATCTTTACACAAGTGATCAGCATGTCTTGTTATGATGATGTGTCACCTGCACTTACCTCTACTAATACCCAGACCGTTACATCAGATGTCAATGTCACACTTCAATGTAAAAATCATGAAATTGCATGTCTTAATCTGAAACTTTAGTCCCAATACTCTTGAACCCCCTACCTATTATAAAATATACTGTTATTTTCACAGACCATTTGGGACATTTCTTTTCTTTTTTTAAAATGTAAATGGTTTTGCCTATATTTTTACAGAAGCATTGTTTGGTCAAGGAGGTTCAGATTTGTAACAATGACAGGGTTCCACTGTCATAAGGAGTCAGGTTTGACCCCAAAAATGGTAAAATTTGGCAATTACAAAAATTGTTTTTCTTAAGAACTGATCAGTCAAAATCGTTCATATAGGGATAACAGAAAAATTCTCTCTTTTTTTCGTCTATTTTGGCAAAATTATTGATCAATTTCAGGCCTGTCGATCGCGATACACACATGCGTATCATTTTAAATCTGTACAGAGATTTTTTTAAAAAAGGAAAAAACTTGAAGTATGCAATGAAAGTTTTGAGACAAAACGGCAGATGGTTTTGTGACATTTAGCGTTGGTGCAACATTTAACATTGTGGCAACATCAAATGTCACCCTAACGCTAAATGTTGCAACCCTGTCTCAAGTAGACACTGTCGCAATATAACCAGAACAATTATTGAAAGCAATGCTAAACACCATACAAACAAACACACAACATCTATTATATTTTCAGTATATTATGACCTGAAAACCAACCAACCAAAGTAATCTGACAATATTGCCCCCACATTACCATCTGTATGCACTGTTACAGATTGACAATATAATTAAAAACAAAATAATAATAACACTATCGTAACATGTAAAAGGTTTTTGTAAGTAATCTTGTTTTGGGGGAGATAAACTACGTTTTTCAATATCAATATCTTCGCTTTGTGAACGCAGAATGTCTGTAATATGCTCAAATATATGAATCTAATTACAATCACCATTAACAGATTGCGAAAAAATCAGATTTTATACTGAGCTACATACTGCATATGTATGGTGGGGGACGCATTCCCGGTTTGATTGATGTGTCAAATGACAATGTCATCTACGCCCTGGCCATACAATCAAACTGAAAATTTACTGGCTTTTTAGTTGATATGAGTCATTATGTGATACTAGATACCGTGTTTTTTGTGGAATAGAGTAGAAATGCATATTAAATGGGAAACTGTTAAATCGTTTTAAATCGAATGCGGTTCAATTTTACTTTTAGTCTCATCCCGGCGTTAGTCCTGAAAAAGAAAATATAGAGGTGAGGACTGGATTAGCAACAGATGAACAGCAAGTTAAATATTTAAAAACCTGTACTTTTAATCCCCATACTCTTGCATATCTATAAAGATTTATTTACTCTAACATCATATGACCATACTACGTTTATCTTCTTAGCCAAATACTGAAATGTTTCATCATTCTTTTGCTCCACCATAGAAAATTAGTTATGCAATTCAAAATGATATATCAGTAATGCACTCCCTCCCACTCACCGCTCCCACCCTACACACCTACTTCATTGTCAGGGATGTCAGCGAATTTGATGAAGATTATATTACTTAATGATACGTGTTTTGGGCTGAAAAACAATGCGAAAGTCACCGCCACATATACCGGTGGTACACATCTTAGGACATTTAGTGTTAAAGGTGCGACATATAGCAGCAGATGGTTTTGCGACATTTAGCATTGGTTGCAACATCTAAGGAGGAATATACCTTTTAAATTATTTTTGAAATGAGTAGTATATTTGGTATAATTTATAATGAAACTAAAGAAGTAACTTCTAATATGAATCTGTACTTTTTTCTGCGGTAAATGTAACATATATTTATATGTGACATTGTGAACATGGCCATGTTTGACCTTTTTGATGTCCCAATTTATAGGAGCAAAATCGCGTATTTTTCTACTTCACTTGAGTGATACATAATGTACAGAATCGTAACATATATCACCACGTACACATTTGATGGATGTATGTATTTACAAATGCAAAAATTACGACAAACGCCAAATTCTGAAAATTATAGCGAAAAACAAGACTATTTATTTCTCAATTAGAATTACTTAAAAACAAACAGAGTGATTTTTGCATAATTTTTATATGATATTATACAATAGATTATACATTTACTGTGAGATTTTTTGAAAAATTGACAATCTAGAGTTTTTACAATATTCAATTATTTAACCATACCCTACATCAAAAACATGCTTTAAAGCAAAACATCAGCGTTGGTATAGTGCATTAAACAAGGTTCCCACAGATTTGAAAAGTGCTTGATTTTCAACCTCTCAAATGAGAAGTGCTTATTTCTTGAAAATATCTTAAAAAGTGCTTATTTTTAATGTCAGTGGGAAAAGTGCTTGAAAAATGCTTGAAAATGAACAAAAATCATTGGAAAGTGCTTGAATTTAAAAGAGTTTAAATTTAAAAAACAGTAACGGAGTATATGAAATGTCCAATTCGCCATTTATTTTACATCCTGTTTTACCATATGCAGGAAAAGGGAGACTACTCAATTTGACAAACCTTTTTCCCCAGCAGTATTGTGCAGTGCAGCTTGTTGGGAAACAGTGCACACCTGTTCTTATTTTAAAAATAGATACAGTGTGTTGTCGTCTAAACAAACAATTGCATAAACTTAACGGGTTGATAAATAATTCTCCCATAACCAGCACAGAAAAATTGCCGGTAACACCCAAAATACATATAACAAAATCAAATGCATTTTAACAGCTGCTTGTGTTCTGAACTAGTGATGTCTGGGGAAACCCAATGTATCCAAAAGCACATGGTAGTAATAAACGGATGACAATGCCTGAGAGAAAGTGTGTATTCAGCCCTGAAGTCACACAATAAGAGCGAGAAACACAAGAAAAATGAAATGTCCATGCCGACAATTCGCAAATGAGCACAAGATAAACTTGTGTAGTATAAAGAAATTGGTAAAAAATGGGATGCAAAGAAATTAGGGCTGAGGGAGTACTTGGCTGTGTGAAACTAACTGAAGTTGTAAAAAGAATAATTTAGACAATTATAAATTAATTTCTAGATTATCATCCAAATTTTTCTTTAAAATGGGGAAAGTGGGAGTATTTTATTTTTTATTTTTAAAATTTTGATGTTTTTTCTTATAATTTTATTTAAAATATTTTTTTTTTTTCATGAAAATAAAAAGAGTGGGCGGTATGCAAATTATGGGGCGGGCGGGGATGATAATCCAGCAATTAATTTATTATGGCCTTTTGTTTCTGGTCATATGTTTAAGGACTATATATAGTATAATAAAGACTTTATTATACTATTTATAGGGATATAGAATATAATAATAATAATAATATCGAACTAGCCCCTTGGATATCTGTGCAGGAACTCCTAAGGTACTGTAAGTATGTATGGCGAGTTCATCTTTTTTAATGCTTTCAACCTTGAAAAGTGCTTGAAAAGTGCTTGAGTTTTATCAGTCCTTTTCTGTATGAACCCTGTTAAATGTTGGGTTTGTAATCATTGAATAAAACTTAATATGCAAAACATATATCTTATAAATGTGTAGAAAATGATTAAACTCATTCTACAAAAACTAATATTTTAAGCACACTAGTTATATCTACTATTGCACGACTGTTTAGTGGCATATAATTTTTGAGCCAGTTGCCAAACGTTCCACATAAAAGTCCTTTACTAGATCAAGATCAACATCATAGTAATAAAAAAACAAAAATTATTATCATCACCATCATCATCATCAGCAGCAGCAGCAGCAGCATCATCAGCATCATTGTTTTCATCATCATCATCATCATCATGGTTATCGTCATTTGCTTAGATGTTCTTAACATCCCTTTTTTTTTTTATTGTACATTAAAGTCACTCTAGATCTGATATTACGTCTTTCTTTCAATCAACAATATTTTAATTCACTCATATTTCTATTCTTGATGAACTATCACCAATATTATGTAAAAAAACAGTTAGGTAAAAACCTGCATTTTCAATTATATATAAATAGATGTCGGCTATTTGCACACCTGTGACTTTTTCACCACTTTGTGCTTTTTGGTCGCAACACTTTTTACCCACAGGTAAAAATAGAAATACTCGTACGTTGACTTTTGTCTCAATGTGGACAAAAGTCTTCATTGTCCTAAATTTTCTGCAGACAAATGTGTCATGTTGATTTGATTATTATACCCCCGACAAACGAAGTTTTGAGGGGGTATATTGGAGTCACCCTGAGGTCGGTCTGTCGGTCGGTCGGTCTGTCTGTTGCAATTTTCCTTGTCCGGAGCAGCACTTGAAAAGTACTGGATGGAATTTCATCAAACTTCATACAATGGTAGAATATAATGAGAGGAAGTGCAGTGTACAAGAAACATAACTCTATTCTTGCTAATTACAGAGTTATTGCCCTTTGATATTTTTTCTTGTCCGGATCATAACTTGAAAAGTACCGGATGGAATTTCATCAAGCTTCATACAATGGTAGAATATAATGAGAGGAAGTGCAGTGTACAGGAAACATAACTCTATTCTTGCTAATTACAGAGTTATTGCCCTTTGATACTTTTTCTTGTCCGGAGCATAACTTGAAAAGTACTGGATGGAATTTCTTCAAGCTTCATACAATGGTAGAATATAATGAGAGGAAGTGTAGTGTACAGGAAACATAACTCTATTCTTGCTAATTACAGAGTTATTGCCCTTTGATATATTTCCCTTGTCCAGAGCATTACTTTTAAAGTACTGGATGGAATTTCATCAAACTTCATACAATGGTAAAATATAATGACAGGAAGTGCAGTGTACAAGAAACATAACTCTATTCTTGCTAATTACAGAGTTATTGCCCTTTGATATATTTCCCTTGTCCAGAGCATTACTTTTAAAGTACTGGATGGAATTTCATCAAACTTCATACAACGGTAAAATATAATGACAGGAAGTGCAGTGTACAAGAAACATAACTCTATTCTTGCTTATTACAGAGTTATTGCCCTTTGATAAATTTCCCTTGTCTGGAGTATTACTTTTACAGTACTGGATGGAATTTCATCAAACTTTATACAATGGTAGAATATAATGAGAGGAAGTGCAGTGTACAAGAAACATAACTCTATTCTTGCTAATTACAGAGTTATTGCCCTTTGATATTTTTTCTTGTCCGGAGCATAACTTGAAAAGTACCTGATGGAATTTCATCAAGCTTCATACAATGGTAGAATATAATGAGAGGAAGTGCAGTGTACAAGAAACATAACTCTATTCTTGCTAATTACAAAGTTATTGCCCTTTGATATATTTCCCTTGTCCGGAGCATTACTTTTAAAGTACTGGATGGAATTTCATCAAACTTCATACAGTGGTAGAATATAATGACAGGAAGTGCATTGTACAGGGAACATAACTCTATTCTTGCTAATTACAGAGTTATCGCCCTTTGATATATTTCCCTTGTCCGGAGCATTACTTTTAAAGTACTGGATGGAATTTCATCAAACTTCATACAATGGTAGAATATAATGACAGGAAGTGCAGTGTACAAGAAACATAACTCTATTCTTGCTAATTACAGAGTTATTGCCCTTTGATATATTTCCCTTGTCTGGTGCAGTACTTTTAAAGTACTTTTAAAGCCATCAGTGATAACAGTTTAATAAAGTTCATGAAAGAACCAAGTTGATGAATACATGGAGTTCGAGCAGAGCAGGTTCGATATTGTATTCCTAGTGCTCTTGTTTGTTTCTTATCAATAAAATTGTTGTCCCTCAACATAACTCGAAAAAGTATAAAATTTATTGATTGCCATGAAAGCTTGTACACTGCACAATAATTAAAAAGACCGTTTTTAATTTTAACAAAACCATAAAAAAATTAACAATACAAAAAATTCAATCCATAACATTCTCTTTTATTAAGAATTTTTTTTTGTCTGGAGCATAACTTTAATTTTTTATTTGCGGACAAAATGCATTGAGTGGACAAAAACACCAGCATATACCGCTCTTTTGTGTTTGTGTTTTTTCTCCATCCAAAAATTGATGGAAGTAATGCACATTTATCTAAAAAAATCGATAGAAAATTGGTCACCAGCCACTTATCTTTGAACATGTCACTGTGAATCTAAAATATTAATTAAATTACAAATTTTATTATTTTAAAGGGACACATCCCAATTTTAAATAGATTATATTGGCATATTACCGTCAATTCCCTGTCCTAAATACACACGACCAGCATGAAGATACACTTATAACTTAGAAATATACGCATCTAAAGTGTCTAATTGCATAACCTCTTTATTACAAACAATGGGTTTCTGGAGTCACATTTTTGTTTTTGTTTACATTTGCCATTTTCAACGAACCGCTTTCGGGTTTCCGATCAATCATTGGATAACATCGTGAAGACTCGTTCACGATCACGTTTTCGAGGCTTTGTTCAGGAAGTTGACGGAGTTCAATGTAATTGAATACTTTATTGCGGGACATATTAAAGTTTTGGCCAATATTCAATTACTGTTAATTTGATAACTTATAAGTAAATAAAGGTTATACATCAATACATAAGCATTATTTTGTGCACACTGCATACAGGAAAAGTCTGGATTACCAGTGTGTTTGTGTTACTTGCCAATATAATCCCTTTAATACATTTTCACTTAAAGCAATTTGTAAAATTGCTTAGGCCAAAATCATATATCCGTTTCTGGTTAACCTGTAAAAAATAGTGTATACCATGTATGATTGTCTTTTCTTTTTTTTCACTTTCAAGGTACTAGAAATGTTCAGAGCAAGCCGGTCATTGTTTGCAGTTGTATGTTGACCAAGTTATATTACTAAGATAGGTATATTAAAGATTCACCGTGCTGTTCTGAACAACAATAATAACCATTTGTTCTGGGCAGTATATCCGTCTCTGGGCAGCCAAGTATACAAACACCAGAATACATAAAAACTTTAACATTTATAACACCAGAATATATAAAAACTGGAACATCTTCTACATCAAAATACAAAAAAACTGGAACAACTTCTACACCAGAAAACATAAAAACTGGAACATCTTCTACACCAGAATACATAAAAAAACTGAACATCTACTACACCAGAATACATAAAAACTGGAACATTTATAATGCCAGAATACACGAAAATGGGGAAATCTACTTCATCAAAATACATTAAAACTGTAACATCGACTACATCAGAATACATTAAAACTGGAACATCCAGTACACCAGAAAACATTAAAACTGGAACATCTACTACACAAGTATGCATTAAAACTGAAACATCTTCTACACCAGAATACATAAAACTTGGAACATCTTCTACACCAGTATACATAAGAACTGGAACATCTATAACACCAGTATGAATAAAAATTGGAACATCTATAACACAATAATGCATAACAACTGGAAAATCTATAACACTAGTATATATTAAAACTGGAACATGTAATACACCAGAATCGATAACAACTGGAACATCTATAATACCACAATACATAAAAACTTGAACATCTACACCAGAAAACATTAAAACTGGAACATCTACTACACCATTATACATTAAAACTGGAACATCTATAATACCAATATGCATAAAAAAACCTGGAACATCTACTACACCAGAATACATAAAAACTGGAACATCTTCTACCCCAAAATACATTAAACTACACAAGAA
This sequence comes from Panopea generosa, assembly GCA_029582155.1. Taxonomy (NCBI): domain Eukaryota; kingdom Metazoa; phylum Mollusca; class Bivalvia; order Adapedonta; family Hiatellidae; genus Panopea; species Panopea generosa. The sequence continues at coordinate 53,402,548 of CM055895.1, forward strand.
TGCATAACAACTGGAACATCTATAACACTAGTATACAATAAAACTTGAATATCTAATACACCAGAATCAATAACAACTGGAACATATATAACACCACAATACATAAAAACTGAAACATCTTCTACATCAGAATACATTAAAAGTGGAACATTTACTACACCAGAAAACATTAAAACTGGAACATCTATAATACCAGTATACATAAAAACTGGAACATCTACTACACCAGAGTACATAAAAACTGAACATCTATAACACCAGAGTATATTAAAACAGGAACATCTACTACACCAAAATACCTTAAAACTGGAACATCTTTAATGCTGGTGTACATTAAAACTGGAACATCAATAACACCAGTATATATTAAAACTGGAACACCTATAACACCAGTATACATTATACTGGAACTTCTAATATACCAGAATGTTTTAAAACTGGAGCATCTGTAACACCAGTTTACATTACAACTGGAACATCAATAACACCAGTATACATAAAAACTGGAACATCTAATATACCAGTATACATTAAAACTGGAACATCTAATATACCAGTATGCATTAAAACTGGAACATTTAATATACCAGTATGCATTAAAACTGGAACATTTAATACACAAGAATATATTAAAACTGGTGCATCTATAACACTAGCATACATTAAAACTGAAACATCTACTACACCAGAATACATAAAAACTAAAATCTATAACACCAGTGTACATTACAGCTAAGCATTTTATACACCAAAATGTATTAAAACCGGTACATCTAATACAACAGTTTGCAATACAACTGGAACATCTTCTATACCAGAATGTATTAAAACTGGTCAATCTTATCCACAAATATAGATTAAAACTGGAACATACAGTGCATCAGAATACATTAAAACTAGAACATCTTTAACACCAGAATACATTAAAATGGAAAATTTTCTACAGCAGAGTACATTACAATTAAAACATCCTCTACACCATAATACATTAAAAAAACTGGAACATGTAATACACCAGTATACAAATAAACTGGAACATCTATAACACCAGTATATATTAAAACTGGAACATCTGTAACACCAGAATGCATAACAAATAGGACATCTACTACACCAAAATGCATAAAACTGGAAAATGTACTTCATCAGAATACATAAAAACTAGAATATCTTCTACACCAGAATACATAAAGACTAGATCATTTAATACACCAGTGTACATTAAAACTGGAACCGCTAATACATCAGTGTACATACAAGCTTGAACACGAGAATGAATATAATATTGGAACATCTACTACACAAGAATACATTACAAGTTGGAGATATATAACAGCAGTGAACATAAAAACTAAAACTTCTTATACATCAGAATACATAAAACTGGAACATCTACTTCACTAGTATACTTTAAAACTCGAACAGCTATAACACCAGTTTACATTAAAACTGAAGCATCTATAACACCAATGTACATTAAAAGTGGAACATTTAAACTACCAGAATACATTAAAAGTGGAACATGTAATACACTAGAATACATTAAAACTGGAACATTTATAACACCAGAATACATTAAAACTCGGACATCTTTAAACCAGAATACATTAAAATTGGAATAGTTACTCAACCAGTGTGCATGAAACTGGAACATCTAAAACACCAGAATACAATAAAAGTGGAACATGTACTACATCAGCATACATAAAAACTGGAACATCTATAACATGAGAATACATTAAAACTGGAACATTTTCTACACCAGAATACATTAAAACTTGAACATCTACAACACCAGTATACATAAAAACTGGAACATCTGTAATATCAGAATACATTAAAACAGGAAAATCTTCTACACAAGAATACATTAAAACTGCCACATCTACTTCACCAGTATACATTTAAACTGAATCATCTACTACACCAGTGTACATAAAAACTGGAACATCTACTACGCCAGGGTTCATATTCACCTACCTTTCTTGAGAATATCTTTATACTTAAGATTGAAAATCCAAATTTCAACCTTAGATATCTAGTTTACCATGAAAGATAGAATAATTGTGAGAGATTATTTAACTATATATTAGGTGTTCCTACATCCTTGCAAATTTTTACCTCAATAAATGGTCTCTAAGTATGTTTTTCAAAATTCATTTTTTAGTTCAAGTCTAAGAATATTCTTAAGAATGGTTGGTGAATACCACCCTAGTATACATTAAAACTGGAACAGCTAAAACATCAGCATACATTAAAACTGGAATAGCTAATACACCAGAATGTATAAAACTGGAACATCTAATACACCAGTATACATAAAAAATGGAACATCTTCTACACCAGATTACATAAAATCTAGAACATCTCATACACCAGAATACATTAAAACTGGAACATCTATAACACCAGATGCATAAAAACTAGAACATCTACTTCACCAGTATACACTAAAATTGGAACATCTATAACACCAGAATACATAAAAACTGGAATAGCTACTTTACTAGAATACATTAAAACTGGAACATCTATAAGACCAGTATACATAAAAACTTGAACATCTTCTACACCAGAATACATTAAAACTGGAATAGCTACTTCTCCAGTGAACATAAAACTGGAACATCTAAAACACAAGAATACAATGAAACTGGAATAGCTACATCTCCAGTGTACATAAAACTGGAAAATCTAAAACACCAGAATACATTAAAAGTGGAACATGTAATACACAAGTATATATTAAAACCGAAGCATCTATAACACCAGATAACTTTTAACTGGAATAGCTAATACACCAGAATATATTAACACTGGAACATCTATAACACCATAATACATTAAAACTGGAACATCTTCTACACCAGAATACATAAAACTGGAACTTCTTTTACACCAGAATACATTGAAACTTGAACATCAGTATACATAAAAACTGGAACATCTTTAACACCAATATACATTAGAAAATGAACAGCTAATACACCAGTATACATAAAAACTGGAACATCTATAACATCAGAACACATTAAAACTGGAACATCTTCTACACCAGAATACATTGAAACTAGAACATCTATAACACCAGTATACATAAAACCTGGAACATCTATAAAATCAGAACACATTAAAACTTAAAAATGTATTCAACAGAATACTTTAAAAATGGAACATCTACAACACCAGAATACATTAAAACTTGAACATCTTCTACACCAGAATATATAAAAACTGGATATTTTATAACACCAGAATATATATAAAACTGGAACATCAAATACACCAGAATACATTAAAACTGGAACATCATATTCACCAATTAACATACACTGGAACATCTACTCCACCAGTATACATTAAAACTGGGATATCTGCTACACCAAAGTACATTAAAACTTGAACATCTACTACACCAGAACACTTTAAAATAGGAACAGTTAATACACCAGAATATATATAAAACTGGAACATCTCCTACACACACATACATAAAAACTTGAACATTTATAACACCAGTATACATTAAAACTGGAGCATCTATAACACCATTATACATTAAAACTAGGGCAATCTATAACATCATTATACAATAAAACTGGAGCATCTATAACACCAGTATACAATAAAACTGGAGCATCTATAACACCAGTATGCATTAAAACTGGAACATCTGTAACACCAGTATACATTAAATCTGGAGCGTTTATAACACCAGTATACAATAAAAACTGGCGCATCTATAACACCAGTATACAATAAAAATGGAGCATCTATAACCCCAGTATGCATTAAAACTGAAGCATCTGTAACACCAGTATACATTAAAACTGGGCATCTATAAGACCAATATAAAATTAAACTGGAGCATCTATAACACCAGTGAACATAAAAACTGGAGTATCTATAACACCAATTTACAATAAAACTGGAGCATCTGTAACATCAGTATATATTAAAAGTGGAGCATCTGTAACACCAGTATGCATTAAAACTGGAGCATCTGTAATACCAGTATACAATAAAACTGGAGCATCTATAATACCAATATACAATAAAACTGGAGCATCTGTAACATCAGTATACATTAAAACTGGAGCATCTATAATACCAGTATACAATAAAACTGGAGCATCTATAATACCAGTATACAATAAAACTGGAGCATCTGTAACATCAGTATACAATAAAACTGGAGCATCTGTAACATCAGTATACAATAAAACTGGAGCATCTGTAACACCAGTATACATTGAAACTGGAGCATCTATAATACCAATATACAATAAAACTGGAGCATCTGTAACACCAGTTTACATTAAAACTGGAGCATCTATAATACCAGTATACAATAAAACTGGAGCATCTGTAACACCAATATACAATAAAACTGGAGCATCTGTAACATCAGTATACAATAAAACTGGAGCATCTGTAACACCAGTATACATTAAAACTGGAGCATCTATAATACCAGTATACAAAAAAACTGGAGCATCTGTAACACCAGTGTACATAAAAACTGGAGTATCTATAACACCAATATACAATAAAACTGGAGCATCTGTAACACCAGTATACATTAAAACTGGAGCATCTATAAAACCAGTATAAATTAAAACTGGAGCATCTGTAACACCAGTATACAATTAAACTGGAGCATCTATAACACCAGTTTACAATAAAACTGGAGCATCTAAAACACCAGGGTTGGTATTCACTAGCCATTCTCAAGAATGTTCTTAGGCTTGAACACAAGAATCAATTTTGAAAACCCCATTTAGAGACAATTATTTGAGACCAAAATTTGCATGCATGTAGGGACACCTGATATATAATCAAATACATTCTCACAATTATTCTATCTGTCATGGTACACTAGGTATCTAGAGTTGAAATTTGGATTTTCAAGCTCAAGTCTAAGAATATTCTTAAGAATGGTTGGTGAATATGACCTCTGTATGCATTAAAACTGGAGCATCTATAACACCAGTATGCATTAAACTGGAGCATCTATAACCCAAGTATGCATTATAACTGGAGCATCTGTACACCAGTATACATTAAAACTGGAGCATCTATAAGACCAATATAAAATTAAACTGGAGCATCTATAACACCAGTATACATTCAAACTGGAGCTTCTGTATCACCAGTATACATTAAAACTAGAGCATCTATAACACCAGTATACATTAAAACTGGAGCATCTATAACACCAGTATACATTAAAACTGGAGCATCTATAACACCAGTATACATTTAAACTGGCGCATCTATAACACCAGTATACATTAAAACTGGAGCATCTGTATCACCAGTAAACATTAAAGTTGGAGCATCTATAACACCAGTATACATTAAAACTAGAGCATCTATAACACCAGTATACATTAAAACTGGAGCATCTATAACACCAGTATACATTAAAACTGGAGCGTCTATACCACCAGTATGTATTAAAACTGGAGTGTGTGTATCACCAGTATACATTAAAACTGAAGCATCTATAACACCAGTATACAATAAAACTGGCGCATCTATAACACCAGTATACATTAAAACTAGAGCATCTGTATCACCAGTATACATTAAAACTGGAGCATCTATAACACCAGTGTACATTAAAACTGGAGTATCTGTATCACCAGTATACATTAAAACTAGACCATCTATAACACCAGTGTACATAAAAACTGGAGCATCTATAACATCAGTTTATTAAAACTGGTGCATCTATACCACCAGTATGTATTAAAAAAACTATATCTAGTATACATTAAAATTATAAAGTGTTAACTTCAAATTTCCAGAAATCATCACCCATATCAGAGGGAACATTGATATTTCAAACAAACAGTCTGAAATTCAGTCATTATATTAGAGGTGTAATGATTCATCTATGCACAGATGCTGATGTGTGTATCGGGTGTTAAATGAAACTTCCAATAGATAGTGATGCAATGCATTCTTTAGACCTATGAAGATAAGATTGTCAGATATTGTGCATCACTATTTCATTCTTGGTGAAACAAAAAAAAATAGCAAATAAAAACTAATAAACAAAAAAGAATGTTTTTTTAAAAAGTAAGATAAAATTTTGGATATAAGCTGGCTAAATACGTGACGAATATTACGAACAGCATCTCCTTCCCATCAGGTACTATCCCACTATGTTTATTTCATCACTCTCGCAGTAATGCAGTGTAATAAGTTTTGTTGTTTTCTGTTAATAAAGATACTTTTAAGTTGCATACAAGCATAGTTATTACATACACCTTATTAAACAATCATGGTGATTGCATAAGATCAGTATTGTGATGATTATTGCATCGCGACCTAAATATTGCATTATGTATCACCTTTTATTTATCACATGCAATTGTTCTGAAAATGAATCATTGCGATACGCATCACAGATGATAAAAATGCCGATGCACAGCCCTACATTATATGCCATCAGTCCTATAGAGTGTGGATGTGTTGGGAACATAATATACTGTCAGTCCTATGGATTGCAGATTAGTTGCGGACACATTATATGCTGTCAGTCCTATGGATTGCAGATTGGTTGGGGACACATTATATGCTGTCAGTCCTATGGATTGCGGATGGGTTGGGGACACATTATATGCCATCAGTCCTATGAATTGCAGATTGGTTGGGGACACATTATATGCGGTCAGTCCTATGGATTGCGGATGGGTTTGGGACACATTATATGCCATCAGTCCTATGAATTGCGGATGGGTTGGGGACACATTATATGCCATCAGTCCTATGAAATGCAGATGGCTTGGGGACAAGTTATATGCTGTCAGTCGTATGGATTGTGGATGTGTTGTGGACATTAAAATGGCATAACTAATGTCTTCCTTACAAACAAGCAGTCCTCAAACTATTATTATATCTACTAAAGGTTATCATGTTGAATTATAAATACTGGCCTGGAAGTTTAGATTATCTATTAGTGAAATTTAGTATTCTGCCAACAGCAGACATTGATATTTGTATTTTGACATTTACATTATGAAATGTATCCCTGATATTATATAATAACGTAATGAAATGTGCATAATTTTAGTATTCATATCAAATAATTTGGTTCATGACACAAAAATTGCCTGGCTTTTAAAGGGCAAACATAAACAGTTGTAATACAGATATTATCATGAAATGCTTCCAAGTCTCAGATCTTTACAACTTCCAATACTGTAGTTTATGTTCTGCTTTACAAATATGTTGGTTTCATGAAATACAATTTTATTTCCCCAAGCAGTGAAACAAAAAGGATTCTAATTTTGAACATTACCAAATGAGCTCCATGGTAACAAGTGGGGGTTACAAGATATACAAAATAATAGCAACACATGACAGAGTAAAGTTAACCCATTAGTTAAACATTACCCCTCATGATCAGATTCAATATTGGCTGGCTGGCTGGCTGGCAGGCAGGCAGGCAGGCAGGCAGGCAGGCAGGCAGACAGACAGACAGACAGACAGACTAATGTTTATTCAGATTACACATACATAGGTTACATTAAATATAAGTACTCAATTATAATTGATTGATTGATTGAATATTTACCATAATTTTTATACCATCGGGGGCTAACAGATGATCAGTTAACCTAACCACTGTTTCCCGGGATCCTGGAAGGTTAACCAGTACATGAGCACACCCAATTTCCACAAGTAACTTATAACTTTCCCACCTGAATCAGAAGTGAAACATGACTGATAATAAGACACAATGTCGAATCTCAATCATCACGGACACTATGGCTGGTCAGGGACTCTCGACCACTGGATTGATAGTCAGACATGCTACCAACTGAGCTAATTGGGCCCTCGATTACAAATAAAACGAAGATAAATTAGTAAAAGGTAATTTTACAACTATCAACCATATTATATAAAATGAATTGAGTATTGCAAATTATTAGATATAAAGTATCACAGAATGTAATTTTAATATTATTGTTTTAGCCAAATCCACTGTAAAAAAAGTTAATGATCTATCGCAATAAAATATTCTATAGAAACTATGATGAACTTACATGGTAGTTGTATAACCATAATATCTCGGACAAGTTCTTAAACTGGCAAAATCAGAAATTGATGTCTGAGTTATGACCACTGAATCATTAAAAAATGCATTATTTGACATTGTGTGCATTTTATAACCATAATATCTTGGGCAAGTTCTTGAACTGGCCAAATCTGATAAATATTATCAGAGTTATGGCCCCTGAATCACCATATATTGCGTTATTTTGTTTGCACTCTAACACCTGCATTTTTCATTTGATCCTCACCAAACTTATGAAGTTGTTGAACTGGCAAAATCGGTAAATTAATATCTGAGTTATGAGCCTTGAATCATCAAAAATTACATTATCTGACGTTGTGTGCATTCTAGTACTAGCAGCTTTCACTTGATGTTTACTAAACTTACATACGTGTAGTAGTTATATAACCATAATATCTTGGACAATTTCTTGAATTGACCAAATCAGAACATTAATGTATAGAGTTATGGCCCTTGAATTGACCAAAATTGCATTATATGAAATTATGTACACTCCAGCACCTGCAGTTTTTGTTTGATCTTCACAATACTTAGACAGTAATTAAATGTCTATACTATCTCAACTGACCAAATTTAAATGTCTGAGGTATGGCCCTTGCCTTATCAAAAATTGCCATCTTTCCCATTGTCTCTTTTGCAACAGGTGAGCGATTTAGGGCAAATCTCGTCCTCTTGTTTTAAGTAACATTTTATTTTATTTTATTTCAAGTGTAACTGTTTTAGGAATGAAAGGCTTCAACTTTTTACCAATACTCATGAATTTCACCTATTAAGTACAAGAAAATTGCTGTACGGCACTCCAGACATAATCAATTTATTTTTCAAGAATTTCAAAAATATATCAAAAACACACAACATTTTCAAATTGACTAACTTATTAGTAAAATATGTTATGCGTGGCTGTAGAAATGTTAAATTGAACAGTATGTGGGGCGATTGTTTGGTTTCAATGAGATGGGCAACAGGGTAAGTTTATCAAGTGGGGATTTTCTCCCTTCATTTTTGTCCACATTTCTGTGTGTTTCTTTTTTTCAAGTTTATAGTATTCATTTAAAATTATAACCTATATTATGAATGTTATTACATTTCATTCTGGTATACATAATATATTGATGTTGATGGTATGGAGAGAACTGTAACTAATGTTGTTATAACTTGTAGTTCAATCCATTTGCGTATGTTATATATAAATACGTATTATTATGACTTTGTGATGTTAATCATCTATAACATAAGTAATAAAATATGTTTAACTCTTTACTCCATATGTATTTCAACTGGACTCTTCCAAACTCAAAAGAGTCAATTTCTGTGAATTGATACATTTTACCTATTTATTCTGACAGAGCTTGTTACGAGCAATCAGAACTGGTTCTACACTGTTTTCTGCTCTATCAGAATAAATAGGTAAAATGTATCCATATGAAGTTAAGGGTTAAACTAACATTTCAGAAGGATTTTAATGAAACTTTAACAAAAATGTTATACACACCAAGGACTTGAATAGAAGGACAGGAAACTTGCACCTCCTGACTAAATGTAGATGAAACAGCACACAAAGGATTCATAATTTGCAAATTAATCATTCATAACTCACAGGCAACTGATTTCTTGTACACAAACTGTAAGTTGTATGTAAATTTAAATGTTTAAACATGTTTCGATCATGCAAAATGCTCTTGAGTTAAGATAATGAGGTTTGGAGGAAAATTTATTGTGATTTGTGGTTATTTTAGCTGCAGTATACAGATTTTGTAATCACAAGTACTTCAACAATTTAAAACACATATTTCTGGAAATTGTGTTATTTTGATGACAATTTTGTTCTGCAATGTAAGAATTTTGATTTTTGTTCCTGAGATGAATGGAAGTTAAGATAATTAAAAACTAAATATTATGACTTTTTGCGTGAATATGCGAGCGTTCACAAAATCTTAATCAGTTGTTTTTCCCTCATTATATAATTCCTTGTATACACGTATCAAGTGTCCCGCAGAAATGCATGTTTCATAACTTTTCCATTCAATTTAGCAGAGTTATTGCCCTTGGAGAACTTAAAATTTTTGTCACTGATTTTTTTGTATAATTATATTTTGGTTTCTATGATACCAACAAGGAAAATGGAATGAAACTTTACACATTTATATGTTAAAGGGAGTATATCAGGAAAAAAACGCTATAAATATCATAAAAATTAAAATAACAAAAATTTATAAAAAAAGCATCTCATTATCATTAATAAATAAAATTTGAATGGTTCGCTATGTCAAATCCACCAAAACGTGACAAAATCAATATTTAAATTTGAGTGATAAACTTGAAACGAAATTACAATTCTAAAAGTAAACAACACTTAAATACTGTTCGACATCATTCGGACAATTTCTAAGGTGAAACAATTTTACTACGTGTAAACCTTTATGACTGATCAAAGTGAAATCAAAATGAAATCACTTGACTCATTTAACACATCCCAAAATGTGTTGAAATCTTAAGCGGGAAATCTATTTCAGTCTAACCTAGGCGTGTAGTCCAAGTTAGGAAATCCCTTTTCAATATATCATTTTGTCATGTTAAAATAGATATCCTTTTGGCAATATGGGATCAGTGAGTATATATATATATATGGCAGAATATATTGGACAATATGGTTTATAGGCATTTACAAAATTTCGACAAATCCTGATAAATTCCCTTTAATATCAAATATATATTATTCCACTAATCATGGCAGAGTTATTGCCCTTGTTAGATTAGAATTTCTCAGTGGATAAGTATTTTCATCTGATGTGATATGTTAAGAGCTGTGGAGGATTTAATACACCCCTTCTCACTGTGAATCAGTGATATAAAATGTTCAATTCTGTAACTCTATTTAATTTTATGACACATGTTGTAACTGAGGTGGTGGGGACTCAAGTAAAAGCCTGGTGTCGAAGAGTGAGGAAATTGAATGAATATGTACGATTGAACCTATTGTATGTAAATTTATGACCCTGATATGAAATCTTGGATTTTAGGCCAAGTAATGACCCTTGTTGACATTTGTAGGGCTTGATTTTAATTTTAGAGGGTCGTGGACTCGATCACCCCGACACGGCCATGTGTGTTACATGTCTTTCAACAAGATGTGACACTTTATCCACACATGCTTAGTATTGGTTCTACCAAAAAAGACTGAGCACGATTTGTCTACAATGTAAAAAATTGTTTCACAATCACTGCAAAACAAATAAGATTAACCAGTTTGTAAGTTAGTATCTTACATATGGAATGAATCTTCCATTCCTTTTTGGTGTGCACTTGATCAACTTTGTTACCACTGTCTTGTTACATGGCATCTCTGACACTGTAAAGTCACTAAATTTACATAAATTCCTGTATCCGGATTCTTTATATTAATTCGCATATTCCATTACTTGAAATTAATAAATAACCCATCTGTAGATCCATTCTTTAATAAAATAGACGCCTACCCCTCTACCCCAATCTTCCGTATTTTATTAAAATTCACTACATTTCCAGCAAAAAACATGTGCTCGGTCAGATTTAGTATTGTGCCCCCCTACATACGCACCTTCTAAAAGGAAATCCTTGATCCGCCCGTGTAGCCTCCCACCCACTTCCCATGATTAGCCTTGAAATTGAAAAAAAAGAAGAAAACTATGATGTTGATGGCCTCAGGCCCTATCTAAGTATACTATAGCCTTTGGATAGCTATCATATATAATAAATAATGAATGAGATCGATTGAATATTCCATTATTATTATAAATAGCTATCCAAAGGCTATATGGTAGGTAGGGTCTGTGTCCATGACGATGAAACAATTTCACATCGCAGTCCAATTTGACAACAGGAAAATCCCTTTGGGAAATCCCAACCTGACACCCCTACGTAATAGACTCGTCTGTATGTTGATCGCCGCCATTGACCGCCATAAACACAAATCGATAGGATTTCGCTGTTCTCCCGGTGATATTAGGAGTTGAATTACGGAGTGAAAAGTTTTAAAAGTTGTGCAACAAGTAAACTAGCTTGTTTTTTTGAACTCGGAATTTTTCGATGTGCTTGGATGCGATAAAATTGAAGTTTTGAAATGAGTTCCGAGACGGAAGCGAATAAAGAGAGCGAGCATGACGTGAATGCTGATGAAGATCAGGTAAGAAAAAGTTGTCAAAGTTGTGTTGCAAGTTCATCTTGTAAATAACCGTTCAACTCAGAGACAACTGTCCGCTGGTGTACTTATAAGGAATTTGCAGTTGCCATATTGTATAAAACCTTTCATCTCACTGTCAGTCACGGTTTACCTGCATAATTTCACACCTGGTGTGTGCTGGTTTTACGAAGTTTATGAATGTAGATTTTTTGTTGTGGTTGTTGACTGTTTCATACTCATTCATCCTCATATTCCAGTCTGTGCATCTACATTGTGAGCTTTTTCATCGTGATATTGTCTATTTTTGTTTGGGTATCTTGGTGCATATGCATACTAATGTGTACAAGAAGCATATATACTGGTCATACCTAATACTGCGAGTCTAAAAAAATTTCAACCGTGTAAAGAATGGCATCAATACTAAACAGTAATATGGTAACCTAAGTGTGCTGAGTAAAAAATGACGATACGAAATGCAAACAAATGCCGACGCAGATTGTTATTAAACGGGCATTTGTGGTAATAGGTGTATTGCGGTATTAGGTATACAAGGGATATATAACATATTAAGACTGAGTGTACTAGTATTTTTAAGACATCTGCCCAATCATGCAATCATGAGCCTAAGGTCAACTTTACAGTCTAAGAAGACTCGTGACCTTTAACTGGAAGAAGAAGAAGAAGAAGAAGGTCTATAGACTGACACTTGGCCACAGTTTCTTAAACATCTCAACTCATATTTTTTATAGATACTGTTAGACCATTAAATATGTGCTTAAAAGCTGAAGTAATCGTTTAGTTTGTTTGAATATTTGTCATTTTTATGCAATCGAGGGCTAACAGACAATCAGTTAATCTAACGTTAATCCAGTACTCAAGCACACCTATCTCTGCAAGTAACTGATAACTTTCCCACTTGAATCAGCTGTGAGAATTATAATGACAAGCAATATTGTAATACCATATCAGTCAGTGAAATTGAGATATTTTACTTAAGGAAAATATCAGTTTGAGATATTTAGTGAAATCAGTGACTTCATTACTTTTTGAAACTAGCCACAGTGCACATTTTTTTTTATAACTGAAAGAGCAGGCACGGCTGTCTGGTGGGCTGTCTGGGTTATGTAAGTCTTTAATTGTAACCTAATAAAACATTCAATGTGGGATTGCCAGGAAGTTGTTACTGTCAAATGTTGGATGATAAGTATAGAAAATGGAGACAGGATTTGTATGTTATATAATCTGCACTGTGCATTTACTGTACAAGTTAAGTGCATATAAATTAGTAAAAAGTATGCATCAGTGCTGCATTCAGTTACACTATTTTATCATGTAATGTACCATGTAATGATATTTTAAGTTGAGCCAATGTCCATGAATATAAATTTGATAATTACTGACCACGGTCAGTGGTGTAGCTGCCTTTACACCACAATGTCTGGGCTTGCACATATTCCTGCGAATGCATTGTTATAGTTGCTGAAAATGTTCCCAGAACGCAAGAAATGAATCCTAAAAATCAAACTTTTTCGGGGGAACCCCCTAGAACCTGGTGGGCTTGCACATCATTTTAGTGTCAGCTTTGCCACTGACAGTCCTGATGTCCTGCAACACTGTTTATGTCCCCAGCTGCAGATTCGGAATTGATATTGAGAGTTTGGTGTGGGGTGGGGTTCCCACAACCGGTGATTTATCTGGTTGTCCTACCTACAATGTACAGATGCCTTACCTACAATGAACATACACACACAAGATGACATTGGTAAAGACATGCTGACAGACAGACACACTATTGTTTATCTCTCAACGTTATGACTGTTATCTGTTATTGTGCACTGTACACTCCTTCAAGAGCTACTCACCAAAGCAGAAAATGTAAAGATTTTATAAGATAATTTCTATCTTTTAAGTATTTCATTTAATACATTGTGTGCATTGTACACATTGTAACTTATTACAGGACTACATAAGCTAATATTAAATATTGTGCATTTCTTGAGTAAAAAATAGTCAGAGGTCTGGGATCTTTGTTTCTCGCTGTTGGACTCTTATAATGTTACTTGAGCTGGCTGGATCCATTGGACCTTTCAGAATTTAAATTTTGTGCACAGTGATTATGTACTGTTAAACTTTCTCTTAAAAATTAAATATAAAGTTTTGTTAGAGCTGTGCAAACTAACCTCACGCTAATAAAGCATTTCACACCCACCATAAAATATGATTCACTCGCTAGCTGTGGTGATATTCATTTGCTACACAATCATTAATATTAAAAGTTAATATTGAGTATGCAAGCTGCCAACCTTGACTGGGTTTGTTTACCATATCGTCTCACCTTCATGTTTTAGTGTATCACCTCCAGTGATTTCTACAAATTGTTTTCTCGCTTGGACCATTATATTTCTGTAGTTCTGGCAGTATCTCTGGCTTTGGTATAAAGACTTGCACCATTGAACACGTAGTGCATTGATATTTTTTCAATTTTGTTATGAATTGAAATTTGCAGTTTATTTCATTTTTTATCCAATTGATTTATGATTAATCAGAAACTGTTGTTTGTATCCAAAGTTGTTTTGTTATATATATATAAACTGGCTGTTTGATAAATATTCAAGATCCAATTTTTTATATAGTGATGTGAACGTTTTAGGACTTACTCATTTGAAATGATACTGTGACAGTGCACGTTAGTAAGGGGATACGTGTGCCATCGTGTAATAGAAATGGTGTTAGTCTATCAAAAACAACACCAAGTATATGTTTTGTCCATGAAAAGACTCTCAAGCAGGCGTCGGCAAAAGCACTTGTGTGCTCATCCTCAAGAGTGATTTTTACTAGTAATGGTCTGCCGGACAAGTGAACTTTTTTTTACCCACTTGTGGGTACCAACCCAGAATTGTTACTGTCTATGAGTCATCAGTTTATGTCATTGTAAAAAAATGGTGTGTTTATTTACCTCTGGGTTATTGAGTATATACATGCGAAGAAAATATCATTGTACTTATCGTTATTTCTGCGTGATAAAAATGACAACCGTTCCCAACCTTTTTTTCATTATTTGTTTTCAACATTTTAGTATAAACTTTTCAAACAAGTGAATTTTCGATCTGGACGAGTACTGTTGACTGACAGACGAGTGCTTTTAAAAGTTTTTCCTGACCCCTGTTAAAGAGAGATTCACAAAGTTTGAATAAATTACGATAATGGGGATAGAATTCAGTATGTTTAATGTTGTTTTAATGCAAGTTAATCTTGTTGAAAATGATGAATATATAAATGAATGTTATTTGCAGAAATCTTGGACCTAAATTAAAACATTGCTTGTTTACTGCGTCCGACCACAACAATCCTGTCCGTCAGAAATTTTATTAGTGGGCGCTCATTCACAAAATATTCATGGTTATTAAATGTCTTTAAAAATATTCTCTGATTGATGCAAAAAAAAAAAAAGAACTGCCTGCTTACCTACCCCTAAATGGTATGGGTCAGAAGATGCAAACAGACAATATTTTAAGGGTGGCCTTAATGGTCTTAAAAGCAAATTCTAGTGGAGAAATCTGTTTTAATTGTTCTCAGACTGGGACAGATGTAAGCAGATGCTGCATTAACACACTCTTTCCTGGCGTGCACGCTTTACATCTATAATGTACATGTGCGTTACTCCAAATTGCCTTTTTATCCTCAATATTGTTATAACGGTTACAGATCTGGAGTCTATAGTGCTCTATGATGAGTATGTAGTGCCTGTTGTAATTTACACTGCTGTTTGTTACTAAGTCTGTAATTGTTACCAGTTTCCCAGCCTGGACTGGTTCTACAGGTGAATGTATACAATGTATACTATTGCCAAGGACGTCCACCACTTCCATAGTCTTGTGTCATATCTAATGAAACTTGGTAGATTGTGTTAAACATTTTCATACCTTCATTGTAGCTAACCCGGTTTTAAAAGCTGGCCAGCAGATATTTTTAAATTTCCATGCTTCTGGGGTGGGGGGGAAGTCATGTTTGCAGTCATTTGATGTCATGTTTCATACATTTTCTATCATATTTGATATTTTCATCTAACCATGTTGTTCTTTTGTTGTTGCATTGGTAAACTGTCTTTTTCAATCATGGATACATTAAATAAACTTGTGGTGAACACGGGTACCAACTATGGGCAGATTAACAGCCTGGACTGGTTCTATAGGTGAACACAGGTTCCAACCATGGGCAGATCAACAGCCTGGACTGGTTGTACAGGTGAACACAGGTACCAACCATGGGTAGATCAACAGCCTGGACTGGTTGTACAGGTGAACACAGGTACCAACTATGGGCATATCAACAGCCTGGACTGGTTCTACAGGTGAACACAATCATGTACCAACCATGGGCATATCAACAGTCTTGATTGGTTCTATAGGTGAACACAAGTACCGACCATGGGCAGATCAAAAAATTTTGTTCAGGTTTCGGCCTCCAGTTTAGGTTTTTTTCTATGTCTCTCAAATTTTGCAGTTTAATAGAGGGTTCAAGTTATTGGCTACAGATAGTATTACAGTCATTAAAAAAAGCAATCTTTTTGGAATCCCAAGTGGGGTCTGGACCCCCTGTTGTTCCTTCTGGATCTGGCATTGGTGTCTTACCCTTATGTTTTGTTGTTAGTCAACATTTCAAAGATTTATGATTTTTATTTATTAAAAATGAAGATATGAATGCATAATTATTATGATGTGTTTCAATGTGAATCATTGCTGTTCTTCTACATCCGATCTGGCAAGAAAAAATAGTAGTAAACTAAATGTTTTGGAAGAACTGTTTTTAAGGTTTAGGATGGTGTTGTGGTTATTGCTTATTTGTGGTTTCTTTAATTTGTATACATGTCTCTTTGACACATCAAGGAGAGCTATAATTGATATATGTTAAAACTCATAGGGGACCCCCCGTGACCAAAGGTGATGTCTCGGGATCACTTACCTCTCACTGCTATGGTCGTAGCTTCAATTCCCGCTCGCTCCAAATTTATGTGAGGAAGTTTGCCAATCACGTGCGGAAAGAGGGTGCTTCTTCTCAGATTCTTTATGAAATTTTCCTCAACCAATAAATCTGGATACGCCATATATTTATTACCTGTAACTTTTAAATTAAGTGTTAAAAATGGTGTTAAATTGCCCCCCCCCCCCCCCCCCCCCCCCCCCCCACACCTCCACACACACACACACTCTTTTTTTTTTTGGCAACTCCTTTATAATTATGTTATATATTATGTATAAATTATGTATACTGATGTTAGTTATTCAAAACATTTTTTAAAAAAAAATCTGATTAAAAAACTTCGTCTGTCGCACATTCCATGTAACATCTCGAACGTAAGTATTATGTTTCAATGCAGAAGCTGTGAATACTATATCAGTGTGTCATGTAATTATAAATCATTGTAGCGTAATGGTGGTATATGGAAGTAAATTTATAACTTGGCTGTAAAGTATGTCATACGTGAACATACTAATGTACTTCCATTATTATTAAAAGTTTTTAAACCGCCGATATAAATAACCGGTTTACTTATTTTAAACATCACTTTTTAATATGTACTGAATGGAACAGCTAACCACCTGACATTTCATGTATTGTCCTCAAAAAGTATCAAAGCACGTGCAAAGTAAGCATTTTGTACCAGACAGATGCGAACAAGTAGTTGTATAGAATTTCACAATCGGGCTATGTAAAATCAATACATAAATGTTTGTTAATATCATATAAAATATATACTCGTAATTTTGAAGAAATACATAAGTGGTGGGTTGGCTGTTCTGTTCAGTATACATAATCATTCATAATTCTTATTGCATCCTTATAGAAAGATAATGGAAGATGAACATTCAGGCATATTTGTGAACCCTATTTGTTATTTTACATGACACATTGTATAAGCTATAAGTATATGATGTCTAGTTTTATTGGTGAATGAATCTGTGCAGAAACACTTTCCTTCTGCAGTTAACTGGCAAACTTCATCGCATTAAGCTGTTACAACTAGCTGGACTCAAACGTAAGACTTCAGCAGTGAGAGGTGTTTAAGTGATCTTGAGACTGCACTCTAGACTTGATGATAAGTAATCTCAGTGGAGATATTTTTGGAGAAAAAAAAACTATCAGTATGTTGTCCGCAATTACTTAAGCCACCTTCTTGCCACGAACAGTTTGACAGAGTTCGACCGAATTTAACGAGCTGCATCTAAGTGACTTAAAATCAATTTTTGTACCAATTTTTAGAATGATAATAAAACATACACTTTCCCATTCTGTGTTAAAAGCGGGGCAGAAGTGCAGTGGATAGAGTGTTGGCCTCTCACGCCAGAGGTTGCGGGTTTCATCCCCTGCTGAACCCAATGCCTAAAAAATAACAACACTTGGTACTGATTCTACCCAGACAGCAAACTAAACTTTCATTTTGACATTTCTTTGTAATCAAGCTAAAATACAAGTATAAAGTTTATACACTAATTTTGTGTTAAAACGGTCTAATACTTTACAATTAGGCAGGAAACAACACGGTGTCCAAATTCACTCTGCTGATGCTGGTGATATTATCCAGACCCTATACATGGTTGTATAATCATGGAATGAGTCGGCAGAAGACAAGTGTTCTTGTAAGTGATGGTTATATACAGGAAACTATTGTTACTATTACAAGTACTGGATAATGTTATATCTTGTCTCTGTGCTGTAAAAAGTTGATATTAAGTATGTATGTAAAGATCGGATATGAGGCTGAGTTCTTAAAATGTCTCCTCAGCTGTGAGAGGTTGTGAGTGTATTTGAAGAGGTTCTGAATTTGCCCTTTGGTAAATGTCTCTTTTTAAATACGGTAGTTAAAAAATTAAGCATGTATCAACAGTGTAAAGCCTCATTTTTATTATGCATATAGGCATAGTACCACCAAATAAAACAGGAAATGCTGCTATGGGGAAGTAATAATTTCGGTTATAAATAATCCTTGTTTCTTCTTCTTTAAAAATGCATTTTCTATATTTTGATAATGCTAATTTTTTTATTTAAATGGTTTGATTGAATATTTAGTGTAATTTTTATGCCATCGAGGGCTAACAGACGATCAGTTAACCTAACCACTGTTTCCTGGGATTAACCAGTACTCAAGCACATCCCATCTCTGCAAGTAACTGATAACTTTCCCACTTGAATCAGTGGTGAGAGACGAATGATAATGAGACACAATGTCGCATATCAGTCATCACAGAGACTGTTGCCGGGTGGGGGATTCGAACTCACGACCCCTGGATTAATAGTCAGATGCGTAACCGACTGAGCTAATCGGGTCTGGCATTATTTAAATGGCATTATTAATGTAATTTGAACATTTTGAAAGCATTGTCATGTTTGAATTTAGAAAAAAAAATTGATGCTTGGATTAGGGGTGTTTTTTCAAATTATCAACAGTGCACAGTTACATGGACAATATTTTATTCACATAAGTACATATATTTAAAATACATTTAACAATGAAGCAGTAAAGTCATACATCAAACACATTATTTGGAAAGGATACAGAAAAAAGCTTTTGAAGCTTGTGTGAATCTGCTCCCGTACATACATAGACTGCTTCCGTACATACATAGACTTACTGAACAGAAAAAAATCTCTTGGATGACACATGGCCCTCTACTTTTCTCATCATAGTAGTTGAGGATATTGCTGTCAATTATTCTTTATTAAATGCAGAAGTCACAGAAATTCTGGAAATGTTTATTGTCAGTGACTGATTCAGGATTTCATTTAAGAAGGGGTAGGGGTGGTGTACATTCAGTAAATTATCAATAAATCGAGGAAGGTAAAAATAATGATTTCTAAAAGGGCATGTACATGTGAGAAGGGGTGGATTTTTAGTTTTTCATTCTAAACTTGGTAAATTTTCAAGGATGGGGGCACATGTCATGCTAGGCGTGCCTCCCATTGGTGTGCTGGTAATTGTAAAAAAGAATGATTCAGTAACTCTCATCATGGTGGCTGTCTGTGCACCCTTTGGTGTAAACATGTACAAAGCGTATCTCCTATAACTGGTTTCCTGATGGTAATGAATTGACTTCTGTTTGATTATGAAAAATACATCTTTGAAGTTTTCAGTTTAACCAAGTGCACTTGTATGTATATCAGTTTAGTTTCTGGAAAAAGGGTTATTGTCTATCTATCTGTAGAGGCGAAGAATTTTTTGTTTTATATTTGTTGCCGAGATGACTTATACTTCCATTCTACAGGGATCTTTAGGTTCATTCTACATACCTACATTTTTGTGTAGAAGTAGTGGAGAGGATGAGCCTGGAATGTGTGATCATTGAAGTATAAGGTCAATTATTTATTCCTGCCCCCTATTTTTCATGCCCAACCCAATGCCACCCCGACCTTTTTTATTTATAAAAAAAAAAGTTTCATTTTAAACTAAAGCAGTTTGCCTTGGTGTGTTGTATTCAGTCTATTGACAAAATGAAACAAAATTCTTCATATAACCCTTTCCAAATATAAACATTTACTCCTGAACCCTGCTGATTTTGTTTGTTTTTTGTTTTTTTGTTTGAGTACTACTCTAGCATCATTTGTATGCCATCAAGGGTTATTAAAAGATGATCAGCTATCCTAACTATTTGTTCCTGGGATTCTGGAAAGTTAACTCGAGCACACCAATCTCCACAAGTAACTGTAACTTTCCCACTTTAATCAGCAGTGAAAGATGAATGACAGTGAGACACAACCCCTAGATTGGTAGTCAAATATGTTTTACTGACTGAGCTGATTTAAAATTTTTGTTACAAAGGTTAGTAAACTTTTAGTTAGTTCAATCTGTAAGCCCTCAGTCTTTTAGATTTGAGATAGCTTAATCTGTAAACTCAATAAAAAAAACTTTCATGATGGTTTAGTTTAAGCTTCCGTGTCTGAAAGTTTTCAGAATAGTTCAGTTTGTAAGCTTTTGTGAAAGTTATGTCTGTAAGTTTTGAGATAGTTCAGTCTGTAAGTTTTGAGATAATTCAGTAAGTTTTGAGATAGTTCAGTCTGTAAGCTATCAGGATAGTTCAGTCTGTAAGTTTTGAGATAGTTAAGTCTGTAAACTTTTGAGACAGCTCAGTTTGTTAACTTTTGGGGTATAAGTCTGTAAGTTTTTGGGATGGTTCAGTTTGTACACTTTTTGTATAATTTAGTTTTTAAATTTATGGGATATTTCAGTTTGTAAGCTTTTTGGATAGTTTAGTCTTTAATAAGGTTTTAGGATGATGCGTTTGGAATTGTTAGCTCTAATAAATCTGTACAAGGTATCATTGCTTTAAACCGAAAGCTTGGAGCTGTAGCTAGGTTCTTTGTATCACTCAAAAACAATGTTGAGTTGCAATATTGATCTGGTATGTTGAGTTTGTAAATTGCCGTTTATATTAAGGAAATGTCAAGGTTGGTGTCGTTGGTATGAATATTACATGTAGTTGTCATTAATCCATGTTCCGACATTATCAAATAAGGAGGCTTTTGGGAAAACCTGGAAAAGTTCATCAGGAAACCATCTTGTCTGGGTGTGAAAGTAGACACCACTTGATGTTGCCGCGAAGGGTAACACCCAACAGAATAGAACTCTTCATTTATTTAATATGTAGCTCAGCTGATGTGCAATATTACTGAATTAGGTTGGAGCTATGAGGTGAAGGTTGGACATATTTGTGATTATTTTCACAACTTTAAGAAATTGCAGAATTCTATAGATACGCAGCTGGTGGAGGTTAACATCATTGTAAACGATGCATCAACTATAACTTCCTGTTCAGTAAATGTTGGAAATATTGAATCACAAAGAGGAAGGTCCCATTGGATGATGTTGATTCCATCTTTGTAGTTTATCTTATTTATGAAAAGTTCATCGATACAGGTCTGTATTTTCAGTTTTAATCGCCAATGTTTTAGCATAACCTGATACTGGCCATTGAGGGACTTTATCGCGGGCCACGATTAAGTATTTGGTAAAAATTTATTATACAAGTTATTGAATAGAATATCAATAATATATTATGCTGGGTATGAATGTGCAATTTTACTGCTAAGATCAAAAAAATATCGGCAATATAGGATGAGGCCTCTTAAATGGAAATAGCAACTTTTTGAAACTTTTGTAACCAATAAATAGTATCCTAGCTTAACCCTTTACTTCATATAGACGCCTTTGGACACACCTCTAATATAGACGCCTTTGGACACCTAATATAGAAGGCTTTTGAATTATTGGGTGAATTATGTTTATATTAACTGACAGAGTGGAAAACAGTGCAGGAAGTGTTCAGATTGCTCGTTACGAGCAATCTGAACTCTTCCTGCACTGTTTTCAAAGGCCTTCTGTTATTGGTGTGGTAAAACAAGTATCTATGGAGTAAAGGGTTAAAACAATCTAGATTAGGCTGCTAGCAACTTGCAGGAAATGTTAATTACAATCTGAGTTAAAAATATAAAAAAAAAGTTATGTTTATACTGTTTCTCTCTGTAAAAAGATGGTTTGTTCAGTCGCTGTAGACTTATATTATTATATATATTTTTTTTTATTCTTTTCAAGAACTTTTTACAACATCTACATTATAAATTATAATCAAAGACAACTATCAAAGTGAATTGTTGTATTGAATAAAATACTATTGATTAAAGTAAAAATAATAATGCAGGCATCCCTGTTCTTCAGCATGTTCTGCATGTACCATTGTAAATACTGTCTAACCTGTATTAAGCAGCCACTCAAGGGAAATGGTCACAGGTGGCTGCTTAATAGAGGGTCCATATTTTTACCGAAAAAGCTGAAGTCATGATGTTTATTGTGACAGACAAACTGTGATCACACATGCCTGGTACATGTACCAAGCCCATGCCTGTAAGTTGTTTGGAAATATGTACTGTGGGTAAATGAGAAAAATCCACAGGAAGAAAATATTTGAACTGACAGTATTTTATATAGAAGTAAATATAAATACATAATTTATCTTATTTCATTAAAGAAACATTATGTTTCATTTAGCTAAAAATAAATCCATATGAATTTGCTGTGAAATCCATTAAAATGTGTAGCTTGTATTCTTCCATTATCTCGCGGTTACATTAGGACACATTCTGATTCTGTGTTTTATCGATACCTTTTCCAAAAATTCAGACATTTAACCACTCTTACAAATAAAAAAAATCATGATATGAAAAAATTATGTTTTTCCATTGCAGTCGCACCCAACTTTCATAGCCAATAAAATTTAATTTAATTATAAGTTAAACAAACTGACGAATTGCAATTATCTTTTTTTATTTCACCCAGTTCCATAATTGTGCATAAATATCTCAGTGAAATTTGCTTCCAATGTGTTTACACGCGTCATAAACCTAAATAAAACTAACGTTAATACACACGCTTAAACAGTCATGTACCCATCCTAGGTAACAGTTTCTCTAACAAATTAATGTCATAAATATTACCGGTATATGCATGCTCGGTCTGGGTAAAGTGGTGTGTTTTCGTAACTGAAGCAGGAGCGTTAATTGATCGCGGGATTATACAATATGATTGGAATAGCAGCCAGCCAAAAGGTTTGACCGCTAAGTGATTAGGGTCGGCCACTACTTCTGACCACTTACACCTGACCGCTTACGGGCATTGTTTTTGATGAAGTAGACTGGCTGCGTTAAAGAGGTGACCATTTAATACATGTACTTTATAGGCAATTTACAAGGGCGGGAATTTGAAGTGGCCGCTTAACACAGGTGACCGCTTATAAGAGGTGGCTGCAAGGACAAGTTACACTATTAACCAAAGTTACAATTATATCAGGGAACAAAATAGATGACATTGATCAGGCGTTTTAATGTTGTACTGTCAATATTGACTGTGTAATAAATCTGAAGAGATATGTTATCTGGAAAAGTCAATAAATGTGCAAATGTTGACTCTAATAAATTGTGATGTGGGGGTGTACGGTAAACATGTCAGCGAAAATACAAATGAGTTTTGTTAAATTTAAAAAAAGTAGGATACTTCAGTGACGGTCGAGTGGTCTAAGGCGCTGTCTCAAGATCACTTACCTCTCACAAATGAGGTTGTGGGTTAGAGCACAGTTTGGTCCAAAAACTGTGTGATGGAAAGTTTGTCCGTTTTTTTGCAGAATTACGATGTCTCTACTCAGGTAAATGTTTGTGGATTTTATGTCTGTCTCCACCAATAAAACTATATTATATAATGTTTAATGTGTTGAAAATGGTTTCAGCCAGGGCTCTCGTTCTGCTCCATTCCCAATGGCAAATAGAATCATTTTTCCCCAATCCAAAGTAACAAAATTACCAGTTACAAAATGCAAAAAAACAAAAAAATATTTGGGGGGAAAAGTTTGGAGATTTTTTTAATATTATGATTTTAATGTAGTCTTCTACAAGAACATCACATTTTTTATAGTATTACATTTAATATGCATTACACATATATTATTAAGTACATTGAAGGAACCTGTTCTTTGTGATTTTCCCAATTTATTTAGAAATAACTCTAATTTTCACAAAATCAGAGGCCCCAACCCCATTCCCAAAAGTGCGAGCAAGAGCGCTGTCAACTCCATTAGCGAAAAACAATGAGAACATTTACTAGTGTTACATATTTTATATCGGGGGAAAAGCATTACGGCAACTTAACTTTCTTTATCAATTACAAAACTAGCCATTTCGTTTATATATAACTGATATATTAAAGTCACTCTTGATGGCACAGATGAAGAGGTTAATATGATAGAAATGCTGGGGAGCCTCTGTAGTGACTTATGTCTGCAGGTCATGCTTACACAAACCTGGGTTGCCTGAGTGGGGAAGGAGTACTTCAGGCTTGGCCAATAAACTAGTTTGCAGTAGCAAAGCTACAAAGCTATGTGCAGTTATTAATATGATACAATTTTAGCCTGTAGTTGAGCTTCATGATTGTGATCTTATCAACATGAATATAAAGCGAAGTGGTCAAACAAAAAATGCACAGAGACCCCTCGGATCACATAAACATGTATAGATTTTGTTGGATGACATTATCTGATGTTTTGTTTAGGTATATTCTGTTATTTGTTACCAAAATTTAGATAACTAACCCATTTTTAGTGAAACACTAAAATCATTTGTTAGGATGTTTGAAATGATTATATCGAATTATAGCAAGTACGCTTTTTATCCCAGACCAATTTATCAATGAGATTGAACTGTATGTAAGGGGTAAACAAATGTTTACATGGCTTCTACCTGAGTCATCTGTACACCTGCTTGACATATAAGTTCACGAATCCATTTATTTCAGTTGTCAAATCCATTGTTCAATGAAACGACTGATATTGGAGAAGGCTTGTGTAATTTGGGAAGGTATTATGTTTGGTAACTCTTGTAATACTGCCGTTAACCATGAACACATGACAATTGTAGTTATGTCCCTTTAGTACTGAAAAACAATCACCATGCAAGTAATAGCTGGTTATTTTGGTCATTATAATGTACATGTCATTCTGAATCAATTAATTGTGTTTTTAAAGTTAACGTTTCTTTAAAAAAAGCAGTTACATATTTAAGTGATTAAAGCTTCCATCCCCATTACTGAAATGGACTTTCCCAACTTCCAAAATATGTTAGACATTTAAAGGCCTACTGAAGTGTGACTGTATGGTTTACAGCATAATCTGACAGAATTACGCCTGCCTTGGAGGCAATGTGGTTATTTACTTGTCATATTAGTATGTCATTTTGTTGTCCTGATTTGACCTGAATGCCCTTGGCCCTTCTTGTGTCAATTTATAACAAATGCGTTTAAACTTGGGGTTTCGATATTTTGACCAGTCTAACAAAATATTAAATCTCAGACTTTTGTAGAGGGACAACATGGATATTGTAGAGGTAGTTTTTACTCATTACATAATTGCAAATTGGCATTAACATATTTCAGAATATTTATTCTGATTAATAATGAATAATATATCAGTGCTCCAGATAAGCTTTTCATCAAATAAGTATTTTACCCCATTAGTATGCAATGCTTATTTTCAAAAATGTGAACATTCTTCTTAACTTGCCATTTAAAACAAACTAATTTAGACAGCAATTAAGAATAACCAATGCCTATTTGACCCCTTAATTTCAATTTCAATGCTTTATTCAGAAATTTCAATGCTTAAATACTCCAAATAGTGCTTATCTGGAGCACTGAATATATATATATATGGAATAATTGTTGATTTCAGTGAAAAATCATTTATTTCTTCAAATAAGTAGTGAAGTGTTATGGTTGCATGCTTGTTGTACAGTGTTTGTAAGTGCGATTCAGATGACCAACACTTTGTTTTATTAGTGAAAATCATGAAATTATCAAAAATAAATAGAAAAAACATACAAATCTCAACATATAATTCTCCAAAATAACATAAAATTATATATTATGTGTATTACCTGTAAGCAGTTGTTGAGATTAAGGAATTGTAATGGGAAGGAAAGGCAACTATTGAGATTTTGTGAATGCTGGCATATTTACTCAAAATCTCGCAATATCTCATTTTCAGTTATCTTAACTTTCACCTTAAAATTCACCTTAGAAACACAAATTAAAATTCTTACATTGCAGAATGAAATTCTTATCAAAACAATACCATTCCATGCAATTTGTGTGTAAATTTGTTGAAGTACATCTGATTACAAAAGATGTATTATGCATTTAAAATAACAACAAAATTGTGAGAAATTTTACTTCAAACCTTAATATCTTCAATTCAATATCATTTTGTATGATCAAAACATTCAACACTAAGATTACCTACAACTTACATTTTATGTACAAGAAAGCAGTGAACTCTGAATTATTAATTTGCCAAATAACTAATCCGTCATGTGCTATTTTATCAACATTTAGTCAGGAGATGCAAGTTTCTTGTCCATCTATACAAGTTCTTGTTGAGATTTAGTAAAGGCAGACATGTCTGTATAATTTTTTTTATAAATGTGAAATGTATTTGGTATCCTTGGTAGTATAGCAACATTGAATGAAGCTGTCTAGATAGGCTTGTATTGGTTTGAATTCATGATTTTTCCTTGTATTTTCAAGTTATTGCAAAATTTAAAACAAAAAAATCTACAGGATTATTTTTATAGTCTTTGACATTATTGAGAAACTCACATTTTGCTGTTTAGGCTGTTAAGATACACATACTTTTAATTTTTCCAGACTCGTTAAATACTGTACTCTCAAATCTACGTTAAATACTGTACTCTCAAATCTACATTAAATACTGTACTCTCAAATCTACATTAACCCTATGCCTCATAGAGACGACTTTTCACGCCTGTATCGAGAGCCTCTCAGAGACGACTTTTCACGCCTGTATCGATAGCCTCTCAGAGACGACTTTCCACGCCTCTATCGATAGCCTCATGATCACGACAATTCACGCCCGTGTATTTCAATCGCAAAAATAACACACATAAACTTCATTTTCCGCGACAGGAAGTTTACATTTGTGTAAACTAACATTTCCCCAAGTAAAATTACCCATGACATCATAGTGTTACTATTTAAAGTTTTTATAAAAATAGCGTCCAATCGAACATACGGGTCAAGCGTGATCAAGCAAGGTCATCGCCCAGTCGCATTATGTAAAGTGCTAGAATTTTCCATGATTTGCGCGGGAATCTAAAAATAAATCGGGGTCAAATACAATTTTCTGAAAACAGAAGCAGTCTATTTTCGTGTTTTTGGAAATGTGCATCCCGCGTGACCTTTGGCAGAAAATAAAACTATGTTTACACGCAGCTGACTTTCGGCACACTTTTGAAGTTGTTGTGTTTTCACAGCTGACACAAATTCATGGGTATATCGCGGTGTCATACTGACCAAACAGGGGGCAATAAATCACTGATAACGGTAAGATTTTGCCAATTAAGAAAGATCAAATAAGAATCCCGCTGTGTTTGAAAGATCGAACAATTTTTTTTCAATCGGGTATTTAATTAGAAACATACCCGCATACTCGCAAATAGATTTATAAATTATCGCTTCACAAGCAGATTGATTGTATTTTCAAAATAAATAAAATTCTTACCGTATTAAAATGAAAATATGTTTTCTCGCTAGTATGGTAATTGATGGGATAATTTTTAATAAAGATTCATATTATTTCCGTAGCATACGCATAAACAACAACCATAATGCATGTATTTATTAAATCCTGCGCATGTTTTATACACGACGTCTACACGATTGCTATAAAATTACCCTAAAGTTGGAACCGTGTGTTAAGTTTTAAATGTCACATTTCAGTGACGTCACGTCAGCGTGTACAAATAAAATATCAAAACTATGAAAGGAAATAGGTCATACATGTCAAATGATGAAACTGACATTGAAAATTGCATCAGACTTTTTTTATAGGCAACTTTGTTTCCATTGTTTATGGAATTTTACTGTCACATGAGGTCACCAATAAACACTAGATTTGTGTTGTGTTTTTATTATGTAGATCTAGTTTGCATATACATTTAAATTTTATGTTTATTTCATTTAAAAAAAAATAAAACAAACATGTAGATATAGATCTAGTTTTGATTGCTGTACATGTTTCTTTTTTTATTTCTGGAAATGAAATAAACAAAAAAGTAAATTTTATGCATAAATTTTTACTTCCTCTTATTTTCTGTTCCTATATTTCATTTAATATTTGCCTTACAATTTTAAACTTTACACTGTGACAAAGAGAATTAATTTCTCTACAAAGTTTCCATATACCAAAAAAGCATCAAATGAAGTCTTAATGTTGGAAATATGTGTTAAAGTAGCAAGGTGTCAAATTATCAACATGTTCCTAAAACCTTCATGGGGACAGTGTAATCTGGCTATCATTACCTGAGCGTGACAGATACTGAGATAAGGAGTACACAGTATTGGTAAGCATGGTTGATATGATAATACCTATATGAGGCAAAGGGTTAAATACTGTACTCTCAAATCTACATTAAATACTGTACTCTCAAATCTACATTAAATACTGTATTCTCAAATCTATTTTAAATACTGTACTCTCAAATCTACGTTAAATACTGTACTCTCAAATCTACATTAAATACTGTACTCTCAAATCTACATTAAATACTGTACTCTCAAATCTATTTTAAATACTGTACTCTCAAATCTACGCATCTTGGTAATGATTAAGGTACTCCTGTTTTGTAATATGAGGTGTTCACTATAGGTTGTATGAGTAATTAAAGGGGTATGAGTAATTAAAGGCTATGTCATTATTACCACCCCACTTCACATATGCATTCTTGTATGTTATTTACAAACCAGTACATAACTGGCCTAATTAACTACTTGTAAATAAGTTCAGGCCTAAATTAAAACGTTGTTTGTCGCTTCCAGCCGACCCAAAATATTATATTATCTTGCTGGATGGAAAAATATTTTTGGGGCCCCAAGCTTTTCTTTTGGCGTTCATTCAAAATTACATGTGCTTAAAAAGATTCTCTGATTGATTTCTAAAAAAAAAATAGAATTTACCTACCTACCCACCCCCCTAAATGGTTTGAGTCGGAAGTAGCAAATAAGCAATTTTTTTAAGGGTGGCCTCAGTCAGTAGTGTGTCTGACTATAAATCCAGAGGTCGTGATTTGGAATTCCTTGCCAGCCACACTTCTTGATGATTGGTGTACATGCTGCGTCTCATTTTCATTCATCTCTCACTGCTGATATAAGTGGGAAAGCTATCAGTTATTTGCGGAGCTGGGTGAGCTTGAGTATTGTTTTACCTTCCAAGATCTAGGGATAGAGTGGTTAGGTTAACTGATCGTCTGTTAGCCCTCAGTGGTATAAAAATGGCACTAAATATGTAAACTACCAGTAAGTCTGTTATAAGCATATTGGTATTTCATAATTATTCTTGTATTCCTGTATCACAGACTCCCTGCTTCTCTGTATGTAGAGCATATTATATATGTTTATCTGGTTCAGCTGGGCCCCAATTATCTCAGTTGGTTATGCATCTGACTGTTAATCCAGGGATCATGAGTTTGAATTCCTGTCCGGCTACAGTCTACGTGATGATTGATATACGACATTGTGTCTAATTATCATTCGTCTCTCATCGCTGATTCAAGTGGAAAAGTTATCAGTTACATGCGGAAATGGGGTGTGCTATAATATTGGTTAATCTTTCAGGATCCCAGGAAACCGTGGTTAGGCTAACTAATCATCTGTTAGCCCTTAATGACATAAAAATAATGCTTAATATTCAATCAATTATCTGGTCCAGTGTCAGTAACATGTTGCTTGGTTCGGTAGCGTTCAATGTGTCTGTGCCATGATACGTAAGTGGTATTATAGGCACAATAGATACAGTTGGCACTGCGAAAGTGACACTAAACATCAAGATAATTATGTAAGTTGTAAACAGTCACTGTGAAAGTGACACTAAACATCATGATAATTATGTAAGTTGTAAAAAGCAATACTGTGAAAGTGACACTAAACATGATAATTATGTTAGTTGTAAACAGGCACTGTGAAAGTGACACTAAATATCATGATAATTATGTAAGTTGTAAATAGGCACTGTGAAAGTGACACTAAACATCGTGATAATTATGTAAGTTGTAAATAGGCAATTCTATGAAAGTGACACTAAACATCATGATAATTATGTAAGTTGAAAACAGGCACTGTGAAAGTGACACTAAATATCATGATAATTTTGTAAGTTGTAAATAGGCACTGTGAAAGTGACGCTAAACATCATGATAATTATGTAAGTTGTAAATAGGCACTGCGAAAGTGACACTAAACATCATGATAATTATGTAAGTTGTAAATAGGCACTGTGAAAGTGACACTAAACATGATAATTATGTAAGTTGTAAACAGGCACTGTGAAAGTGACGCTAAACATCATGATAATTATGTAAGTTGTAAATACGCAATTCTGTGAAAGTGACACTAAACATCATGATAATTATGTAAGTTGTAAATACGCAATTCCGTGAAAGTGACACTAAACATCATGATAATATGTAAGTTGTAAATAGGCAATTCTGTGAAAGTGACACTAAACATCATGATAATTATGTAAGTTGTAAATAGGCACTGTGAAAGTGACACTTAACATCATGATAATTATGTAAGTTGTAAATAGGCAATTCTGTGAAAGTGACACTAAACATCATGATAATTATGTAAGTTGTAAATAGGCACTGTGAAAGTGACACTAAACATCGTGTTAATTATGTAAGTTGTAAACAGGCAATACTAAACATGATAATTATGTAAGTTGTAAACAGGCACTGTGAAAGTGACACTTAACATCATGTTAATTATGTAAGTTGTAAATAGGCACTGTGAAAGTGACACTAAACATCGTGATAATTATGGTAGTTGTAAATAGGCAATTCTATGA